>CM052438.1:153936822-153990084 GCA_028533085.1 Varecia variegata | reverse complement strand
TCCCTGGCCCTGGGGCTATTAGGGCTGGTCCATAGTGGCTAGAGTGTGAAAGCCCTAAAGAAGTGGTTGGGATGTGGACTTAATCAGCTGCTGAGGTAGAAAAAACTTAATGGCCTCTCGTGAGGGCCTCACTAGTTAACACAGTACAAAAATGAGACTGCAATAACAACAAGCTGTATTACATCTATGCTACTGTTTATTGCTGTTTCCTAAACACCCAGGCCTCCCTGATCCCCAGTATTCACATGTTCATTCCACAGACTTTCTAGGCAGTGAATTCTACAATTTCCAGAGAGGATGAGCATTGGATATAGTATTTGCTACCTTTAGCAAATCTGGAGATTTTTTGATCTACTGTTAAAGAGAGACAGAGCCTGTGTCACTGGCAATTAGAGATTAGGAGAAGGGCTGGGAGGAATGAGCAATACCAAAAGTATCTTTGTATTGCCAAAGCCAACATATGGGATGGACAGTTCCGAATGCCAAGCAAGGAAATTGAGAGTCAGTAACGTCCAGTAAATTGCAGAAATTATACATCCAGTGTTTGCTACAATATGCTTTATTATTGCAATGGACTGAATGTCTGTATTCCTCTCAAATTCATATGCTGAAATCCTAACCCCCAAACGTGATGTTTTTAGGAGGTAGGACCTGTGGGGAGGTAAGTTAGTCATAAGGGTGGAGTCTTCATAAATGGGATTCGTGTCCTTTTAAAAGGACCCCCAGAGCACTTTCTTGCCCTCCATGTGATGATTCTAATCTGCAACACAGAAAAAAGCCCTCACCAGAACCCCAACATTTGGGCACCCAGATCTTAGACTTCCAATCTCCAGATTTGTGAGAAATAAATTTCTCTTGTTCATAAGCTACCCAGTCTATTGTATTTTGGCATAGCAGTCTGAATTGATTAAGAAAATTATTGATTAGTACAGTTTACTTTATGCCAATTATTAAGTAAGAGAACCACAGCATATCATACAGGTGCCAAAGTCTTCAAATATAAACTCATAAATTTAAATTTGAGTTAGTGGGTAATGTTAACAAGAGAAGAATCAAAAAACTGGAATTTGAAAGAGTAAATATTGAATCATAGATGAAGTGTTGGAGAGAAATGAAACCTATTTATTATCATATGCACAGACACCATGGACCACTTTTGAAAGATAAAAAAAGAAAATATTTGACCCTGTGTAGCATTACAGAAAAGTATGTAAAGGGCTATAGCAAAGATTGACTTGTTGAATCAAGAAGAATGGAAAAATACTTAAAGCTTACCCACCAAGAAAAGTGATTTCCAATAAAAGGACCTAGTCAGAATTGAAATTCTAATTTAAGGAAATAAGGATATTTCTGATATTATTAACTGGCCCAAAATAATGAGAAAGAAGGGGTTAAGGAATGTCCCTCCTGAGGCTTGATAACTGTGCTGGGAACTGCATTGATATGTAGGCCTTTCTTCTGAATGGCCCTACAGCTGGTGGGAACCTATCTGCTAGGATTTATTCAGGAATAAATGAATATGAATCTACCCATGAAGGAACACCTTTATGGGAAGGGCCATTGAGAGAGATGCAGCCACTCAAGTGTATATGATATAAATGATGTAGACACATCCATCTGGCTGCTAGAAACAATTCCGTCATTATTTCTTATTTCATGTATTCATTCACTCGTCAATTATTTTTTGATAGACCACTATTAACCTAAGGCTCAAAGATGTTCATATGACTCATCACATGGAAGAGAAGAGAATTAAGTTCAGAACCCTTGGTCTTAATTATCATGTGCTTCCAGGCAGTTTGAAACACAGAATACAATAGGCAATGTCTAAATTGGGAATATGTGGGCAATTGGGAATTGTCCATGTGAGGCATTGAGTAATTAATGGTCTAGTACAAAAAAATAAAATAAAATAAAATAAAAATCAACCAAAAAAAAAAAAAAACACAACACCAATATTCCCCACAACAAATATCGTTTTAAATGCATCTGAGTGAAATATTAAAACCTGAGGTAGATGGAAATCTCCATAAAAGGCCCAAAGTGAGAGTGAAAAAGGAGGTGAGGTGATGGGGGAAAAAGTTGCACTAACTGTGACCACAGTATTTATTACTGAATGATTTTATCCACTCCATAAAGATGTAGAATTCTTAAATATTAGAATCTAATATGTTGAAGCTTTTTAAAGAGTAATGCATTTGGTTAAGCAGGAGTGTCTCATATGTACTAAATGCTAAGAACAGGAGAAAACAGGAATATACAGTCGTGGGGCTTTCTTTAATACATTGACTGCCGCACTAGGGAAAAAAATTCCCTGGGGCCATGGTGTTTTATTACAAAAATAGAATAAAACTTTGAACGCAAAACAATCCTTTCTAATTTAATGAAAAATTTGCTATATTTTATTGTTCTCTGTGTGTGAGTTATGTGCAACCCACACAGTGCTAGAATCAATTTTTACACCGCACATCAATTGGTTTGTATGTGACTCACAACATACTTGTTGAATTTGTTTCAGAGAATCGAGTCTTCATATGCTTCATAAAGTTCTGGTCTCAAAACTAGCATGAGTTAAATACAACTCACAGGCAGTTAATGTGTTAAAATTGTTTGGGTGATTCTAATGTCCAGCAATATATCATGATACTGTGACCCTTTTCCACATGTATCTAAAAGGAAATAAAATACTACAAAAGTTTAAATAACACTTCTGTGCCTTGTTGAAGTCTTTGGATGAAAGGTACTAACAGAGTATAAAATATTATAATTAATATTCTACAAAATGTAGATTTCAATTTGCTTTTTAATAGTTAGGTATTCAAGATTTGAGAATATATGATACCACACATAGGTGGGTTGATTATTATTAGGCACAAGGGGATAGTTTCAAATTGGTTACATTGGCTTTGAATTTAATAACAGCATTTATGAAAAATTGCAAAAATCACAAACTGTCTTTTTATGCTAAAGGCCAAATAAAATACCAATTCATGAATCTATCTCAGGGCTCTATTTCATTTATATTGAAAGAGGAACAAGTGAATGTGGAAAGGGTATACTATTCATTTTGAATCATAATATACTCTCTATAAATGAAAGATTAAATTAAATTAAAATACTGGTTAGAATGTATACATTATTAAACAATAAAATTTTTCCCAATGATTCTGGATGGTTATATGAAGACAAAGCTTTATCATTTTGCACATTTTAAAAGTTTATATTTATATTTCAACAAACCATATTGAAAGCTCTTTGTGAACATTGTGCTAGGTACCGAAAAGGATACATATATTCAAATGACACTGCACTATTTCCATTTGAGGAGCAAGAGAATTTGTTACCTAAAAGTTATGGCAATTCTAGTTAATAGTGGATGTACCAACTTAATGAAATATTATATTTTACATCATAATGTTAAAAATATATAGCCTAATGCATGATTTAATTCAGCCCCTTTACCTTTAAAAAAGAGAACATAAAAACAAACATTTCCCTCTTTCTCTCACACACAAGAAAAAATCATTTCCTTTCTTCCTCATATACACGAGAAAGGGATATTGGAGGATTAGTTCATCATGCACAGAAGTTGGAGCCAGATAGCTTGAATTTGAATTTGAATTCAAGCTTCAACACTTGATTGGTTTTGTGATGTTCAGCAAGATACTTTTTTCTTTGTACTTTAATGATATCATCTATAAAATGAGGATAATAATAGAACATATTCCATATGTTATTATCAGTATTAAAGGAGTTTATTCATGAAAAGAGATTAGTACTTTTTGCTTTGTGAGTTCCCCAAAATAATTATTTTAACAAATAATTAGCTATTATTTTTGGATTTTGAAAATAATAAAAATATATTTTTCTGTGCTACTCTGAGAAATACCTAGGCAGTCAGTTAGAGAACATTTTTAAGATATTTAAAAACAAACATAAATATTAAGAAATGCTCATGCAATAGGAATTCAATTTAAGCCCATAAGGTTTACTTTGTAAATATTAAAAATAAATGCAAACCACATAAAGCAAAATTCATGAAGAATTTTCTCAGTTTGTCAAGATGGCACAGTAATAGTTCTTGGACAATTAACTTGATGATTGAGAGGAAGCATCCCCTATCAAACAGATTTATATTGAAATCACTTTGCAAGGGGGTGTTTTCTAGATATTCAGTCACTCTGTTTTGGAAATTCTAAGCTAAGAGGACAAAATGAATTGAGATCCCTAAGCATGGAAGTCATTAACTTGTGGTCTGATACGAATGAGAGGATAAATGGTACTGAAAGTGGGAAATTACAGGGTAGAAGGGTGAGTCGGGGCAGGCTTAACCTGGAGTTTCTGAGGAGCTGATGGTGGTTTCTAGACCGAGGAATTATGTGGTACACCTTGGAGATTTAGACAACAGCAAGCAATAAGTAGGAAGTGATTGGAGTGAGGTAATTGCTCAGGAGAAAGGAGAGGTCAGACAGGTTGCAGCACTATACCAAATGACTGATGATTGAGAACTGACCTAAGTCTGTAAATTGGACTGGAAATGCAAAGTATAAATTCAAAGGAAATATACAATGGCTATGGATAAGTAAATAGTCCCCCTTTCAAAGAAGTCCAAATTCTTCTTAATCTTCCAAGACATTCAAGAAGTTTTATAAATTTCTATACATTAAAGAATGTCAAACAGGGAGTGATTTGGTGTTCACCTAAGCTAGGTATACATCTTTTTTTTTTTTTCTTTTTTTTTTGAGACAGAGTCTCACTTTGTTCCCCAGGCTAGAGTGCCCTGGCATCAGCCCAGCTCACAGCAACCTCAAACTCCTGGGCTCAAGTGATCCTCCTGCCTCAGCCTCAAAATAGCTGGGACTACAGGCATGCACCACCATGCCCAACTTATTTATATATATATATATATATATATATATATATATATATTATTTTAGTTGTTCAGCTAATTTCTTTCTATTTTTTTTTTTTTTTAGTAGAGACGGGGTCTCGCTCTTGCTCAGGCTGGTCTCAAACTCCTGAGCTCAAACGATCCTCCTGTCTCGGCCTCCCAGAGTGCTAGGATTACAGGCGTGAGCCACCGAGCCCGGCTAGGTGTGCATCTTTTTAAAAATGATTGTTTTGTCCCTCCCTCTGGGCATATCCCAGGGGATTTGTTTTCAAATCTTCAAGGGACTGAGGGGGTGAGAGGTGGGCTATTCCTGATGGTGAACCCAAGAAAATGTGAAAGTCCCCTTTAGGTTGCCCCCCAGGAGTTTTTGACTCTTCACCTTATCCATACTCAGCCTTCAGTAATTCCTCAAAATTACTGTTTAAGTATTATAATATAGGTTACTATAGGTCCTATAGGTTGTTGATTTCAGCAGCTTCTGCTTCAGGTATGTTGATTGATAATCTCTGTATTTGCTTATCTCTCCAGGTTTTGGGGTGGCAATTTATGCTGTGACCTAAAACTTTTGATGCATGTAAGAAAAGTGGTTGATTTTCTGTTTGTTCAGTTTTTGTGTTTTTGTTGAGAGATACTACTTCCAAACCCTTTACAGGGCAGGGCAGACACTGGAAGTCCTGGAGTTTTTTTGTTTTTTGGTTTTTTGTTTTTGAAAGAAAGATTTAGAGTTGATTGTGCTACTTTGTATTCATACACATCATTTCTTTCTTCCTCACTGTTGCTAAGTAATGTCCTAGTAGCCTGGTAACAGTGAAGAGAGATACCTTCCCAGTGTGTTACTGCAGTGGCAGAACATTTCATTTGGAGAAATAGCCTTGCTTGGCTATCAGGGCACCTCAGAGATGTTGAGGGCTTCTAGCTTAAAAAAGCAAGAAATGCACATGCTGATCTTTATTGTTTATCATGTGTGATAATAAATACATAGCCTGAGATGATTTAGTTGTCATCAGACTTTGCATATATTTGATGCCCAGGTGCCCAGGGTGAAATCAGGTGTTCATATTTTAAGGTTTGTAGAAATAATACTTTCATTTCTAACACGAAAAACAGAAAGCCCTTTCTTCACCTGTTTTTTTTTTTTTTTTTTCTTTTCTAATGCTGAAATGTCTGCCTGTGCTTCATTGCGGAGCTAGATTAATGTTTTCCTGCTTTTCAGAAGGCCTACAAATAATGGACTAGGGAGTGGTGTATAAAATGGAAACTATTAAGCACAAGAAATTCTGCATTTTTAGTATAATCATTCCCTTCAACTTATCCTGATAAGGCAAACTTCATTCTTTACAACAGCAAAACTATATATACTCTTTCAGAGCAACATTTTTGTTTGCAATCTCAAACAGCACAATGCCAGGCTAAGATATTTAATAAAATTTTCAAAATTTTAGTAGCAAGGAGGGGATGATAAAGTGGAGATAGTTAGTACAAAAGTATAGTTAGACAGTTATTAATAGATAAAATGAACAATATTTGATAGCACAACAAAGTGACTGTAGCCTTCAATAAATTATGGTACACTTTAAAATAATTAAAAGGGTGGAATTGGAATGTTCTTAACACAAAGAAATCATAAATGCTTGAGTTGATGGATGCCCAAAATACACTGATTTAATTATTATGCGTTTTATGCCTGTATCAAAACATCACATGAACCCTAAAAATTAAAAATAAATTATATAGATCAGAATGTTCCATACATAAGCCTCTTATAGTGTGTTATTGGGTAATTGTGTCCCCACAAAATCCATATGTTGAAGCCCTAAACCCCATTATCTCAAAATGTGACTACAAATACAGGGTCTGTAAAAAGGTAATTAAGTGATTTTATGAAAGTAGGCTCTAATCCAATATGACCGGTATGCTTCTAAGGCATTAGGGCACAGAGGTGCAGAGAGAAGACCATGTGAAGACACAGAGATGAGACACTAGCCAAGAAGAGAGTCTCATAGAAGAAATCATCCTGACAGACACCTTGATCTTGGAATTCTAGCCTCCAGAACTGTGAGAAAATAAATGTATGTTGTTTAAGCCACCCAATTTTTGGTACTTTGTTATAGACAGCTGAGCAAACTGATGCAAAGTGCATGGACAGATAGAGAAGGCACCTCCCATTTTTCTCCAAAGAGAGATCTCAGGTTGAGGGATTGAAAAAAATGATAGCATATATCACTATAAGAGAAAAATATGTCTGATTTTTAATAGAGATGGATATTGACTGTGTTCCCCAAAGGTTAGCACTAGAAATAAATATCCCAAATCATTATCACATTGATAGGATTTAGATATTGACCTGTTAAGTCCTGATATTTTAATTTTTCTTTCTATATTTTTGTTCTTCAAGGTTTTATTTTTAATTATCATGGATACATAATAGTTGTATATATTGTGTATTGCATATATTGTATATATTGTATACATGTGATGGTTTTATACAGGCGTACAATGTGAATTAATCAAATTAGAGTGATTACGGTATATCTCACCTCAAACATTTATCATTTCTTTGTGTTAGGAAAATTCCCATTCCATTATTTTATTTATTTTAAAGTAACTTACTGTTGATTGTGGTCACTTTGCTGTGCTATCAAACATTGTTTGTTCTATCTAACTATATCTTTGTATCCATTAACCATCCCCATTTTATCCCCCTCCTCATTAAGCTTCTCAGTCTGTGGTAATCATCATTCTACCCCTCTGTCTCTGTCTCCATGATATCTTTTTTTTTTTAACTCGATAAATTCTTACATTTTGAGTAGCTGTAAATATAGGTAACATAGATGGATTTGCTGTCACTACTTTTTCTCCCATTCTGCTACATTTACATTGTACACAGAGGAAAGAACTTGGGATTTGTAGACAATTCTAAATGCAAATTTCAATTATTTCACTCTAATTGAATAATCTTTGGAATGTAATTTAAATTTTCTGAGCTTCAGTTTCATTACATGTAATATTTTTTCAATGTAATATTTATGGTAAGAGCCTAGCATTCTCTCAAAGATCAAGTAAATACTCAATATATTAATTCTTGCATTGTTGTTTTAATCGTCACAGTGTTTAAGTTTGGAGATGTGAAAACATTCTGGAAATGTATGGTGGTGATGGTTGCACAACAATGTACTTAATGCCACAGAATAGCACACTTAAAAATAGTTAAAATGGTAAATTTTAGGTTGTATATGTTTATAACAATAAAATAATATAAAAAAAATCTGTAGAGTAGGTACATTAATCCCACATAACTCAGACATAAATAATTGCAATGATATCAAACACACGACTCTCTCATGGAATTATTAAATTCCAAACATTACAATGCACAATTATATTAAGTGGGTAAAAGTACTGGTATATAAATGTACGGACAATATTGACTTAGATAACTGATTAGGTGTTGTTAATGAAACAAAGAAGATTTCATTTTTCAAAGAGATAAGTGTAGACTAATGGATTCATTTACATAATTCTCCCAAAGGTTACCAAAGTCCTCCATGTTTTCAGTTACATCATTGGCCCACATTAACTGGCCGGTAAGCAAACTTCACTGTCCTCCACCCTTCCTGTAAACCATTCTTTCCTTAGGCCTCTCAGAATGACACTCCTGATCTTCCTGCTCATTTGGCTGATCCTCCTCCACTTGGCCTTTAAATGCAGCAGATCCTGAAAGTTCTCCCCTTGACCACTGCACCCTCCCAATCTATCCTCTTGCTTTCAGGGCTGTCTCATCCAGGCCTAGACTGACTCCACCACCCACCTATACACGGATTCCTTACAAACTTGTATCTCAAACCCAGACCTCTCCTCTCAGTCCAAGAGCCTCATACCCAATTGCCTATTTGGCATCCACTCTTCCCAACTCCTTCTCAGACTTCAGGTCTCAGCTAAACTGTCACCTCCTCAAAGGTGCCTACTTTGACCACTGTGTCTTAGGCAAGTTCCCTTGATATTCTCTATCTTAAAGTCACTATTCTTTCCTTCTAATTGCTCTTGAATTTGTGAGGTTTCTCTGTTTATTTTAAAATTCTTAATAAAGAAGATGGTTACCTTGTCTATGTTTGCACCCTAATAATTTCATCATTAACCCACAAGTGCCTAGTATCTAGATCCAGGCACTAGACCTTTGAACTCCAGAAGATACATAGAAGACATCGAGAAAGGCTTTGTTGAGTAAATGAAAACTTTGGAGAAATAAATTATTTTCTAATGAGAAACATGTTAATTTGATGCTAATTGCATCATTTTTAAGTAAGAGGTTTTTAAGATAAACTAATAAAGAATTTGTACAAAAAAAGAAAAGACATCTAGCTTAAAAATATTTTGTAGACACCCTTTGGTATGTTATATAATTTAACAAAGTAATATGATAAAATGAAAACTCATGATTTTGAAATACTTTTCACAGAGAATTATTTTTGAATTTAAAATATCACAGCAACATTACATAATCGAATCCTGTGCAGTAAATTTAACTGACTACAGAAAAAGAGAGTATTAGAAGCTATCATTTTGTTCAACTTGTTTTTATTATTCTTTATGTTAAAATAGTATCTCTCTAATCTGCATCCCCTCCCCACCCCCATTCATCCAAATACAGGCAACCATGGAACTTAAAAAAGTGCTAGCTGGAACATATAATTGTGAATTAGCACCAGTGCTTCTCAGGTTTTCCTGTGCTTAGTTCTATGAATTTTAAATGTAAAGGCTAATGCTTTGTCTATAAATCTTCATTGTAAATGCACACTCTGGATGCTTTTAATGCAGGTGAACAGGGTGCCACTCTTTGAGAAATATTATCTCGTTTTGATATGGTTCCTTTAAGGACTTGTTGAATTTGAACTCCACAAATTGAAGCTTCTAATAATTCAAATAATCACAGAACTGAAATTCACCTTTGTCCTACTTAATAAGATAGTACTAAATTTCAGAGAAAGTTGCATTAATCTTAGATACACATTAAAATAACTCTGAGAGCATATTACAAATTCTGACAATTGAGGCTAAACCCCCCAAAATCTAATTAATCAGAGATAGGATAAAACTCAGTTATCGAAAGTTTATTCAAGATTCCCATATGATTCTGATGTGCACCCAGGGTAAAAAATAAGGAGTTATGTAAACCAAAAATGAATATGCATATCAAAAGGTCATGTTTAATACAAGGAAAGTTTATTTACTCATACTAATCATATGGTATGTGTTTTAACATAATAACAATATTATGTTTTCCTTAAGTTATCCTATAACGTTATATATAGATATCTAGATATAGATATATATAAAACAATTGTATAACTAGCCTGATTAATACAAAAGAGACCTTGCTTTTTAACTTTCTCCAAGTTATTGTGGAGACTTTAAAAACTGGGTTACTGTTGTTTTCCATTATTTCTCCTAATCTTTCAGTGAATGTGAAATCCTCCTTGGTTCTAGTAGGATAATTTTATAAAGTATCAAAGAAATTCATTACGTGGTTTCACGTTTTGAAGCAAGAATAAAATGTATGTTACTGTTTGCCATTGAACCTGGAAGCTTAGAGTCAATTTAATAGGCTGGAAATAACAGCTGAGTTGGATTAACATGATTAGACACATAGAGAAATACTGATAATAAAAAATGATGCCAGGCAGAGTTGTACATTCTCCTTCAGAGTATTAACTGTGATTCCTATGAGAAACAAAGATACATTGAATTTTTCACATGAAAATGCTGTAGTTCATACATACTATTTCCAGGAGTATTGGTGCCAAATATATTTTGAACAGAAAGCCAGATATATCTTACTTTTTTGGATCAGCATAAAGATTTCAATTGTTAATGAAAAAAAAAAATCCTCTGTAAAGTAATTTTAAAGACATTTACTCTTAGCCAGATTTGAGGATCATGACCTGGAGCCATGCCCAAGAAGTCTTGCACAAGTGGACTCGCTGTGGTTGGGTTACAGTTTGGTTTTATACATTTCAGGGAGAGCAGGGGTTACAGGTAAAGTCATAAATCAATACATAGGGAGGCATACATTGGTTTGGCCCCAAAAGGTGGGCCATCTCAAAAGGGGGGAGGGGGCTTACAGGTTATAGGTAGGTTCTTTGACTTTGATTGTTTAAAGACATGAAGCTTTGTCTAAAGGCTTAGAATGTTTTAACATAAGGAGCTGTTTATCAGAGATAAGTCACAGATTAGTTGTGTAAATTGAGGACCTGCAGCTTTGTCTTACATACCCTTAGGCCTGTTAATGAGTTACAAAGATGTCCCCAAGAAGGGAGGGGGGCATGATGAGGCATGTCTGACCGCCCTCTAGGCAGGCTCTTTAGTTTTAGGATATTCCTTTGACCAAGGGGTGGGGGGGTCCATTCAGTCAGCTGGTGGGGGCAGGGGTCAGCCTTAAAATTTTATTTTACTTTACACAATAAATGACATTGATAGACCGTGTGACATACTCCAGGCTCATTGCCAAGCTGCCAAATTTCTGTTAAACAACCACCTACTTAATTAAGAATTCTCTCAGAAATGTAGGCTCTCTTGGATGACTCAGAACCCCACTCAATTTCCCTATGAATGGAAATATTTTTATCTCTGACCAGATTTTGATGTTTCTTGTCTTTCATCCCCTCTGAGTGTTGCTGGAAGGCAGGAGTTAAACTGATCCGACAGTAAATAATTTTCACATAAAAATATTCCAATATTTTCAAATCTAGCAACTTATTTGCTCATTTCACACATCTGTGAACCTGGCGTAATGAATAGAATTTTATATATGAAAATTCACAGCTCAGTGTTTTCATGAGGGTAAATCCTGGTTTAGGCAGAATGTACTAATGCAAACAATCCCTTCTGCTCTTCTGCCCAGCTTCCACTATTAAAAATATTTAGAAATGCTGATAAAACATAACCAAAAATATAATTCTGAGCATAAATGAAAGAAAATGAAATTCTAGGTAAAGAGAAACATAAAGCCTCAGGGGAAAATTCATGAGTTTGGGAACAATTTTAATGGCTCATTAACATCAATTCAGGGGTAGAAGTGGTAGCCGTGAGGCTAACAGAGATACAGAGAGGTGGCTTAATTCTTGGGACCAGTTCTCTTGCATAACCTAGAACAAAAAGAGATGACCCTTTACTACACCCAATGGATCAAGGAAGCCGTAATGCTATTGTCTTTGTTTGATAGTATAATGTACCAAAGAATCTATAACCCTATTTAAAATGTGCCAGTGATATATCTCTTAAAATATCCTCTATCATCTCTTTTTCTGAATCCTCCATTTAAACAGCCAGCTTCTGGAGGGTTGAAACCATGACACAGGTCTTTCCCAGTTCTTGATAGTATGTTTTCTAATTATATTTGACATGTGATAAATATTTACTCTTAAAATGAGATTGTCTTTTGTTGGCATAACTGTCTAATGACTCTCATATGCTGTGATTTTTTTTCAAGAAATTAAAAGCAGCTGTAATAGAAGCAGCTGCTATTGTCCTTGGCACATATTAAAAATTGGACAGACATGTTTTACTCCTCACTGCTTTTGCATCATCAAGTTGTCTAAGAGTATAAGTATCTGAAAAAATTGTGGTGGAAGGGTAGTAAAACACTTCAAGCAGAGAGCTAGGCGGAAATGGACAGCACAGGCATATTGATTGTTTTTTAAATTATTCACTTTGTATTTGTTACTTTCGTAACATGTATCACTATTAATGTGTTTTAATTAATACACATGTAAATACATGCATATGCAATTTGTCTGTTTTGTTCAACCTTATATAATCAACATGGAGTTCAGTTTCTGACACAGAAGTATTCAACAGATTGTCTTCCCAGTAAGTGATTTAACACACATGATATCAGTTTTTTCTTTTCCTTTCTGGCAGTGAGGAAAAGTTATAAGCTATTCCATTGGCAGAAAAACATAAAAAGAAATAGTTGAAATTACTCTTTCTGTGGGTCCCATCGTGGCCTACTCTTATCTTTTCTCCCACAGGAGGCCAGCTGGTCACAGATTGCTATGTCAGGAGTGAAATCAGCCAGCTGGCACAGAGTGGTTTAAACATGTTCTCTCTTTCACATACTGCAACGGGAAGGGAGATAGTCAATGTGACAAGGGTCAGGCAAGGCTTGGACAGGATCCAAAGCTTATGTGCCTTTGAAATGCAGACATTAAGTGCTCAGATGAGGCATGATGTGGCAATATTTATCTTTTTGTCCAAGGACCACATGTTCTCTTTATTCAAATCTTGGCTCTTTCTACCTAACAACAGATCAAAATGTTGGATATATAAGTCTTAAGGGATATTTTGCCTTCATGGATTTTTCTTAATGAAGCACACATTTTAAAAAGTAAGGTAGCACTGTACTTACATGCTGAAAACAAACAGTATGCACTACTCAGGCTAGGCTTAGCCAGTTGTAAAAGCAGGATCTGCACATTCATTATATAACATAATACAATTAAGTGTTCATTTTTATACAGCTTAGTACAATTGTTGTGAATCTACTCGTCACTGTCAACCTTGAGGCTCACCGGAATCAAATGCTCCCTGATGCTATAGGCGTGCTATAAACTCTCTACATTGTAATTTACTCTGGATCTTACAACCCACTCCCTTTCCTTTTGATTTGCCTCCCTCTCCCACACCCAGTCAACAAATCCTTCCAATTTGCTTGCCTCTTAACATTAAAATAAAACACAAACTCTTTACTAAAAAGGTCACATATAACCAGACTGCAAATCTTTCTCTAATATTATCTTTTTCCACTTGATTCCACTTACCATGTTCTGACCACATTATTCTTGTTTGTTTGTTTCTGTTTCTCAAATGCAGCAATTTAAGTTACATTTCAGGGCTCTGCTCCCGTATCAGGAATACTGTTCTTGCAGTAGTTCATACATAGCTGTCTTCTAATTAGTATCTAAGTCTCAGCTCAAGCATAACCTTCTTGACAATATATACCTGATCATTCTTACTTGCTTCCAGCCTGTATAATAACATCTATCACATTTTCTTAGTTGATGTCCTTTACAGAACTCACCACTATTCTGCAGTTTCAAATTTATTTGTTTGTATGTTTTTGTACAACTTCCTCCCTTAAGATTGTAATTTATTTGAGGCCAGATAATGATACTGACATGTTTTCTCTACTTTCTTCAACAGGGACTAACAGATAGAAGGCACTCATTAAATAAATTTTTAAAAGAAGTAAATGACATCCTAGGAAATAAAATGATGTTGTTTTAAATGATATTCCGAGAGTTATTCTGGAATGTTAAAGTGTTTTATTAATATTTTGAGTTATGTAAGATACTTAAAGCCCAGATACAATATTCTTAAGATGCACACACATAATGAGGGTATGCACATCATGTAAATATGATTGAGAGAAATGAGCAGCTACTTCATTAAACTGTAGATTTTGCCCATTGTGAAGTGAGCACAGCATTTCTTCCCAGCTTATATAACTTACAGGAGTCTCTTTGGAATCAAACATTTACTACACTAGAAAAGCTCAGAAACTCCTGAAAGTTGAGGAAGGAATCATTACTACAGAGAGGTAGTCTCTATGATCATGTTTACTACTACTACTAAGTTTATTGAGTGCTTTCTATTTCTCTAAGTGCTTTACATTTATTAAATCATCTACTTTTTACATTAGCCCCATAAAATGGATTCTATACTCATCTCCATTTTGCAGTGAAACATAAAGAGGTTGAGAGATGTGCACATGGTCATTTATTGGAATAGCTATTGGCAGGGAAAACAGGAAACAAAGGAGGAGGAAGGCACAGATAAGAAAGAAGAAGGAACAACTCTACATTAAGGGTTATGATAAGGAATATATTTCCTCTTTTAGAATTATTCATTCTTTTCCTAGGCTATGTCTAATTATTCAAAGCTGGCTAAATTTTATTTCATCAATAAAGTATTAACTAAGTATTTTAAATTGTAATTTTCTTTCAGCTCTGGACTGGCCTATGGCTCAAACTCAAATATTCCCTTATTTTCTAATATATGCTGATTTTTGTGTGACCAGAGATTATGAGAAACTTGGATCCTAAAATGTGTCTTTAATAGATATTTAAATCTTAACCTATTGTATCTATTCTGCAACTTTTTTTCAACATTGCATATTTGAGATTTTTTAGTATTAGTATATATATATATACATATGTATATATATATATATATATATATATATATAGGTTTAGTTTCAAAAAGTAGTTTCAAATTCTGTATATGATTTCAAAATGTGAATAACCAAAACGTAACCAAATTTATGCATTTTTCCCCCACTGGAAGATATTAAGTGACTTTCCATTTTTCATTTTTTCAAACATTGCTATAATCAATACTCTCATGCAGTTTTCCAGGCATAAACGAAAAAGTGCAAACACTTTTTTTTTTTACTTTGTTCTCCCCAGTGATTGTACCAATTTACAGCACATGTGTGTACATGCTCCCTAGTATTCTGACTAGATTCAAACTTTTTATTTTTGCCAATTGTTTGCCACTTTTCCCAACCTTTTCTGCCAACTGTTGTTTTGATTCGTGTTTTCCATATTTTTGTAGGATTGAGCATGTTTTTCATTTTCACTTTCCACTTAGGGGAATTACTGAGCCATGACTTTTGCATATGACCAACTTAAATAAACTGAAAATAATTTCCCAAAGTGATTTATTGGGTACCAGTGCACTGACTTTGTAGATTAATTGGAGTAAAATTTTTATCTTTATAAAATGCAACCTTCCTCTACAAGAATTTTCAGGCCTTAAATTTACTCAGGTAAGTTTTAATACCCTTCAATATTGTTATATTGTTTATACCCTTTGAATTTTGTTCAATATTTTTCTGTAAAGAAACAACAGGTTTTATAATACATTTTATAGCTCTCAAAAATAGTATCTTTGGTCGAACAACTATAAAATTTTCTATTTGGTTCTTGCCAGTGTATTTTTTTTTTTAATTTTGTCTGATACGTTTTGAATTTCGGTAATTTTTAACTAACAAATTTGCTTTTCTTTCTTGAAGAAATAAATATGAAATATTTAGAAGACATGGGTGTTTTAATTAGAGTTTTATTTAATCCATACTTTTAGCTTTTTTCTGAGCAATATAAGAAACTAGAAATACTTTAATTCACATATCCCCTTTCATTTTCTCTATGATGACTATTTTAACTGTTTAATAACATATAATGCATATATAAAATAGTACACACTACATAGATACGCATATTGAGGATAATGTCCATAACTGAAAACAGGTACAACTAGTACCAGAATTAAGAAAAAAGCACTACCTGCAAATTAGAAGCCCCCTTCTTGCTCCAAAAAAATAATAGAAATAGTCTCAGAGAAGACTAGAAAGGTTGATGAAGAGGATGTCACAGAACGATTTCAATCAGGAGGCTTTTGGATTTTTCTAATCTGAAGAATTTTAGGACTGGACCTGGACTTAAGAAATGCTTAATCTGAGAATAATGCAAGCAAGCTGACAATTAGGAAACTCTGTTGTGTACATGAGAGGTTTTAAGAGCCAGAACTGAGGTAGTAGAGCAAATGACAGAAGGAAACATCTAGCAAAGATATTATAGTGCTAGAAATTATAGGGTTCAGCAATTGATATAGTATTGGTGTTAATAAGAGGACATGTGGATGAGGAAGGTGAGCTAAGGGAATAATGATTAATATAGCATATTATAGAATTTAGACAATAGGCTAGGCTGGAAACTGAGAGTGCAGGTGTTCTATTCAGGTGCAGAGAACCAGCCCTCAGCTGGAAATGAATGTCTGAGATTCAGGAATAAGGTGAGTTGCTACATGGTGAATTAATAAATGTGTTATGAAAAGGATAGTAGGAGCTATGTGTATGAATGGAGTCATGAAAGGAGAAGATGTAGAGAAAATCAGAGCAGAGACTAGTGTGAAATTCACAAGTGGTGCAAAATAGAGTAGGATGAGGAGCCAGTGAATGAGTAAGTAGAAACATGTCAGTCACCAAGAGAATGAAGTATCCCAGATGATAAGGGACAGAAGAATTTCCATGAGATGTTTGTGTCCAGTGTGAGAGGCTACAGAGAAATGCAGAACAAAATACGTGAGAAGAGAAATCATTTAACTTGGCTTCTTAATTTATGCTTCCTTATATTTTTTCTTTCTGTGTTTGTATAAAACTAAATTATCTTTAAATTATCACTTTCCCCGTCACAGCTCAGGAACAAAGCCAGACTTTAATCATAGTTAACTTACCTGATGTCAACATTTTAAAAATGTTTTATGAATGCTATAGTATCTTATCAGTATTAATTTAGTAAGTTCCTTGTTCAACAAATATTCACTTAATTCATAATATGTAACAATTGATTTCCTGTGCACTAGAAATATAATGATAAGGAAGACAATGCCCCCACTTCATAGAGCTTATATTATTACAGGTGGAAAGACAGAAAATCACATACAGGTATCTCTACCTAAAGAGATACCTTTAGGTAGCCGTAAGTGTTGTAAAGAAATCTGTGGCAAATTTAATTGATGGAGGTAAGTTTTCATCTATCTCTGAAGCCATCTCTTTATAAATGAATAAGGATTTTTATTTTCCAGCAAGAGGTGACGAATATTTCCCCTCCTATTGCTCTTGAATTTGGTCGTTAATTTTTACTGGCAAGTGAGATACCAGCACAGTAATGTAAACAGACTGTTTTAAATGTGCTTATGCTTGGATTTTTCTATATCACTGAAGCATCATCATAAAAAACATTCCTGAGGAACAAGGAGGACACATAGTACCTAATTTAAAATGATACTATAAATCTACCACAGACAATATAGGATAGTATTGGTGAAAATAGACATATAGATCAATGGAGAAAAATAGAAAGCCCAGAAATAGATCCACATAAATATAGTCAGCTGATCTTTGATAAAGGAGCAAAGATAATCCAATGAGGAAAGAATAGTCTTTTGAACAAATTAAGTTGAAACAATTGGCCACATAGAGGCAAAAAAATTGAATCAAGAAATTGACTTTACCTCTTTCATAAATATTAACTCAAAATAGATCACAGATCTACATGGAAATTCAAAACTATGTTACTTCTGGAAGAAAATAAAAGGGAAACTCTGTGTGGCCTGTGTTTGATAATGAGTTTTTAGATACAACACTAAAATATAGTCCATGAAGGAAAAAAAATGATGTTAGACTTCATTTTCATAGGCAGCAAGCTATGAAAATATATGGATGAACCTTAAATGCATATTGCTATGTGAAAAAAGCTAGTCTGAAAAGACTACATACTGTATGGTTCTAATTGTAAGATATTGTGTCAAAAAAAAAAGCTGTAGGGGTATTAAACAAATCAGTGGCTCATATTAATTCAGAGAAAGTGAGGAATAAAAGTAAGTGAAGAATGGGAAATTTTTCCAGAAGGTGAAAATACTCTGCATGATACTGTAATGAGGGGACACATGACACTGTACCTTTGTCAAAACCAATAGAACTTTAGTCACAAAGAATAAAACTTATGTATAAGCTTTTAGAGGTACAAAAAAGAATATTTATTTAGAATAAAAAAACTACAAAAAATTAAACATTATTAAAAAATCTCACAATACTAGACTCACCAAATACAGGAAAATACCATAATTTAAATAATTAATTAACTGCCTGATACACCTTTGTGGTATTTTTTCTTACATATTTTCATTCAATACTCTTTGATTTGTTCTTCATATGAAAATGATCTGTCACAATATGTTCTATAGAGTTAACAGTTATTTCCATCATTCTACTAGCTAAGTTGAGCAAAATTTGTTTTTATTACTGATGGTTTAGATAAGTTTCTCTTCAGTTCAGGACACATTATTGGGAAAGTCATATAAATTTTTAGGATTGTTGTCAAATATGGAAAAACCTCTATCAAATTTCTTTCATATACAAAAAATAAAATGTGGGAAGATTTTCCACATTTTAGTTCTGGATCCACAAAGAAATCATTGAAAACATTAGGGGATGACATCATGGAATACAGAATATCAAAAAACAATATAACTGCCTTAAAATATATGAAACAACATTGCTAAAGGGTTTCAGTTTTTACTGAGGAAGTGTCAACTGCAAAAGAAGGCTAAAGAGACACAATCGTAATGACTAAATGTATTGAGGTGTCTTGGATAGGATCCTGGAACCGAAAAATAGCATAATATAAAAAAGAAAAAAATAGATAATGTGTGGACTTAGTTAATAATAATCTATCAATATGGGTTCATTAATTGTGACAAATAGAACATAATAATATAAAATATTGAAAGTCATTATGGAGCACATGGGAACTCTCTTTGAATTCCACATGTTCCATTGTATAGTAAAGAGCAAGCCTTCCTAACATTATCCACTATGATTGCACAAAACTCCTTATACAAAAATCAAACTTTCCCCTTTCCTCTATCTATGAAAATGCTAATTCCTGAGGTGCTAATTACTTCTGTCCATTCTGGTTCCATACTGTAGAGAGACAGCACTGTTAAGCTGGAGGGAAATAGGTTTTAGGAGAGAGCTGGAGTGTATTAACTTTTATCACTTACTGGTTTTATGTAACTTGGGCAACTCACTAACCTTTCTATGCCTCAAATCCCATGTAAAATGAAGACAGTGATAAAAATTTCCTCATACAATTGTTAGGAGAATTGAATTAGAAAGCACTTGTAAACATAGAACAGTGGCTGCTATATAGTAAATATATAAATATTTGATAAGTAATAAATATGGCAGGTAGTTTTCTTTTGCTTGCTGCTGATATATTACAAATAGAGTCAAAATAAGCCATCTATAATGCTTGTGACCTGGTGGAAAGAAGAAATTTTTAACAGGAATAGCAAAAAAAAAAAACACACAAAAAAACAAAACTATGAAGCCACCAGCTGCCAGGATTCCCATTATTTAAATTGTTCAGGGCTTCAAGTGAGGCTGGTATAAACTAGCTAAGAGACTGGGGAGTTGGAATATTACAGAAAGATTAAGTCAAGGTGATTACTGGAATTTAACTAATGCCCACATAGTGATAGGTTTGATTTTATTCCTAAAAGAATCATCTGGTTGCGTTAATTCTTACATTAAAGTAACAAAAATACATATTAAGAGAACAAGATTGGAAGGTGTTAAGCTAGCAGAAGACTTATAAAGGCCAAGGGGCTTTATTATTTAGAGATGTTTTATTTGTTTTAAAGCAAATAAATGAACTAAAAATGCAAAATACTGACATGAATTTATGTTATTTTTATAGATTATAGTATCATGGAAGCTATCTTCTTTTATAAATAAAATCTTTAACACAAATAAGATCTTAAATTTATAAAAAATAGATCCAGAGAAAACATAAATTATAATACGAAGAATGTGACGTGTAGGGTGATAGGGATAAGAATGTAAGTGGAGAAGAGCAGAAAGTTGCACTGAATATAAGGTCATAAATGTAATGTTCTAAGTACTTTCCTTAGCTAAGCTATGAATTTGATTCCAACCTTCTTTGCAGCCAAGTATGGCGTACAACACATCCTGATCTGCAATTTTCATTACCATGGAATAGATAAAAATGCCAGAGACACAAGAGGAGCAGAGCTATTCCAAGCAATAGGTTCTAAAATAAAATTCTCTCAAACCAAGATTATAATTCAACTGAAGAAACCCAATTCTTCCAGGATCGAATATAATATAGTCCAAATTCATAGTTCTTATTTTTAAAAATATTTTTTAAATTTTTAAATTTTTAATTACTATGGGCACATACTAGCTGTATTTCTTTATAAGGTACATAGTTCTTAAGACAAAGATGAAGGTACAATGTTTTACTGGTTTCCCTCTCAAGGCATACAAAGGAGGATGACCAGAGATATAAGCGTTTGCTACAAACTGGTGTCTACACTTTGTTTCACTCTTTCTCACCCAGACTGGAGAATGGGCTGAAATATAAGTAAGGAGGAGTGTGTTTTATACTTTTTAATGTGGGGGACTAGAATACTCTTCTCACCATTGTATTTTCAATAGCTAGTGGTGCTTGAAACATAATACATATAATAGGTATTCAATAAACATTTTTGTGTAAATAAACCAATAAAAATGCATAAAAATTCAATCTTCGGTAATATTGGGCTAAATTAAGGGGATGTGGGGGAAAGCACGGACCTTTGAATATTGCCTGAATTTTCATTCAATAATAAAATATTGTGGGATGAAGTGTGAGTGGTGTGAAACAATGAAATCTAAGTGTCAGGGTACTCATGTCCACAAAGATTCCTTATGGCACTGCCCGTTGCTTGGAGAGACAACTGGGGACTGTAATATTGCTTTATCTTTTAGATAAAGATAAAGTGTAACTACCTCTCCAAATATGTAGTTGAAAACAGAACCAGGGAATCTTGGTTTACTACAAGCATACCAGCTTTTGCAAGGTTATAATAAGGAAGCATAAGGTTTTCCCCAAGTTGGAGGACTTTTGGAGACACATTTATCAGGAACTTTGATAGGTAGCATCTTGATTAGGAGATCTTGAGGGGCAAAAGTGCTAAAAGCAGGATTTGCAGTAGGTTTGCAATTGGCAAAAGTGAAACAAGATTAGAAAATTCTGGAAGAAACATCCGTATACAAAAGGTTGTTATTTTGACTGTTGATAATATATCACTTGTCAGTAACCTTGTGGGACCAATAGCAATGAAAAAATGTATTTCAACATAATGATTAGAACTGTGGGAACTATGGGTTGTAGTGTCCTGAGTTGTAGTCACCTAAGAATTAACAGGATGGGTTGGTAGAAAGGAGTATTAGATGATCTCTTCTTCCTTCTCTCCCTCCTTCCACTCATCCTCCTCCTCCTCCTCTTCCTTCTTTCTCTCCCTCTCTCTCTCTCTCTATATATATACATATATGTGTGTGTGTGTGTGTGTGTGTAGTTCCTTTATTATTTTTCTATGTTGTAGACATATTTATAATGTTAGAGTATAGTAACAACAATAATATACCAACAATATCCTGTACTTATTGTGTGCTCAATATTACTGTAATCACCTTACATATATTAAATAGTTCGATCCTCATAACAACCATATGAAGTACATACTATTGCCCATGTCTTTGTATAATGTTAACCATGGCACACATTGATAAAATAACACATCGAATTTCACAAAGGTAGAAAGCAGCTGAGTCCTAATTTACCTCTAAAGCCCCCAAAGCAGTCTAACTTTGGGGTCGGTGCCTCTGACCACTATAGGTGCATAGGTACAAAATTAATAATTAATAAAAATGCAGATATTTAGTAGTGTATGGTCAAAATTTAATAGAAATGAGTGATTAAAATATTGAAGACAATGCAGACTATCAGAGGGATTTAATATGCTCAAGATTGTTCCTCTAAAGGGGCTAGTGAATAAATGAAATGGGGTTACTTAGTTGTTAAAAGAACAAAGCTAGGATTGAATTGCTATTACACATCATTTAGCCTCTGTGTAAGTATTTATGAAGTACATGTATTCTGTGCAGTAGCACTGATCTATATTCTGTGGTTAATACTTGACAGATATAGCACACATACACAGATCATCTCTGCTTACCACTTTACCATCTTTTTAAGGTGGCGAATAAAAAAAAAAAAAATCCCTCCCAACCAAACACATACACACACATACACACCCACCCACAAAAAAAAAAAAAAAAAAAACATTAAAATTAAGATATACTTTGGCGCCCAGATTTTTTTATGCAACACCTGGTCCTATCAATGATAATAACTTGTGATTAACATTGAGAAGATTAGTTTTAAATAACTAACATATGTGAAAGGAGTCGATTTAGTTTCTAAATTATGCAGAAATAGCTTAGCATAACATCTGGTGAATGTGCTGTTAAAAATGAATTTAATTTTAATAGATTAAAGTTATATAAGCTTCCTTTGTGAAAAAGAGCAAATTCAATTTTTCTCAAATATAATAATTATATATAATAGGAATTTTGTAGATGGAATCATTTTTATTAGAGTGCATATATATGTGACATTAATGAACACATAAAATATCTAAAATAATGAATATCTTCTTACTATATCTTGTTTATCAGTTTCTTTTTTCCCTTCAAAAGAACTTTACATTGGTGTGTTTGTTTGGTATGTCATAGGCAGATGGGGGGATCTGCTCCACCTTCTTTTTCAGTGATGGGTTTTGGATGAGACTGATCCTAGCCTCAGACACAGCAGTGAAATCCAGCTTAGGATTTCTTTTTTAAAAAAATTAATTTGTATTAATTTAAGGGGTACAAGTACAATTTTGTTACATGGATATATTGCGTGATGATGAAGTCTGGGCTTTTAGTGTCTATCACCTGAATAATGTACATTGTACTCATTAAGTAATTTCTCATCACCCATCCAACCTCTACGCCGTCACCCTTCTAATTCTGTAATGTCTGTCATTCCAAGCTCTATATCCATGTGTACACATTATTTAGCTCCCACTTACAAGTCAGAACGTGTGATATTTGATTTTCTGTTTCTGCATTGTTTCACTTAAGATAATGTCCTCCAGTTCTGGCATTCCATTTTGTATCTATGACATATTTCATTTATTCAATAATCTGATTTTTTAAAATTTCAAAGTATTAATATCATGGGGGTACACATATTGATTTATTCACACATTTATTTATTGTCATTTTTATTAAGCTACAAAAGAGACAACAAATACAATACAAAATATGATAAAAACCCTGACTGTATGAAGCTCATATCCTATAGGCTTCTCAAACATTTTTATATTCACTAGTAATATATATATATATATATATATATCTTACACACACGTGCACCAAATGCATTTTGACATTTTATTTCTAATCTCAGAAACTCCACATTAACTATTGGAGTTTATTCTCAGAAGAGCTATATTGATCCAGATAGTGGTTCTGTTCTATCAGCTTGAAATACATTATTTTTCTCTTGGATGTTATGCATTAACTAATTATGAAAAAGTTGGATTTTATGTTGCATTTTCACAATTAAATTTAGAATATTTCAGGATCTCAAACACATTGACATTTTTCTATGTGCCTTACCCTAGGTAATGACCATTTATAATGGAGCCACTTTGATCTTTAGTTCATTGACTATGCCAAGCTCTTTCACATCTCAGGGCCTTTACGTGGCTATGTTCCTCCTGCCTATAAGGCTCTAACCTACCTTACCACCACGTCCTCCATTCTTAATTAGGAATGCTTACCTGGCTAGTTCTCACTGATTCTTTAGATTTCAGCTGAACATTTTCCCAAAGATGTCCATCTCTGATCACCCCAATATAATTTTGGCATATGAATTATGTTTCTTATACTATATTTTTCTTCAAAGTATTTTACCTAAGCGTGTTATAAAATATATAGAAAATTACATGAAAACAGGCACCAACCAATAAGAACTGATGCTACTCTTATATTTGAGTAGCGTTCTGGGATTCACTGTTGAAAGAGTTTTTAAGCATTTAGTTTTGGATGGATCATGGTTAGTTTAGGGGAACCTAGGTAATATGCCAGAATGACCCAGATACTGACTATTTAGCAAGTGTACTATTTACCTATATACCCTTTCAAATTACCTAGAAACATCATTTCCCAATTTATGTTTGAAAAGCCTTTGTTTTATAAGTAGGGACATTCTACCTAATTGAGCATTTGGGAGAGTTTGAATTCACTGCTTAATAGACCAAAGAATGATCCTCCAGGAGCCATCGTAACTCATCATGGAATTGACCTGACAGTGTCTGTGCTTTCTTGTCTCCAGAACAGGAATTGATGGTTTATTACTATTAAAAACAACCATGCTGAGGAGCTAGGGAATAAAATACGTAGCAAAATTTTATAGGTGCCACGATTACTAAGTTAGTGGTGAATATATCTAACAGGCACTTTTATCTAGTTGAATGTGATTGAATGTAATGGTCCTCTCTATTTGAGCAAATTCTGCTGCCATTTGAAGGCTGGATGGAGACAAATTTTTTAGTGTGTCATCGCCAAATTACAACAGCTACACTGCATGTTTGTTCCAGAAAAACCTTTTAAAATTTTTTGTTTAACCAAAAAATTGTCTCAGTGAAAGTCAGCAGGTAATTAAACTACCAAATATTAGTTTTTCAAATTCCCCATCATTCTAAAAAGCATATTTTATTTAAATTCATCTTAATAACAGTAACTCTTGGAATTTTAATGCATTCTTCTGGCATGTTGCTTAATGTGAGTTGTTTCTTATTCATTGGATTTACAAATAGAGTCAATTTATTCAGGATTTAGCAATCAAAATAGAATCCAAAACACTTTAAAATATATGAAGCTTCAGAAATGTAGGGCATCTGATTGACATGAGTAACAGAACTTTTGAACATATGTTGATATTCAATGTCTTATATGATTAATCATTTGTTGTGTACTCAATTTTTTAAGAAATCCATGTTTAGTGTGTATTGTATGCAAGTCATAGTCTAAACAATTTGCAGAAATTACCACTACAAAGTCAGTGTTCAAGTTTTTACTTTCTCCATGATGTTTATGGAGAGTAAGGAAGCTATGTATCTAGTAAGTTATACAGTACAACCATAACTCATGTTTTAATGCCTCTAAAGTCTATCTTCATTTTTCTGTATTCCCTCATGTTTTTTAATTTTTGGCTCTAATGTTACCTGGTCTAGGAGGCCTACTCTGCTCTCTCTATTTAATACTGTAACCTGCCCTTCCTCTGTCTTCCTTCTCATGTTGTCTAGATACCTATACTCTATTTCATATCCTTGTTTCTTATAATGCTTAACTTTCTGATATACCATAGAAATAATTTTTTGTTTTTGCTTGTTTTTGGTAACTAATCATTGCCTATCCACCCCTTGAAAATAATATAGATCAAGTGAGGTATCTTGTCTTTTTTATTCACAGACATATCACAAATCCTAGAATAGTGGCTGGCACATAAAAAGTGCTACATAAATATTCAGTTGAAGGAACTGGTTTATTTAGTTAATTGTTACACTTTAAATATATATATATATCATTTCAATTTTGTGATTGTGGGGCAAAGCAGGTGATACTATCCATCTTTTAAAAAAGATGCCAAAGCTCATAGAAGAAGCAACCTTGTGTTATATTTCTGCTGCATTATAAAACTTGTTTCTGGCACTAAAAAGTCTTTCTCTCTCTCTGTTTCTCTCTCTCTCTGTTTCTCTCTCTCTCTCTCTCTCCACACACACCCCCCCACACACACACTTTTCAAAGACACTCTTGAGTTCACTTTTTATTAATCATTGAACAGATAACTTTCAAAATTTTTTTTTCTTTTTTAATCGTTTTACTATACCTTAATGTCAAGGATACATATGTTATACTTTAATTTTTAATTGTATCTCAGCTTAAAAATTAAGATTAAAAAGAAATTTCAAGGAATGGATATCTACCAAGGCTAATTTAAATGGATGAGGGTATATGCACATATCACCAAATACAAATTTCTTCAGTATATACATTTGCAAGTGGGTGTGTACAATCTTACTTAAGACTACTAAATACCAAAGCACATACTACTTAAAATTACTAATGAAATAAAATAAATATTTTAAGAAAGGGAGTAAAATGTTTATTTAATATACCACATTTATTTATTGAGTAAGGAAATACTAACATAAATAAATCATTCTAAAAACAGATTTTGTCTGTTTTTTTTTTCATTTTTTTAGAGTTTTCTTTTTTTCTTTTTCCTCTTTTTTTAAATTGACAAACATAATTGTGTATATTTATGGTGTCCAATGTGATGTTTAGATTTAAGTATACATTATAGAAGATTCAATCAAGCTCATTAACACATCCATCACCTCAACAACTTACCAGTTTTTGTGTAGTTAGAACATTAAAAATCTATTCTTTTAGCAATTTTAAAATATACAATACATTATTGTTAACTGTGGTCACCATACAGTGCAATAGATCACTGAAGCTTATTCCTCTAGTGTAACTGAAAATTTGTGGCCTTTGATCTCATAAAAACATATTTTAAGGAGGTTTGAGTAAACCTGAGTTCTGTTTCTGGTTCTATCTCCAAGCATGCAGGCCTGAAAGTGATATTAGCTCTTGGTGTTTTCATCACATCTTACCCACAAAGTGGTAGTAATAATGCCATTCTTTCTATTTGACAGGTAATGCTAGTATTTGAGAATTAAGTTAGATCTTGCAAGTATAACACGATTGATGAATATAAAATAGAAAATGTTTTTTCCAATGCAGGAATCTTTTAAGTTATTTAAACTGTTTAAAAACATGTGAAACAGTGAATAGAAACCTAAATTGTAACATGCCTATGCAGAGGGATGTAATTATATACTCAGTAATTATTTATAACGACCTACTGAAACACATGGGTTTCAGAAATATTATGCATAATGAAACAAGTTAGGCACAAAAGAGATTATATTCAATAAAACCATTCATATGCAGATGCTAGAACAGGGAATACTGAACTATGGTGATAGAATCAGAAAAATGGCTGTCTCTGGGATTATGGAAATGGTTTATACTCTTTTGGGTTAGTGTTTATTTGGATTTAGGCATTGGCCAAATCTCATACAGTTGTACCCTCATAATGTGCATTCTTTTATATGTAAGTCATACTTCAATAAAATTGTGTTTTTTCAAAAGTAAATAAAACATATAAGCCACTGGAAAAAATCAATCAGAAAAAAATAAATAAAAATGAAATTAGAAACAAAATGTGAGCTATAGCAGAACAATAGCTTTTTATTCACTTGATTGCTTTAAATTTAATTTTCTAGTGCTTAAACATAAACTTAATAGTAAACATCTTTGCCTTATAGGGTCTGAACACAACCTTTCTGTGTCTTTGACAAGGTCTCTCAGCTAAATTGCCCATAATCTGTTTCTGTATGTAGAAATTAAAATACTCATAATTCATAATAAAATAGTCTATGGCTTATAAAATATCTTGTGAAGCCTAATAACAATCTGTATGTTTGTTCATGCCTAAGAGGCTGATACACAGCAAACTGTTCTTTTCGCCCTTGGAATAATCTTCTTCCATTTAGAGCTGTAATTTTGGCTGCAGCACAAATGATTTTTTATAATTATATCCCCATTTCTTGGCCTTATTGCTTCCCTACAGACTTCTGAAAGGACTACTTGATGTCCACTGGCTTGCTTCATCTGTCACTGCTCCTTTCTTACAGTTACAGAGGTTATACGCTTTGAAATTGTAGCTGTCACATGAGGGTCAAAATGCTTACCTAGCCAGTCTTACAGCTACTCGTATCAATTTTATCTACTGCAGCCTCTATAGCACTTAGTTTGTTCTTGCATCATGATCTATAATTCACAACCAGAAAAATTAATGAACAAACTTCTTCAAATTGAAATTGTTTTATTGAACATAAGAAAAATTAAGATTTTTAAATTTTAATCTGGGCAATTTGATATATTAGATATTGCACACAGATTCTAGAAAATTTGCTATTGCTGTTCCTTTATTCATTCCTTTTTACTAAATTTAGTCATCTATTTCTTCACTAGTTTTCTTTCCCACTCATCAACCCAGATTCTTGTCAAACCATCCATTGGTCTTTCATCTTTCACTTATTTATATGGCTCCATGCATTATTTGTGCATCAGTGCAACTGCACATCCACACACTTATGAATCCATCACCATCATCTGTCCGTCCATTCATCCATCTAACCCATCTATCCACCCGTCCAGCCAACATTATTCAAGCCGATTGAAAGTTAGGCATCAAGTTATAGCAGACACTTGAGGAATAAGAAAGAACTGCACTAACTTTACCTCAGACAAGAGAGGAGAGAAACTTGATTTATTTTAGTTATATAATTTTTGAATAATACAAATTATTTCCAAATATTTTCAATGTTCATATGTTCATATCTCATTACTTTAAATGAATTTTCAGAGCAATGTGGCCACAAGGAAAAAAATCACCTGTGAAATGTGAGGAAAATATGTAGACTTACAGGCGCCAAAGTAAACTGTCTATTGCAGAATATTCAGAAACTTTGAGCATTATGATATTTCCATATCTCCACATGGATTTTGCTGAATAGCCAGCACTGAGGACCACGGGCTTCAGAGAACTCCTACAACATAGTTTTCATTCAATAGAATGTTCCTGTGACACACCTCCAGAGAACACACAAATATTTTCACCATATATCATAAATTACAAATCCCATGTTGTGCAAAAATCAACAAAAACTTGGTATAAACCAACACATTCAAAGTGTGACCAATTAAAAAATACCATGTGCTAGTGAAGTGCAAAATAGCGCATTTTATAACTGACATGTACCAAAAAATAAAAGGTTAGATTTATTTATACATTAATCTTCTTATGGTTTTGTAAAAAAACTCCTCCTCTTCCATTTTCTACAAGGAATTAATACTAAATATATGCTTCTGTATCCTCTCTGCACTCCTTCTCAGTAAGGAACAGAGAGGAATTTTGTGGGTTGTTGGGTTGAGAGTCTAGAATCCATTGGCCCTTCTTTCTCTTTTCAGCAGAGTTAAGGTATTAAAGCTCTCTATTTCCTAGTGAAGTCTCTTTATTCCCTGTTTTGAGACCCTTCTCTGTATAATAAGCTAACATGTTTCCCCTCCTTGTGATAAGCAAAGCTCATTGATGTCCAAAATCCTTCTTTCTACTGGAAGTTCTGGAGTCTATCTCTTTGTACGGCTTTCAAGATTTTATGACTATTAGGCTACAATATGCTTTGCAGCTAATCTGGTATCATTCATGCAAACCCATTTCTTGTATGTAAATATGGATGTAGGATACAAAGATAAGAAATAGAGAAATATGAGCAATACAGAAAATTTATGGACTAGCATTTTACTGATGATAAGTCTGGAAATGTAGCCGAGGGATGGTTTTTGGAGAGCTTCGTATGCCATGCTAAAGAGACTGGTCTTAATCCTATTAGGATTGGGGAGACACGAAGTATTTGAGAGGGGGAGTAAAGGCACATTTGCACTTAGACAACTGTTCAATCTACAGTATGGAGGACAAGATGCAAGAAAAGAATGAGGGAGGGGAACCTGTGTGGCAGAATCTTGCAGTGATTCAGAGGAGGTCATGTAGTCTGGAAAAGAGTAGTGGTTGTAGAAAAGTAGAAGAATATTTGGGATGAAATATTTATTTTAACTTTGGATGATCATAAATAAATGTGCAATTTTTATTGAGATATCCCTTATATCTCTTACTTGTGAATTCCAGAATCAGAGAAGTATGATAATCTGCTTCATTGCTTTGGGTTGTCCTGTTAAAACAACAGGAAGAAGTGGGGTAAGATGTGGAAGGGATGTATGTTGACATCTGCACATGTTTCTACATCTCTGAAACTGGCAAGTGGAAGTCTATTCTGAGATATATGCCTCTTGCCAGTGGCATCTGGCAATCCAAGCTAAAATATGGGTTGCAAAGGTCTTAGGATCTTATTGTATAGATTTAAAATAAAAACATCTTTCCTTGCTGCTTTCACCATCATTGCCTCAAATCAGAACTTTGCACAGATGCAAAGTTTGCATTTATGGACATATAAATCCAATTAGTTATTCTAACCATATTAAATTTCAAGGAAATTCATAAAGCTATTACTACTGATAAGCAGTAAAGTTTAAGGTTCTTAGCCTGGCATACAAGGTTACCCAACATCTTTCAACTCCTGCCAGGTCACCACTTATAACTTGTACTGTTTGTCAAATCTAAGCTCTTTATTTTCTCTCATGCCTCTGGGCATTTGTTGATGCCATTGCCTCTGTTTTAGTTACCACTCCCATTTCTATTCCTGGGTCACTCCTCTTTCTAGACTCACTTTAACGTTTATTTTTTCTTTGAAATGTCTCTTATACCCTCAACCATTTAAACTCCTTTATACTATGCCCATAAGCTATCCTAAGGTTTCCAAGTGGTACCTTTCTCATTTTTTTGAGAATTTTACACATTTAATATATACATGATAAGCAAATCAGCACATCAAGTATGCTTCAGATTGACCCTCAAAGGAAACCAAATATTATAGCAAAAATTTTTTTATGTATATAATCAACATTAAAGAGTTTCTGCCTGATATTCCTAGAAAAAATAAGTTATAAACAGTTTGTAAGAAAAATGTAATTTTTTTCATATATCTTTATCCAGACAGAAATCACCTGCAATTAAGTTAAAGAATTGCATATAGTTCTTGCTCCTAATATCCATTTATCTTTTTAAATAAATTGACATATATAATTTTTTATTTGGACAAAATATTCTAGTGATAATTTTATCTCAGAAAAGCTATAAAGACATATTTTTTGATAGTCTGATGCATAATAGAGAATAAGAGCTGAGTCCTCTCATGAGTGGTCTTAAGATGTTTTTGCTTCTATAAAATTAATTAATACAATAAAAAACAAAATTTTACCACAAATGAAATAAATTAATTGGTCTCTCCTAGCTTACAAGGACAGCTGTGTAGCCAGAGGAAAAAATTGACCTGTGATATAGTTCGACATATCTCTGAGATTGAAAAGTACAAATTTTTGAGTTAAGAAGGTATAATATATGCCAAGAAGGAGAAAGCACAATAATGTTATACTTGCATAAAGTGGTCTGAAAATTTAATGAGAAAGAATCTATTTGAAAAATGCATGGCAATCTACTGAGAATAGAGAAAGAAACTGAATCTCAAATATATGGCTTTATAGACTATATAGCACATGAGTAGTAATTTTTTTAAATACAAATAACCATATACTCTCACTGAGCCTTTCAAATTATACTGAAGAGTATATATTAATCAAACTCTTTACAGAAAAAGAAACTGATGCCCAACCATTTTAAAGACTTTACTATCTTATTTTCCAAATATTCAAAAGAAGTGAAGTGGAACCCAGGTCATCTGACTTCAAAAAACACATCAAGTTACATTTCCCTAAAAGTAAGAAATTGACAAAATATCCAGTAGAAGATACTACTTATATGTAAGTTCTAAATAAGTTATTTGAGAAGGTACTATGTTTATAGTTGTAAAATGATTTTTTTAAAGGTTTTCTTTTTTTTTTTTTCTTTCTTTCTTTCCTTCTAAACATGTAGTAAAGTCTAGGCCTTTCAGTAATATTTTTTACTGTGGTATATAGATTACTTGCTTGAATACAGGAAGCGCTGATATCACAAAAGTGTTTAGCAATATTTAAAACAGGAGTTTGTTACACATCAAAAATATATCCATGACTGCACTTGCCTACTTACAGATTCAGTGAATTTTAATATATCTAGTTGTTGATGTTTGGTGGAAAAGGTTGAGGGAGATACGCAAAAGTGTAAAGAGACTGTAGAGATTATGAGATCCAGAAGAAAAAGGAAAAGGCATTGGCGTCTATAGCTTCAGACAGGCTTTGTCTTTTCGCTGCTGCCTGAGTGGCATACGTTCAGGACACGGACATAATCTTCATGACCTCCTTAGATACATAACCCCTCGCCTCCTATTCTTCTCATCTGCCTTTAATTTTGTAATTAGCCATGAAGTGATTTCCTTCCTCCATTAAAAACACAAAGACTCTTGGGAATGGAAAACAGGTGCACCATTCACTTAAATTCTCCTTCTCAAGGGGATTGGAGAAATTCGGTATAAAGAGTAGATGGACAGAGACAGTGGAGAGACAAGAGAAGAAAAAAAAAAAAAACATGAAGCAGTAGAAGAAGGAGAGCAAAGGGAGGAGAAGGAGAAGACGTCAAAGACTGCAGGGATAAGACGTGTTCACTTTATGCATGGGTATGAGCCTCCATTATCTGTGGGTATCTATAGCATCAGTTTTTGCCAAGAAAGAGATAATAATTTTCCAAAAGACAAAACTATGTAAGGAGAGAATGGCTTGATTGTGGTGCAGTGTTCCCCAGTAACTGACATTTATTTACAAGCAGAAGCTAGAAGAGCACTTTTGGGTACTGTTGGGGAAATCCCTTCTTTCAGGATCCTTCCAATCTGGAAATTCTGAGTTCTAGAAGCTTATGAAATAAAGGGTAAATATTGAGATATCAGATCCTCTTTGACTTGGTTCTTTTCGCTGACATAAAATGTCTCTCTTCTTAGAGAACCCCCCATCACACACCAGGTAAAGAACTAGAGGTTTTAGCCAATGGCACAAGTCTTCTAGAAGTGCAACTGCAGATTCTGCTCTGTTTTTATGAGTTTTAAATTCACTTTGATAAACTATGGATTTTTTGAAGAGTTCTTTACTTTTTCTTTAATTAGCTCTACAAAATAGTGTGAGTTTCTGTAGCATTTCACTTAATTACTTTCAGAGGTACACAGCCTTTTATTCATTTTTTACTAGTAGATTAAAAATCATCCATGTGCCTTAAGAACAGTTATCCAAACATATGAAATAAATTAAATAATTCCATGAATACGGTTTCAAATGAATCCTGATGTAACATATAAATATGTTTACAGACCAAAACTATCATTCAAAAGAGAAAAGTAATATGCTTTTTTTTTTCTGAAATTGCATTTGGCACCACTAGTAAAAAAAAAAAAAAAAAGCATATAGAATATAAAGCACTTTAATGTTTAATGAGTGAAATTGCTGTACTATTTTCACTGTCACTTCTTTTTATTTTGTTAATAATAAAATTTAAGATTTAATATACAGATCCACACTGTAATTCATCTGTATTTTCATTAGTGATAAAAGGCATTTTATGTTTGTAATAAGTCCCTGGGCCATATTTCCAAAATGCCTAAATGTAATCTTCTTAAATGTCCTACATTCTAAATGACTTCTATCAAAATATCACATGTACCCTATAAATATGTAAAACTACTATGTATTCACAAATTTCTTAAAAGTCTTAAAGAAACTAAGATAAATTCTCTTAGTGTTGGCCATTCAGTTTGCTTGGGATACTTACAGGATGCTCAACATTTTAGTAAAAATCTGTAATTGCAAAGGTAAAATTTATGTCCTGGAAAGCCATTTTGTCAATTGATTTCTGTATTCACCAGAATATATATGTGGCACAGGCAATTTCTCCAAGTATCTATTCTCCTCCAAAGATTTGATAACAGCTCTGCTGCTACTGTATATATTCCAATCAAAGACATTTTCTAGCCCTAAGTATTTAACGTTAGCTTGTGTGCCCCTCTCAAAGGAATGCCAGCCTTCAGCATTCCAATGTGCAAAGGGCAACATTGATTGGGGAAGCAGGCACTACAGCCTTTACTTCACCCTCACAGGAAAGATAAGGCATAGTCTACAGTGACCCTAAACTTAACTTTGGCCTGGTTTACTCCCTAAAGATCTCATTTGTGTTCCATACTCCAATATTCCATCACTTTTGCACCACATTCCCTCCTGATTTTCTACAAATATAACTAATATGATGCATTACCATCAAAAAGCAATGGTGAGCAAAGCCCAGTGGAGAAGCTTTCTAGAAGGTGAAGACTACAAAGAAAATGTAGTTTACCTAAGGATAACAAAAATGTTATGTGTTGAGGACCAACTAATTTTTAAGAGTTAATTCTAGTTCTCTATTGGTAAAACAATGTGAGATTAGTTCCAAGCTAGTCTCATTACAGACCAAGAATGCCCTGGTCCATTAGCTAAGTCTGTAATAAGTGAGTGTGCCATAAATAAGTTTATTTATTTTAAAGTACTTATCATTTATGAATTATACTAGCTAATGTCATGGTATGTCAATATGCCATAACATTTTTTTCAAAGTTTGAATTAATGGTAAAATTACCATAAAATTTCATAGGATAAAAATCAACAAAATAAGATTGAAAAAAACATTTTACCAAACATGTACTATTGTAATCATCTGCTGCAAGTATCAAACCATTAAAAAGAGCAGAAGCAAAAGAGAAAGGTAGAATCAGAATAAGCAAGTTTTATTCCCAACAGGTAGTTATGGTATATCATTCCTTCCATTAGATAAATCTCCTTGGAATGGCAGAGAGGAGGGTTAGGATCAATCTGTAAAGCAATGTTTCTTAATAATCTGGGGGTTACGGACTCTTTTAAAATTTGATAAATTATATGCCTCCTCCTTCAGAATAATAAAAAACCCCTCAAACATACATGTGAAATTTTATGAACACAAGTGTCAGTGGCCAAAAGACTCGTTTGTCTCCAGATAATTCTTTCTTGTGACAATAATATCAACTAGAAAAAGAATGTATTGGTGCCTAGTAGATAATATACATTCATTAAATGTGTTTTGAATGAGTAAACCAATGAATAAATGAGCTATGAGATTTAGATTAAAGGTTTTTGATCTTATATAAATCCCTAAAATACCTTGGAAAAATTAATCTGTAAAACTTGTTAACCGGACTATACCATCTCAAAATCCTTTGAGTAGCTTTATGTTAGTATTTCTGAGGATTTAGAAAATTAACAAGATTTAGCTAGGAATATTCATATCTGCTTGGATTTTGGGTTGGTGTGGATTCTGATAAGGAGAAAATAACCTTGTCATAATCTATGCATCTATCCTGTTATATGGTTAGTGATGATAAATATTAATAACAATTGTCTTTGAGTTTTGAACATGACAGCAGGAGAACAATGGAGTCTTTATGCCAAGGCCAATTACTTTCCCCTGTTTTCTAGCCACAACATATACTACAAATCCTTACAATGGGTTTTTTTAGAAAAGATACTATTAATCATAAATGTGTGTATGTACGTGTGTACCAGTGTAGGTGTGTGTGTACATGTGAGAGAGGGGCAGAGAGAGACAGAGTAAGAGAGAAACGGAGAGGCAAAAAGGCAGAGTGGTGGGCGTAGTATAAAAGACCTGTCTCTTCAACTCCATATAGAATGCATCACATAAGAATTACATTTTCAGATGGACAATGGGATAGGTCACAAGTAGACATTATGCATATCTTTTCCATATTGTCAAACCCATATTTTTCGCACATACATCTTTTTAATGCATTTTTAAAGGTGCATATCTATGTTTGATACACTATAGATGCATCTATTAAGATGCAAAGTAGAAATATAATCTAGAAGAAAATGCGAAATGTAGTTAAAAGGCTAAGTTTAGAATAAAAGTCTGTCACTGAGCATTCCTATGACTTAGGGAACTCTTGACATCTGTGGACTTTGTTTTTCTCTTTTGTGAGATAGGGACAAAGCTCCATGCCCTATATACCTCCAGGGATTATTCTGAAGCACAATGATAACAGGAAAAGAGAAGTGTTTTGACAACTCCAAAGCTTGTTCAAAATATAAGGCATTATATAAGGGGGAAAAAACCAAAAACCTTTCGAATCTGTTTATATAAGCTACCTATACTGTAAAGCTGAAGCTCATTTAACTGGAAACAAAATGAAACGTCTAACAAATGGATAAAGCCAAAAATGCTTGTACTCATTAAAAACTGGTGGAAAATATTGCTGTTTTAAGTTAATCAAAAGTAAGTGCACAAAAATACCTTAATTATACAAGGGTCTAAAAATTAAGGGGGCAATTACTTGGCATCATTCCTTTTAAGGAGTCTCAAAGCGTTTGAAAAATAATCTGACACTTTGTTGATTTCCTAGCTAGGAAATGTCTGTGGTAATATCTCTGGTTTCCATAGTAGATAATAATGGGACATGAACTCAGATAGCCCTGAAATGGCTTCTAAATTTTGGAGGGTAATTGCAATAGAACCAAAATTGAAAACATGTGCCCTTTTGCTGCTCGACACCTACCTACACAACAACTGAGTGTGTCTGGTTTTATCACCACATATGCCAGAATGGCAGGGTCAACATTTTGACCTACTGGTACAAGTATTAATATATGCTGTAAGAATAATTATTAATGTGATAATTATTATTAGATCTATCAAGTGTACGTAACCCTTCAAAATACACTTTAGAGGAGTGATGTTTCTCCAAGTCAATTAAAGTTTAAGCAATATACAACAAATAAACAAAACAACAAGAAATGTCATACTGGTAGCTACCAAGGAAGTGTTGTGGTTATTAGTAAGAATTTAGGCTCTGAAGGCCTTAATTTATGTAACTGTAAGTATTAGTCTAGCAACATCTTTTCCATTTACTTTATAGGAATTTTGGGTAAGAGTCAAGAAAGAAAATAAAGGAAAATTGCTTCAGCAATAAAAACATTTCTTCAATGGTCTATAGCCTGTAAATCCCTTGAAAGCAGGGATCTCAACTTCACTCACCACTTTAATTCAATAAATTCACCAGTTTAATTCAGTTAATGCCACATATAAGAACTTTAAAAATTCTTCCCATAAAAATTCTTCCCAAATTAATCTAAGAAAAAATTGTTACAAAACTAACACTATCTAATTCAGATAAACATAAGTCACAGTACTTTTTGTAAAAAAAAGATATTAGTATTAAATCTTTTACAATTAGACCAAAATGTGGATAGGGGTCTAAGAAATTAGGAGGGATAAACGTTGGAGCTTGAAAGTGTATCAAAAATAGAATGTTTGAATGCTGACAAAGGGGCCATGAATATCAGAAGACACAGCAAAACAATATATTAAAAACCTATTGCAAAGAGAAATAAAAAGGAAGGTGGAAGACATTTAGAGAAAAAAGTAAGAATGAAATTCAAAGGACCAAGCATCCAGCATCCAGGGAAACTACAGAACTATGGAATTGAGAATTAAGGAAAAGACAAAGAGTATAAGGCAGGAGCACCAAAATTAGTGATGGCTTCCTTTTATGGTTACACTGTTATACCTGTGAATTGCCTTATGGGTGTAGTAGCCAAATATAGACTGTGGAATGCATATCCATATGTTAGAATCCTAGTTCATTTATAAACTATCTGAATAACTTTGGAAATTTATTTAACCTCTTTGGGTTTAGTATCCATTGTTGTAAAATGAGAATAATATTAGTACCCATATTAGCAAGGTTTTTTGAGGACAAAATATGATAATTCACATAATAAATGTAGCAAAAAGTTTTACACATAGATTATAGATTACCTCATCTGCTCACAATTTTTAAAGATTTAAAATCTTTAAAATTGAATGTCTGAATGTCTTTGGGTCCTCAGACAAAGCGATGTCAAATGGGATTAGATGTGTAAGAAACATATGAGAGGAAATACATGTGAGGAAAAAAAGGGAGGAGAGGGAGCAGGAGCAGGCAGTGAGTGCCTTAAACTGAGGATGCAGATTTGATGTTTGTGAAAGAGGGAAGAGAAGTGAAGAAAGGAAGAAAGGGAGGGAGGGTGGAGAGGGGAGGAAGAAGATTTGGGTAGAAACAGTCTACAGCACAGTTATGATAAACACCTGGCCAAGCCAAAGAAATTTCTTCCAGCAAAAGTTGCCCATTTGCAAAGTGCTGTCTCAGGCCAGAATGGCTGATCCTAATGCTCCTGCTGGGCTCAGACACAGGCTGGGAGCAGCCCAGAGAAACCTTAGCCTTTGCTAATAGCACTGTTGCTTTGGTTTGGTAGCTGAAGGCTGTCAGTCAACTGTGCTTCTTACAAAAGTTTCTGTTGAATGCAAATGTGGGCGTGCATGTCCATTGCTTCTGTAGTTCATCTCTGGCACTGTGCAGATCCATGTATGTTCAGAGAGCAGCTTCTCTATAGTTCCCACGAGACGTTCTTCTTCAGCGGAAACTTAGAAACGTGTGGAAAGGGGATGAATCACAGGACCAATTGTTGCAATTATTCCTGGTGCTATGACTACTAACCATCATTTCCCTCCACCATTATCTATTCCAAATTAGTCTCAGCATCAGCTGTCACCTTGGCATTATCTCGATGATAGCAAACATTCATTCCTAAATTGCCTGAGCCCTTAATACCCTCTTCAGGAGTGGGTTGTTCCCAATCTCCATTCATAGTTACAATGGGCAAGGAAATAGCAAGAGAGTCCCAAGTGGATGCCCTTGGTTCTAAACATATCCCTCCTTGTCTGAATCATGTAAATACCTCTGCCTGTGATTAGAGTCAACTACCTTGAGATGATAGTGGCTCTTAATCTTGCCTGATGATCCCTGGGTGTAAATAATCCAAAGTTCATTGGTGGCTGCCATAGCATGTAGCAAAATGGGAACTTTGTTGTATCCTCTGACAGGAGTCTCCCCCCTCTGGGGACCAGCACCTGTAAATTTGCAAACAAAACCAGGTATGTAATATATGGGTTCTAACTAATGCAAAATAAAAATGTGGGTCTTCTTGTTCAAGAAAAATGGGCCACTAAACATACTAATATATAAAGCTTTTTTTTCTTCTATGTTCTCTCTCAACTTGCTACAACAATTTGTTTGTTTTGTGTACTTTTCTATTTAATGTGGTTCTTGTTAAGGAGAAATAAAATTTAAATTGTTAGTATGAATTTTGCCATCCATACTTATTTAGTGCAATGCCAGTTTCAAACATAAAATAAGCACATTTAACTTGTATGCAAAATCATCACAATTATACAATTTCTATTTTTGTAACTTGCATATGTATACACATTTTTTTTTCTCACCAGAAGAGTAGAAACACTGTACAAAACCAATTTGACTGCTTTTATTTCATTTCTTCATACACACACATTCTATAGAACTCTCTTTTTCACATTTGAATAAGGAAGAAGTAATAGGAAAAAGAGCAATGAGTTGCCCTATATTTCCTTTTCCTTCCATGTCATAATTTTAAGTGTGGAGGTTTGACTAATACATGGAAGTAACATTCATAAGAAAGGATATGACAGGTTTCCTTAAGGAAGGGGACAAACACATGGCTTTTCTGCTCACAAGCATGCTTCATTGGCCCATAGGACTTTATTACAAACCATAAGTTCAATTATATAATTAAGAATTTCAAGACAGTGACAGCAGAGAGTTACATCAAATGTAGGCTCTTTTGCAAATGCACAGTTTGCATGCCTATGGTATCAACCCTACCTAAAGAGCTGCAGGCTGTCCCAGTCTGCTTCTCTTCACTTTCTTGTCCTACACTTTTATCCTTGACAATAGTTCCACCATTAAATGTCTTAAACATCCATTACTATCTTAGTGTTTACTTCTCAGAAAACCTGCATTGACACAGGTAGGATGGGGTAAAGCCCAAGAAAAGAGACAGTGATATAGGATGTAGAGACTGGCTCACTGTTTGCCTGTCAGGTAAGGAGGACCCAATGAAGTGAGATCTGCCCAGCACATATCCACGGCCACCATACTGAGACTCAGGAAAGATGGGGCGACTACATAAGATTATACAACCCGATGATAACTGAAAAGGCTATAAACATTTTTCAGGCATATATAATACTGATATTCAGCTCATTTTTATATATGAATGTACACATACAAATTAGTATAGGTAAGAAAGTAAGCAGTGAAAGTAAAAAAGTTAAATGTAGAATTTAAGATGTATTTTATTTAGAAATGATAATTTACAGAGAATCCCTTCACTATTTTACATTCAAAGAAATTCAAGTTAGGAAATTATCATATTATCCAAAGCTTAAAATTTCTATTCAGGAAGCATCCTGCTGATTTGGTATTTGTGGGTAAACATTGCTTTCTACTTTGCTGGTAGTTACAATCAGTTGCTCTCAATGCTTGGGCATTTGCTATATTTCTGCATTAGTCTTTCCACTTTACTCATGGAAGGAGATGTGTTTTCCTGACACAAAATTTGGCTCAAGATCCAGAGAGTTCCTGAAATAGTCCTAATAAGTGAGGACAAAGTCACTGATAGTCATATCCTCCTGTTAGAGACTGTTAAGTCTACTGAAAGATATGATAAGATATGCTATAGAATTGGTGAATGTGTATTGAGTAATAGTTCTTCCACTATTCAACTCAGGGTAAGTTGACTTAAAAGTCATACTAAATATACCTCTGAGATTATTTTGTAAAGCACAAGGGTCACTTTCTGTGGCCAGATACTCTTGAGTACTTCTTTTATAAGTTTCGCTAGCTACTGCCATGACATATTTTTGCTATTATAACAAATAGTTATTAGAAGACTTGACACTAGTAATATGAGGCTAAGAAAATAAGATAACTGCTCTTCCCTAAGTAAGCATAATTTTATCAGCTGCCTGGAGTAACACCCTGTTGTTTGCATATCCAGCAACCATGTCCTTCAGAGTAGAAGATGAGTAAGAAAAGTTCTTACAATTCATGGACCTATTAATATAATCCAGTTCTGGCCAGTGAGATGCAACAGAAACTCTGTAGATCACATTATTGCGTATACTTTTATCCCTGACAAAAAGAGGAACCCTGAAAAACATCTAACTCCCCACTTCTTCCCTGCATTTGGACGTAGCTCTGTAAAGACAGTGCCCCTAGAGCTTTGTCAGTCATCTTGCAACAAGGAAGAGATAAGGCTGAAGAACAATTCAACTAATTAAGAATGCTATAATGAAAAGTAGGAAAAACAGAAAAGCCCAAACCAAAACAAAAATGAGATGGGGGTAAAGTTAGCAGTTAGAATGTCAAGATGCTGAGTGGCTGTGTGTTTGTTTATTAGGAGATCAGCATTTGTGAGGAAGGCCAACATAAATTATAAGTTTAATACAAATTTCACAGTCAGCAAAGGTGATTGCATACTCATTGATACAGTTACAGATGAGTCACATGAGATAATCACACAGTTGCAATTTTTCTGGGCAATTTCAATTTCAAACATACTGATATAAGCACTTCAGTGTTATTTACATTTATACTTTGAAGATTGAAGATCCTGATTCTTCACGTTAGGGAGAAAAATACTAAATAAAAATAGGTTGCTATTGTCATATCATATAAGAAAAAAGTGGTGAGTGAGTGAAATAGGGGGCTGTATTGAGGAAATAAACACAAGATTTATACCTTTACTACCAGATCTAAGTTACTCCGTATAGAAGAAAGTTGCACTTAATATAAGAAGTTCATTCCTTTTTTAATGTTAATATTCAGGAATACTTTGTCATGTCTTGAATCTTCCATCCATTCCACAATTAATATACAGTGAATTAATCATATATTATATTCAAAACATTTTAAGTCTATCACATAAGTGCAGTTTGGAGCATGTGAGTCTGTAATATAAAAATACAATAATGTTTAAATCACTTTTGAAAGTAACTCTAATTATAGATGTGACCCTATTTTCAGTCAATCATCATTGCATACTTCCAATATTGAGTAGGACAGTTTCCAGAGAAATTTCTGTTGTGGTCCATCATATCCCCATATCTACTGAATCAGAAACTTGACTAGGGAGTCTGGGGATCATAAATGGTAACCAACCATAGCTGTGCCTCTTCTGGATGAGATCATTCAACTCCAGCCTGAGGATGCAAGAATTGCTATTTCTTACAAACCAATAGCTATTTTACCTTTCCATAAACAGGACTTCTCTTTTTCTCAATATTTCTAGTAAAAGGGAACCATAGGAAACAAAGCCTAGAAAGACAAAAAGACAACACTGTGTTGGTGTGGTGGAATGCTGGCATTTTAAAGGGAAATCCCAACCTGGATGATTTTTACTTCTGTTCTAAAATCAGCTCTTCCAATTCTGTCCAAAGAAGTGAGCCAAAAGATGTGAATGAAAAGTGATTCAATAAAATGAGGTTCTGAATCCAAGCTTTCTGTCTTTTTACATTAATTTTATCTCTAGAATAATTTTTGGCTTCAGGACTATTACATCTGAGTTACCAATGTTAGCATAAGAATAAATACTGTCATCTTTCTCTAAGTGTGCAAATTTGGTTTGCACCACCTACTTGCTACCAATCTGCTGTCCAGGACTCATTGACAGCCAGAAAAGTCTTGCAGGAAAAAATGAATTCCAACATTTTCAAGCCATCTCTGATTTTTTTTTTTTAAATGTAGACAGCAATGCTCAGCTTAAAAAATGCAAGTAGGCTAATCAAATACATGATTCCTCATCTCCCAACCATAATTCGTATACTCATAAAATTGGATGCTGTACATCTTAAATGAAAAACAGATTTATTTAACCATTTTACATGCCAGTATTTATAAATGATTTTGTTACCTCCCAAATGGAAGGGTTCGTTCACTTGGCAGGTATCAGGCCAACAGACACAGCCATAGGTTATAGCAACAGGGTTTTAACCTGACAGAAATAAGGATTACACTGGGCATAATTCCTAAAGCAGTGTGTCTGTGAACAAGGGGGTCGCGCTGGTTTTATAGCCTGAGAGCAATGAGGTGTGATCTGATAGCATCTTGCAATAGGATGATGCCAGAAAGCATTCTCTGATTGCATCCTGCCATGGGGTGATGCCAGGGCTCGATCTGATTGGATCCTGGATCCTGCCATGGGTGGTGTCCACTTCTTAATTCAGTCCCTGCTCCTCAGTCTGGCCGGAGCACTTAGGTTCCACATATGGTTGCACACTTGGTTTATTTGGACATGTTCCGGTCATGTGACCTTCAACTTATGGGGTAACAGCAAATGAAAAACAACTCACAACTTTTGTTACATGAAAGTTGAGACAGACTGGTCTGGTGTGGTTACGAATTCTTACGTGGAATATAAAGGGTCTAATTTAATGTTTTCCAGAGCTTGCTCAACGTAAAAGTTCATTTGTTAAATACTAATTAGAAGATTAAAATCCAATTATTAAATCCTAATAAGGATTTAAGTATTAAATCCTATTTTTTATTCTAAAAAGTGCCTGACCAGTACCCCTCAGAAAATGTCATCACAAATAAGAAAGTTTGAGATAATATCACAAAGGTACCTTAGGGGACATGACAATAAAATGTAATAAGGTATCCTGAATGAGATTATGGAATAGAAAATAGACATTAGGTAAAGATTAAGAAAATTTAGGTAAAGTATGGGCTTTAGATAAAAATAATGTATCAACATGGGTTCATTAATTGTGATAAAGTGCCCTACATATGTAAGTTGTTAATAATAAAGGAAACTAGGTGTGAAGTGTATGAGACCTCTCAGTGATATCTTTGCAATATTTTAAAATCAAAAATAATTATAAAATAAAGTTAGTAAAAAATTCACACACAGAAAAAAGGAGAACTGGGAAGAGTAAAATCAGATTTTGGGGGAGGGGAACAAAGAATGATTTATTTCATTATTTAACACATCCTTTAATAATAAAATATTTTATATAATAATTTCAAAATCTGGGTGACAGACACACTTTGAACTCTAACTCAAGCATTGCAAAAGAGATCCATGTAACCAAAAACATTTGTACCCCCATAATACTTTCAAATAAAAAACAACAAATTTGAGACCATCAATTGTTATATAACTCATTGATTCATTCAGAAGTGATTACAATACCTGGACTTTTGTTTCAACACTAAGTCACAATGTACAGCTAGATTTCTTGAGCACTTGTGTCATATTTAAAAACTTTTTCTTGACTTTTTAATATTTTTTCTCATCATCACTCATCAACTCTCTGTTGTCACTATGTCTGCAGAGCATCTTCCAGACAATATCATTCCACATTGCTGCTTCTAATCTGTAGTCAGCTGGTAACCAAATCTCATCCCAGTATTTGATAAAAAAAGAAACATAATAAGAATATATATTATCTTTTTGTAAAGCATGGATTTAAACCCAACTGATATTTTGTCTGTTCATTTGAGCTTTTTTTTTTTAATGTGCTACCAGCAGCATCTCTAGTATCATTTTAATTTAACATATTCACTATTGTTTGAAGTTCTTTAGTCATAATCTTCAAAATATATAATTTTAAAGGATTTCAATATTTTAGGTCACTACATCTATATGCAGTTTGTTGGACTGCCTGTAGACAGAATTAGTAACATAAAAAGATAAATATAACAGTAATAAAAGATACAGAATCTTCACAGGCTAATTGATCCTAAGACATTATCTTGTAATCTGAAATTATTTCTTTCATACCTTTTTCGTATTAAAACATTTCTTTTATAAAATAATGGTGAGCATAATGTAAAATTTTACTTTCCTTTTAATATTTTGCCTCAGAATTTTTTTTAAAAATGACAGTTATCTCAGTTTCAATGGGGTTTATAAATTATATTTTTCATGAATTATGTACCTGGGCTTATAAGGTTAGAGTATAATATTTAGTTTATATTGTATGTCTTTGTAATTTTAACTCCAACACCATATTTAGAAGGCATTACTAGCCATAATTAGTTGAATTGATGAATTAAATTTACCATAAAATTTCTTAAAAGTGAGCGTAATCCCCCCTTCTCCACCAATGTTAAACTCTAAATCTACTCATTAAATAAATAAATAGGCATATAGGGTAAATGATTCAGTTATAATGAACACATTACAGCACATTTTAATATTATGCAGCTCTATGTGAAGCATGCAGGCATTAATAAATAAAAATGCAGAGATAATATATACTCTAAGGTTTTATGAGGAGGGAACATATAAATTATTATTAAATCAAGTGTCTAAAAAGTGCAGCGAAGGCCAGATTATTTTTTTATCTAAATTCTCTATTAGCTGCATGATTTCACTTCAAATGTAGAAGGAGTTGTAAAGAGTTATGTTTTTCATGAATATGATAATAATCTATAAATAAATGAATACATGGAACATAATTTTACATTACAAATTTAACTTAGTTTTATACATATATTTTCCATCTTATGTTTGAATGTGTCATATGTGAACAAATCATAAAGTCTTGGCATTTTTCTTTTAATTTCAAATATTTTATCAGTTCTTGGTAATAAAACTCTACTTTTCTCCGAACAAAAGCCCCAAAACTCCTTTAATCAAAAAGAAAATTGTGGCAGCTAAATAGAAGTGTGTTGAGTTTCCGTTTTCCAGCCTTAACTGGATGAAAACAATATTGGTGCTCTCATATGATTAGCAAATAATTCATCCATTCATTAATTCACTCAGATATTCACTCGGCCTTCACCATGAGCCATTCATTATGCGTGGACCTAAGCACAGAAATATACACGTAGGAACCAGCTGCGCTTACAGACTTTACATGCTGGGGTAGGAGAAGCACAACCTAGGATAAACAATTAAAACCCACATGGTTTTAATTGCCTGTGTGTGTGTGTGTGTGTGTGTGTGTGTGTGTAATATTATGCAAAGGGGGCATTATAAACTTACTCTAAGTGGAATTAGGACTGTAATTTTTGCCCTGAAAGGACACCTGAATTACATTGTTATGTGAGAAAATCAAGCTGTAAACAAACATAAGCATTATGATCCCAGTTTTAAAAAACAAAGAACTGTGCATAGTGTATATATATGTGTATTTGGCTACATGAAATTTCAAAAAAAATGGAAAAAAAGATATATAGCCTATTAGCTATCATAGTATAATATTTCATGAATGTCTGAAAAACAAAACCCTGTCTGCAATTATAATTCCAATTTGGATGTATAAAGATTGAACAAACATATGTTTAAGGACTAGAATGCCAGATATGCAAGTGAAAATCACCACTTAATTGGCTTAAATGATTATGGTTAATTTTCTTCACACATTAATATTCATGTTCTTATTCTAATAGAGCTTAATATACCAAAATGGTTAGAATTATGTGTCTATATATTTCAATAATAATTTCAGAATTAAATTCAAATATTAAAACATAATTAAAGACAATGCATATGTTAAGGTAAAATTACACTAAAGATGCTGCTAGTAACCCATAAAAAGAAAGGAAATAAAGAGAGGTTGAGATTTGAATAGGTATTTTTATTGCTGTTGCTATTTACATTTAGTATTAATGCATTCTCCCTCATTTAACCGAAAGGTCATACTGCTTTTTCTCTGGGTTTCCAGTGCAGAAAGAATGCCCTACTTAATAATTTGTGTTCACAAATATTTGCCACTGAAAATGAGTTCGATGCTAAGAAGTGACCTGGCAATTTACTGACTTGGAGTGACAGTATATTTTTTATTATCTCACTTGACAACAACTGAAAATCATAAATCCTTATTTTGAAAAATACCTACAGTCTCTACTGTCTTGGTCTTCATGGAGCTTCTCAAAAACCTAAATGAGAAAATTTTACAATAATTGTGTGTAATGGTTTTGGGACATTTTCATTTCCCTGATACGTTGGGCACTCCTACAAGCCCACTGTGGATTTTAAAAATCCATTGAAATATGCAACCCCCCACCCCCAGGGCATTGCATTACTTAGGAGATCCCATGATGGTGGTTTCCATTTCTGTCTTAACTAGACTAGCAGTCCCTTATGTTTAAGAACCACACTTTACTTCATTAAAATAATAATAATAATAACAATAATAGGAGCATTCTTAGTGAATAAGACAAATTAGGCATTTAACAAGTGTTTGTTGAATGAATTAATGAAATACACTAAGGAAGGGCTGTAACCTCAGCCTGAGGACCATATATCTAAAATACCAAATCTAATCAAAATGTTCATACCACTGACTACTTAGTTTTTTGGTTTTCTTTTTTTTTTTTTTTTGAGATAGAGTGTCACTTTTCCCCATGCTGGACTGCCTTGGCATCAGTCTAGCTCACAGTGACCTCAAACTCCTAGGCTCAAGCGATCCTGCTACCTCAGCCTCCTGAGTAGCTGGGACTACAGGCACGTGCCACCACGCCTGGCTAATGTTTTCTATTTTTAGTAGAGACTCACACTAGTAGGGGTCTCACCAACTTAGTACTGAATGTAGTAGATTGTCTTCTTAATCCAAATGCATTCAAAATATTACCATTAAACAGAAGTATTGAATGGTTTATCTCCACGTACATCACTTTTCAGATAGAAGTACTATCAAATACATTGTACATGTCTCTATTTACAGAATTTATTTTAATCTGTTTCTTGACATTCAGATCCTTATTAGGAAAGTAAATTGATACACTAGACTGTAATGATAATACTTTCACTTCTCTTTTAAATAGCCACAAATGTATATAGTGTATATAAACCTTTTTATGAAGATGATTATTTATATGTACAATTTTGATATTATAGAGTATCTTAAAATGTTGTATTTAGGAATAATCACTTTTACAATGATTTATTTCAGATAAAATAATTATATTACTGTTTAAATGAATTATCTTATCTGTTGATGTCAGTGAACAAGGAGTACCCAATAGGCTATTATTAAGTTTAATTTATGTATGAAAATTCCCATGACCTAATTCTGATGTGTTCCTAAGGGTTGACACCCACTTTACTTATCACAAAATCCCTATTCATTAAATCAGGGTTATAAGATTGATTGGATGAAATGTCTGCTAATCACCACTAAGGATCTGCTTAGTTTACAATGATTCCATTTGGTCACCTTAACAAGTAAAGTAACAGGACTAACTCTGGGTATATATTTCATAAATATAGTGTGGGGGAAGCTATCTCTATCTAATAGTTTTTGTAACATTCATGTAGATCACATTGTCCAAAATACAAAACACATAATTGGTTTATTGGCTCCTTTAGATGCCACATCAATTGGCTCTTTATTAAGTTTGTGTGTTTCATCTGTTTACTGTGTAACTAAATTATTAAACTTCAGATATTTGCTTTGATGATTATATGTCCTTGTTGTCACAGATATACCCCCGTGTAATTTTAGGGCCCTCTACTTCCCTAGTCCACTCTTAGTATCATATTTATGTTTAATTATATCACTTTTAAGTTTAAAATTGGCAGCTTATATAATATTCATCTTCTTCTGACATATGGAGGGAATCTTATATACTATATCATCCAATCATCCTCATATAATAAAAATATAAAATATCATTTAAAATAGTTACAATGCAGATTTATTGCTACTTTATTCTACGTAGAAAACATTCTGGATATTGAACACTTTAGGTTGACTACCAAACTGGAATTTGTTTAGAAAAACACAGTACTTGATGGTATTTATCTCTAGATCTCTTTTTCCTCCTAAGATAGAAATATTCTTGGCCATAGAATATTCTATGCTTCTCTTGTCATTATTATATTCTTACTTTTAATAGAGTACTCTGCCCTGGTAGGTGAAAAAATGGGACTAAATATATGGGACCCCATTCACTATAGAACATAATTTTATGAAAGACTCATTTTTCCTTTCAAACATGTATTAAGCCCGTCTATGTTCCATACCGTGGGGCTACCAAGATGAAGGTGAAAAGTCCCCTGTACGAGCTCCTGATCTAGTGAACAAGGCTGACAAAAAAATCCCAAGCTCTGAAAGGTTCATAAGATGTGTTTTGAGCATCCAATGAGTAGATAATTTAGCTGAAAGTTGGGTTATCTGCCAAATAAGGAAAAATGAACTGAAGAAAGGAAAGAATATGTGCACGAAACCCTGTAATAAGCTCGCTGTGGATATACACGAGGGGCTGTGGGAGGGAAGATTGATAAGGCTGGAGAGGGAGCCTAGTGGCTGGCTACATATGGCCCTCTATACCAGAGGAAAGCAAATCTCTTAAAGTGTTAAGTGGAGATCAAGTCATCATGTATACACTGTAGAAAGATCAGAACTCGGGATTCAGAATTCAGTTAATGTATGCATTATTACCTTTTATGGAGAATATGGAAATTAATATATGTGCAGTGTTTCTATAGAGAGAATAGAGTCATTCTGTTTATCAACTGCTTCCATTGGGCCAGATTCTAGTAGATTGATTGCAAATATGGACCTGAGAATTCCCCTCTCTATCTATCCCTTTTTAAGAGACTTTGCAAACTGTTCTATAGAGAAGTTAAGTCTATTTCTCCATACCTCAAATCTGAGCTGGCCCTGTGACTTGTGTGGATCCATAATAAACAACAGGAATAACTGTGTGCTGTAATAATGCCAGGCCTAGGGCTCAAGAGGACTTGTGCACTTCCATTTTCACTCTTGAACCTCAAACTCCACCCATCAGCACCCCCATCACTATGATAACACGTACTAGCTAACATTTTGCATGATGAGACCACATGTAGCAGAGCCAAGCCAAGTCATCCTACATAAGGGTATCTGAGACCAAGTCCTGTCTCACTGTCCCACCACCTAACCACACACTAATGAACAAGCCTAACTGAGTTTAGTTGTACATTGCCCAAGGAAGAAGATGTATTCAGAAGATGCATAAACCTGTGAACAAATATAAGTGTTTATTATTGTATCCCATTGAGATTTTCTGGATATGGGATGCACATTATTATGGCAATGGATGACTGATACATAAGCTATTGATAGTATTTTCATACACTCTTCTATCCAATGTTCATATCTACTCTGCAAAGCAAATAGTATAAGCTGCATTTTGTAAGTGATAAATCTGATGCTCAAACAGTTGATTTCTTTTACTATTTGCACTTACATGCTAATGTGTGAAGCTAGGATTTAAGTTCTGGCTACCTACTACTAAAGCCTAGGCTCTTCTCCAACAACTATACAGTCTTTTAAAATTCCTCTTTCTTGAGAAAATATAATAACTTCAAGTCAGAGCTGAATCTCAAGGAACAAAAATATATTTATCCATTGATTTTATCATGGAGGTTTTATTCTCAGAAGACTGAAGTTTTTACCAGATAATCCAGTCCCCCAGGAAGCTAATTAAGTAATCATGCTTAAAAAAAGAGTCCTTGTCCCTAGAAGAGGAACTGTGAAAAATAATCTGATGAGAAATCATTAGGAAAGGTTAGTAACTTCATCAGAATTACTGCTGTGAGTATTCTCGCCCAGACCCACTCAATTCGGGAAGATAGTGAGTGACTTCTGTGATTGAAAACAGATTTATGCCCCTCTTCTCAATTTTAGAGAAAAACAAATTATTTTTTAAATGTGTTCAAAATTATTTCATGTTTTAATGCCCAGATTATAAAAACAGAGTGCACATTTCCACATTCACAGGGAAAAATTATTAACTGCTTAAGATTCATTAATGTCACCTGTTTAAATAACAATGTTATGTTCAACCACTGCTGGTCAGTAAATAGGATGTACCAAAAACATCGTATTTAACTTATTAAAGGAAGTACTCACACCTGCTTTATTATTTTTGCATTAATTGAAGCTTGCCAAATATTTATTATTCTGAACAATTACTTCTTAATTTATTTTTAGCTAGAATATAATGCTGTAGTTCAAATTAGCTGATGAAACTTAACTGTTCAGAAGGTTTCTATCGTGCTTGTGGTTTCTCTTTCACAAGGTCACCAGGTCATTTGAAAATTTCCAGTTTTTTATTTGTTTGTTTGTTTCCACCAGAATCATTTGAAAGCATATTCTGGAAGAATAGGTTCCAATCCAGAATGCTTATTGTTCCAATATTTAATAAATATATAAATTAGAAATACATATGAGTAAATTATAGAGATATTTGTCACTACTGGTAAGCTCCTTTTTAATCTGAATATAGTGTCAGTACAGAGGCAAATAATTTTGTGAGCTGTTTTTCATCTTTCTCTGCTCCTGATGTATTAAAAATATGCACATACACAAATGTGTATGTATTTTTTTTGCAGGACTCTGGTAACCTCCTTTTATTCTTTATCTTATTTTTTATGTATTTGCTATGTAAATGCCAAGACGTGAGCTACCACCACACGAATCTTTCCAGTTCCACAAAAATAATGGAGTTAATGAATGGAGAAGGTTAAGAAATATAACAGACATTGAAAAAATCAGATATTCTATTTTCAGTTTTTCAGTGAGAAAAAAGCTAAACTTGTCTTACACATTTGCTCAAAACAATTTTGAGTGCAGCTAATCGTAATCTGAGTACAGCTAACCGTAAATGCATGTATGTATGTATACATGTATATGTATGTGTGTATATATAAATATGTATATATGTGTATATATATATTTAAACAATTGCTGTATAGTTTGAGCCCTCAAATGTCATAAAAGAACATTTCAGGTAATGGAAAAAAGTATCAAAGCACTAAAAGTGTCTCAACTTAGATCTTTAATCAGTGATCAATTAAGCAGATAATAGAGTGTCAAGGTTAAAATGATCTCCCTGTCCATATAAACTCTTCACCTACTGTATATACCATATTTATCATCAATTTCATTTTAGTATCTTCTAATTGATTTTATACAGGAATTTTTATGCCTTTTTTCACTTAGAAGTGATAATTATTTGCTTAATTTTCAAGAATTGCTATATTTTAAGCATTACCATTGTAGGATACATTTTTGGTAGTTGTTCAGGATGCAGAATTTAAAAAAAAAAAAAATCCCTAAAAATCATGTAGTGAATCACTTCTCTAGAGATGCAGGATTAAAAATAATAAAGTTTTTCATTCCTAAAGAGGACTTTCTTGAATCTCCTTGTTAATGGAACAGAATACATGGTGAGTGGAACACAAAGGATTTTGGATCGGGAAGATCTCTGAAATTTGAACTCTTCCAACTGTTAGCTACATCACATATGACTAATAACTCAACCTGTCTGAACTGCGTATCCAGTGTTCTCTTCTGCAAATGGGGACATAATACCTTCCAAAATCTGCTAAAATGTCACTGAAATTATCCATCACAATATGTAATACGATCTGACATATATTTAATATTTACTCTGGCCCAGCATCTTGCTAAGCACATCAGATTCATAATATCATTAAATCTTCTCAGTAACCTTAGTAAGTAGGTGGTATTATAATCTCAGTTTTACAGAAAAAGGAACAGAGAATTGGAAATGTTAAATAATTTGTGAAAACTCATACAGCTAGTATATGGCAAATCTGAAAATTAAACTCACATTTATGTAATGCACAAGTATGTACTTCTATGCATTACACTATATGGTATACAGATATTTGTACATGGTAAATCCTCAATAAAAATATTTTTCAAGATACAGTATCACCACTACCACTTACCTTCTTTGAAAACTTGAATGCCATAAAAATATCAGAAGTTTGATTTCACAAATACTAAACAACGAATAGTACAGATTACACCCCAAAAGTATGCTCTACAAATTTATTCATGAAGAATCAAGCAAGTTCAATTTTAGTTCAGAAAGAGAGGTCAGCAGAAAGCGAGGCCAGAGGCAAGATGTGGAAACAGAGTTCTAGGAATGCTATTCCAATAAAATGGGACATGCAGGACAGTGCAAATGTTAATAGCAAGTAGCAAGACCACTGCTGTTGTCCACAGTACTTGTCATTACAACATACAAGAAAATCATATAATTGCACCAATTAGTTAGCCCACTGGAACAATGTATTTCAATATAAAAATACAAGAACTTTCCTATTCCAATACATATCTTAGGCGTTAACAGTTATATTAAAGGTGAGAAGTTATTAAAGAGTTGAAATTTTTTTTACTAATATTTTTCTTTTACCAGATAGTCATTGCACAGGA
>CM052438.1:153901204-153936722 GCA_028533085.1 Varecia variegata | reverse complement strand
TCTCTAATTATTAGGGAAATGCAAATCAAAACTACAATGAGATATCACCTAACTCCAGTGAGAATGGCCTCTATCAAAAAGTCCGAAAATAACAAATGCTGGCATGGATGTGGAGAGATTGGAACACTCTTACACTGCTGGTGGGACTGAAAATTAGTGCAACCTCTGTGGAAAGTAATTTGGAGATACCTCAAACAGCTAAAAATAGAAATACCATTTGATCCAGCAATCCCACTACTAGGCATCTATCCAAAGGAAAAAAAGACATTCTATTATAAAGACATCTGCTCTTGAATAGCAGCATAATTCAAAATTGCAAAGATGTGGAAACAACCCAAGTGCCCATCAATACATGAGTGTTGAGCCTAAGAATTATTGATTTATAGAAATGCCCCATATATTTTTAGAGACAGATATGATTTCAGAAGTCAAGCAAGGCTTTGCCCTAAAGGAAAATGTAAATGTGCTAGTTTGCATATCAAAAGCTGCCTCGATTCAGGAGGGTGTCTCAATGGTCAGTAGCAGCTGCATTCCAAGGTGATGCTGCCATCTGGGCCTATGGCTCTCACCTGTTTTGAGAGACAAAGCAAGTCTTGCCTAGAGCCACGGGATGCCGGAGCTGATCAACAAAGATAGCCCCCCCACCCCCGCCAGAAATGAGAGCTGATCAAACAGATATGCTGTTGCCCAAGCTGGGCCCAGAGGGAACCATGCGGTTAAAGTAAATAGTATAAAGCACAGCTCATGCTTGACTTCTAAAATCTTTGTTCTAATACACAATAACCAGAGCCACGATGTCTCTGTTTTTGCTAAAGTAATAGCCTTATCATAAAACTTAGAAGTTTGCCCTAAGAAGATTTTATAACTCATTGTTCACCTAGATAGAGTTAAAGGATCTGTAGTAGCCTTTTAGAAGACTTTGACCCTAAACCAAACTACCTATTATTATGTAAATCCTGTTACCCTTGACAACCAAGAACCTGTATCTGCCCTATAAGTACCTGTGTAAAACTTCAGTCTGGGTTGCATTTCCGCAGGAAGAGATGTAACCATCCGGGCACCCTCCTTTGTCTATCTTCATAAATGTTTACTTTATAAACTATATCTTTGGGTCTGCGTATTATTTTTATTTCTGTTTTCTACTATTTTTTTCATCCTTTGCGACAACCCCTGTCTGAGGGACCCAAAACTTTGCGGGGAGTGTAGCTAACTCCCCGCACATGAGTGGATTAATAAAATGTGATATATGTATACCATGGCATACTACTCCACTACAAAAAACAATAATGATCTAGTACCTCTTATATTATCCTGACTAGAGATTGAGTCCATACTTCGAAGTGAGGCATCACGAGGATGGAAAATCTTGCATCACATGTACTTGCCATCAAATTGGTTCTAACTGCTCAACACTTAGGTGCTCACATAGTTGTAATACTCATGAGGGGCCAGTCAGGGAGGGGAATTGGGGGGTCTGAGGGGAGTAAGGCAGGGGGGTAAACCCACAGCTAATTGAAATGAGGCACACTGTATAGGGGAAGGACATGATTGTAGCCCTGGCTTGGGTGAGGCAGACACATTTCATGTAACCAAAATGTTTGTGCCCCCATTATATCCTGAATTTAAAAAATAAATAAATAAAAAATTTCAAAAGAAAACCTTGCCAAGTTTCAAGTTCAGGCCTATCTTACCACAAATCCCTCATTCTTCCATCCATACTGTTTCTTTGTAATCACATGTTATTTATTACCATAAAAGAGAAAAAGGAAGCAATACTTATCCTGGGGGTTACTAATCTTTCTACCTATATTAGAGATATTAAGTGGCTAATCATTGACTGGATGGAACATTTGAGACATAACCAGAGTAAGCAGCTTTTGATCTTATCCTTACATAATGAATTTTGTTTGTTCTTCCAAATTCATATTGAATATCTCTGTCTGAATTTGTACAGATAGAAGGATGCTGTGGAAAATATATGGGTTTTGATTTAGATAGACTTGAATTCCAGCACAACCATTTACTTGTGATACCGTGTTAGGCAGCTGACACATACATCCTACTCTTTTGATTCCTGATTTTAAAAGTGGGCATAATAATATCACCTAATTCTTTGTATTACTGTAAGGATTCAAATAGAAATTTGTTGGAATTCAATAAATGTGAATGTTTCATTGTTTTGTGTTTTTCTTAGATACTGTAGTAATGTATTTACTTTGCGATTTTTTCCATTAATTTCTTATCCAGTACCAATTTTAGTTTCCAATGAATCTTAACAAGTATTGGAACTGAGAAGAGATTGAGAAATCTCGTGTGATATAGAATATTAGAGGGATATCAGTGTACATTGTGCATCTAACATTAGTGAACTATGTAGAAAAGTCTTAAAAATTATTCTCTACTTTTAATGGTTAGTACATTTAGGAAGTACATTAAAACTATGACATTGACAAATTAGCTAATTAATTAATTAATATTGTGGTAAGAACATGTAACATGTTATAAGTGCGCAAAACAGTATCATGAACTACAGACACAATGCTACTCAGTGGATATCTAGCAGTTAATCATCTTGTTTAACTGAAACTCTAAACGCATTGAACAGCAACTTCCCATTTCCCCCTTCCCCACCAACCCCCTTGCAACTGTCATTCTACTCTCTGCTTCTATAAGTCTATTTTAGATGCCTCATGTAAATGGAGTCATGATGTGTTAGTCTCTCTGTGACTATCTTATTTCACTTAGCATAAGATCCTCCAAGGTCATCCATGTTTTTTGTGTATGGCAAACTTTCTTTCTTTATCAAGATAAACAATATTTAATTCTTTGTCCATTCATCTGGTGATGGACATTTACTTTGTTTCCATATCTTTGCTGTTATGAATAATGCCCCAGTGAATATAGAAGTGCATATATCTCTTCAAGATCCTAATTTCAATTATTTTGGATATATTCTCAGAAGTGTGATTGTTGGGTAATTATATTTTAATTTTTTAAAGTACATCTGTATTGTTTTCCATAGCAGCTGCACCATTTTATATCCCCACCAAAAGTGTACAAGGGTTCTAATTTTTCCACATCCCTGCCAAACACTTGTGATCATTTGTAAAACAGTATGGTCTTGGCACAAAACAGATACATAGATGAATGGAATGGAATAGAGAGCCCAGAAATAAACTCCCATATATACAGTCAACTGATCTTTGACAAGGGTGTCAGAAGTGAACAATGGGGAAGGAATAGTATCTTCAAAAAATGGTGTTGGGAAAAGTGTATATCCACATGCAAAAGAATGAAATTGAACACTTTTTAAATACCATACACCACACACAAAAATCACCTCAAAATATCAAGACTTAAATACAAGACCCAAAAGTATAAAATGCCTAGAAGAAAACATAGAATAAAAAAGCTTAATGGCATTGGTCCTGGCAATGATTCATTGGCTATGACACCAAAAGCACAAACAGTGGGATCAAAAATAGAGAAATGAAACTACATCAAACTTAAAACCTTCTGTACAGCAAAGGAAACAGCATAAAAAGGCACCCTATAGAATGGGAGAAAATATTTGTAAACCATATAACTAAGGAGTTAATATCCAAAGCATATAAAGAAGTTCTAACTCAATAGTAAAGAAATAAATAACCCAATTTAAAAAATGGATACACTACTTGAATAGACATTTATCCTAAGAAGACATACGAATGTCCCACAGATATATAAGAAGCTGTTCAACATCACTAATCATCAGGGAAATGCAAATCAAAACCACAATTAGATAGCATCTTGTACCTAAGAACAAATTTACTCTTTAGTTTGTCTATTTAACTCAGCTGTATCCTTTAAAATATTATCTTAATATTAAACAAATATATTGTTCATGGTTTAATTCTCCTCTCCCAATTTCATGGATTGGTTCTTAACCTAAAGCCAGCAGCTTGTGTTCATAACACTTTCTAGCTGGCACCCTAGGAAATGGACAAGAATTAGAGTTCTGTTAACAACCAAAGGTGTGGCACCTTCTTTACTGGGGCAGAGTGTCTGGATCGGCCATTCACTCTATGTAAATCTGTTATTGATGCACCATGAAACAGGGAAGCTTAGTGTTCTATGATTCATTGGAAATACCCAAGAGTTTCCCTAGGAAACCTAGTCACACAGTAGAGACTTCATTATCTTGTCTTTTGATCTGTGGAATGATTTTTTTTTTAGTGGATGGAAAATAATAAAAAAGATTAGGATACAATTCAATAATGGTGGGGATATCAACTAACAGATAGAGATTTCAGAAAACAAGATGAACAAGGGAAGAGAACTTTAAGCCAGAAAAATAAATGATCTGGTAATACTCACGGTCCTCTGTAGGATAGAGATAGCAGTGGAAACATTTGAGTTAGAGATGCGCTTTTTGAATAAGTCACTAGTGGATTTTAGCAAATATCTTAAAGTTTCAAGATCACAGAATATTAATTCTTTACTGTGTCTATCAGGAAACCAAGCCGCAGGGGTATCAGAGAGGAATAAACACAGGGATTACCACTCCTAATTAATCAAAAAATGCCACTGATTATGAGAGATTCTTCCTTTTAATGATGCTCCCATTGTCTTTCTCTGGCTTTTCAATGTCCTGTTACTGCTTTGTCTTTTTTTATGATATCATTTATTTTCCAGACGTGTGAGTAAAAGGTGGAATTTGGGGCTGGTGAGACATAGTTTATAGTTTTGATTTGTTATAGTTTATTGCTTGTAAGAGTTTGAAAACTTAACTTTATCCTATGAACCATTGTTTCATTTTATTAAAAGTGGTGATAATATCTACCTCACAAGTTTGAATGAATCACAGGCAATAATGTAGGCAATCACATCTATCATGATTTCTGGTGCAATAGAGCCACAGCACTAATGTCCCCTCTCTGTTCTTATCTGTGTTGCAGTCTCCTGCAATTTGAAACTAAACTTATCATATACCATCAGTTAATCACTTTTAGCAAGAATTTTCTAATGATTCTTAAGTAGATGTATACTATTTTGAAAAGAGCACTAAAACTTAGTGAACCATCATAATCAATATCATTAACATCATTAGTAACAACTTTTATTAAATAATGTGCCAAATTTTTTTAGGAGAATTATGTCATTTTATTGTTTCACCATTCATTCCAATGTGTATTCCTACCCTAGATGTAGAGGTCGCATGAAATGAAGAGCAACTTAATCTAAGGCATAAGACTTGTAACTGATAGAGATAAGGGTTGAATCCAAGTTGATCTCACTCTAAAATCTGTTTTAACCACTAATGTTTAAAAATATAATAATTATTATACTGTACCTCACAAGGGTGCTGTGAGGATTCTTAATGTTTAAAGTTGGTTCTTCCATTTAATAACTTGGGTTATTGAGTAAGAATTTAATCTTCTTGAGTTTCCGATTCCCATTTATAAATTCTGGATGGTTTTACTTTTGCATACTAAGTTATGAAACTATTGTGAAGATGAAAGTTATCTTATATATATTAAAGGCTTTTGGAATTTTAATAACTATAAAAGCAAGCTACTTTCACTCCTGATTGATGGCTATGAATCATCACTGAGTATGCTTAGGAAATTTTATTGTTTGTTGCTGAAACACCACTCTAGTGGTAGTTGATGATAGGAAGAGAGTTAAAAGAAAATAAAAAGTCCATTTCACTGAAACATAACCCCAGTTTTGACTGATGACATTTCTGACAGATCTTGAAGAGTATAGCGGAGAAAATTTATCTAACATTACAACACTTTCCTCCAAGATAAATTAGGTACATTTACGGAGATTAGGATATAATTAAATGGAAATAGTAGCTACCCTAAGAACTGTATCATCAAAGCTTGGGTAGCCTGTCCACAATGTTTTCTGACTGATATTTCCTATGAGAATTAAATGCATGAAAAATTGGTACAGCTCAGGGACATGAAATATAATTCATGTTTGTCTTTACTATAATCATTTCTTTACTGTATTCATCTCTTTAGGGACCACTGTTCGTATATATGGGTCTGCTTTTTTCATTGCTGATTATTGTGGAGTGTCTTTTTTAATGCTAAAGCATTAGTTTGATATCAGGACAATAGAACCTTGCTTTTTTTTCCTCCAGAGACTATATCAATGCTATTTTGAGCACTGAAAAATGTGGCTAAAAATTTTTCTTCTATTTTTATGAAAAAAAATTCTTTCTATTTTTATGAAAATATAAGAGCTGGTAATTCTACAAGGAAGGGAAAGAAAATTTTCCCATAAATTTTGTTTTGGGGAGTACAGAGCTTGATGTATTTTATTTCTAAGTAGTATAATCATTTGTATATTAACTCTCCTTGTAATTAGAATTCTTGTGATATTTTCTAGATCAATAAATTGTTGGTTCTACTTTTTATTTCATTCTCATGAGCTAATAAGATTAGTATGTAAGAATGATAATGTGGTTTATTATTCCTCTGCAGTTTACAATTAACTTTCAGATACAATCAGAATCCTCAGAGCACCTTTTTGAAGTATAATGTAATAATTATTTATTGAAAAAAGAGGAAATTGCCAATTTGAAATGTGATGTCACCTAACTGTTGCCCTCAACAAGGTATTATATAATTACAAAAAATAAGAGGGACTTTAATGTATGTTTGTAGGGTTTCAGAAGGCTTGAGGAAGGACTATATCTAGATTATAAGAGAATCAATAGAAAATTTTAAATGAGAAAATAATTTATGTGCAATTGAAATTTGATGTCTAGTGAATATATCAGTGATATAGTTTGAATAATTGCTCCCTCCAAATCTAATGTTGAAATTTCATCCCCAATATTGGAGGTGGAGCAAAATTGGAGGTGGAGTGAAGGTAGCAAAAATGTCTGATAGTTCTAGATTCTGAATATATACATATATTATAGCAAAAACAAATTGTGACAAATTGTCAGTAAGAAATGAGAGAAGAGGCACCAAGCAGGACTCCAAGGTTTTTCACATAAACAAAGAGAAAATGGAATTGCCATTCAATATAATCACAGACAATTCTATCTCTCCATATTTTCCTTATAATCCATATGTCTTAGAGAGATTATCTATACCTTAAATCACCAAGTTTTAAATGCCAAGTCAAACTTCAATTTTAAATTAGGAATATGGAAAGGGAAAGTCAACAGACTAAAATTGGGACTAAATACTGGGAGATTTTGGAATGTTTTAAAGAATTGTCCATGTTAATAAATAAATAGAAATTAAAGAAATAAAATTTATTTTAATAACATTCTCCAAATACAATACTGGAAGAGTTAGTCCTAGATTGAAGAGGAATGCAATTTAACCATCAATTTGAATTTAATGAATTAAATGACCATAAAACTTGTTAATATATCTTTTCATGGAAAATGTTGCTCATGCTTTCAAATCAAAGCCCTAAATTGACAAATTAATGTCCATATATCCTTCAACAAATGAGGATTTTTTTCAGACAAAACCACAAGTGATAACAGTTAAACAATATTAACATCACAAAGGAGAAGTTAATGTGCCAGGTACTCTATCTATGTAGGATCTCTATTTCCATACATGCTAGGGTGAGAATCTCAATTTATGCCAGTTTTATGAATAATGGTGATTATTGTTCTTATAGCAAGTGAATTTCTCTTTCTTTGAAGAAAATATATATATTGGTGGTTTTGTTGACACTGCTTTTAGATTAAAGGGAAAAGGAAGAGAAAGGGTGAGGAAAAGAAAAGAATAAAATGAAATAGAGAAGAAGATTTCTTATAACCGTATTAAACTTAGGCATATCCCAATCACAGATACTTTCATTTTTTAATTTTTTTTGCTTAGTTTTGCTTTTCTAATTTTTTTATTATTGTGGGTACATAATATCTGTATATAATTATATGGTATGTGATGTTTTGAGACAGGCATACAATGTGTAATGATTAAATCAAGGTAATTGGGGTATTCACTTCATGTACCTATCATTTCTTTGTGTTAGGAATATTCCAATTCCACTCTCATACTTGTTTGTATTCTCTTTAGCAAAGTAAACTTTTTCTTTCTTTCTATTGGGTAAATCTTATATTTCTTTCAACAATTTATTATAACACCATTTCTAGGAAACCTTCCTTGATTTCACCAAGTTACCTAAGCCTGAATTAAGTGGTTTTATTTTGTGTTGCCATAGCGCTGGGCTGCTTAGGAGCACTGGTAGTTTTTACTAACTTGTATGTTAATCATATGCATCTATTTTTTCCATTATACAGACAGCTTCCTGATTACAAAGACATTCTAATCCATCTCTGGATCATCAACACCTACCCTGACACCTCTTAGTACACACACTAATCTTACATGCTGATTCAACAACATCACCAAAAAATTTGACCATATATATATATATATATATATTCTGATCAGATCTGATATATCAGATCTATCAGAACTGAAGCTATGACAGATACTCAGGCACTGATGGTAAAACACTCATCTATATCAGGTGTGTGAATGCCTGTCCTTATGGCATGTACAAATTAAGGAAAAACTCCCAGTAGCCAAAGAAAACACACATACCATCTACACCAGCAACACCACCAAGCACAATCGTGAAGAGGTATCTTTCATTGGCTGCTGTAGTCAGATAGGATATAACTGTTAAGTCTGGTGTTCTACTCTCTGTGCAATAGTTACTTTCCACTGTAGCATTTCTTAATATGACAAATAACAGTGGTTCCAAACCCAAGCTGTGTAGAATCAATCATCCTGAATCTTAAAGCCCTTTCTTAGAACACAGGTAAGGAGAATAAGTTCATTTAGGGCAATTTGTCCCTATATTGAGTGATGAGTTATAAGGACGAAAAAGCCAGAGGTAAAATTTTTACATTTCACAAGTGGTCAATGATAGAGTAAATAAATGCTGATCAAGGTTTTATAGTAATTCTACTTCAATAGTATGTATTGGAAACTTCACAAGGAAGGGAGAAATCTGCCTGTCACTGTCAGTCCATCTTTACCAGAATCTGCCTGGGGAAATAAAGACATGTTTTCAAAGATATTTTCTGCCTTTCATCTCCTGGATGATATTCATGACCCAATGCAGTCTTGGAACTAGATGTTTACTCTGGGACTCATAAAATCCCTCTATCAATAATACAGGAGAATTTTGTGAGTCTAACTTTGTGGAATCCTTTCCTTTTAGAAACAAGTACTTTCAAAGTTACCCATACCCAGAAGTAAATTATCCTGAAATTTCTCTTTTTCTCTCTCTTATTCATTATTATTCCTTTCTCCCAGGGCTCTATTTCTGATATTTGGATGTTTATTACTTTTAAAGCATTAAGTAATATATTTACAAATTATTTGTTGCACACTTACTGTATGCCAGACACTTCTAGACAGTAAGAATACACTTTTGAGTAAAGCAGGTTATATTCCTGCTGAAATAGAGCTTATATTCTGACAATAAAATGTTTACCTAGACATCAAATATAAATTTTTCTAAGGATAAAGTCACTGCTTATTATTTATGATAAATTTTTAAAAGTTGACTTTTATATAAATACAAGCTGAGATGGACACAAACATAGGAACAAGAAATAATTTTCAATGGAGTAGACCAAATTTACTTGTGATATTCTATTATAAAGAATTTCAAAAATCTTTGTTTTTTACATGACTTCTTAAAAATGCTGGTTATAAAATAAAAATGAAATTCTTGATATCACCTAACACCTTTTGTTAAAAATGTTATCATTGTTTAACTCTTTTGATTGCATTTGTACATAGACTTTGTATTTATAGAGTGTTTATGGTAAGGGAACCTTATATTTCAGCCTGAATGTTGTAAAAATTATAACTTTAAAAGATTATTTTTCTGCTTTCTAAATCTTATTTATTCCACTCTTAGTACACCAGATAATTTTGCAAACAATTCTTTGTTCATGTTTGTTACCAACTACTATAAAAATACTGCTGTTACCTAAGAGAGTATGAAACATTTATTGAGGACAATCACTATAACTCTCCTTACTGTTATTTTATATCTTTAAAAATAAGGAACAGAAATATATTTTCAATATTCAGCAGTAGTTAGGAGATCTGTTAAGATAGACACAGTTAAATTTGGCAATTTTTGCACCTTTCTTTCTGCTACCTAAAGTAATTCTTTTGTGCCTCTTTACACACTTTACTTCTGGCATTTGTACTAGGGAAACATTTTGAGAATAGAATCTTCTGCTTACCCCAGTTGTCTTTACTGGATTGTATTTTTTTTTTTTTTTTGCTTTTTTATATCCCTTTGATTATTTGGCACTTAATCCTTGGATGATATGCCAAAACATAAAATTATAATAGAAACTATTTTTGTACTCCATAAAAGCAAGCTGTGAATGACAAAGAGTATAGTAAACCAAAGACATTGTAATTGAACAGAGAGGACTTACTGGAGAATGTAGAAAAGATGCAGAGTCTAGAGAAAACATTCTGAATCTCTGAATTTCAGAAGAGAAATAAGAGTAATCTGACATTTACAGAATATCTCTTCTGTACCATTTATTGCCCTATAAAATTGAAATATTTAATTGAACTACACTCAGTCCTCCAAAAAACAACACTGAGACTCTATAAAGAGTATTTGATTTTTATTTGTTGTTAAAGTGCAGAAACCGAGATCAAGATCAAATAACAACTCACTCAAGGTCACCCTGCCATGTGTTACATGCTTACCTGGGATTTGAAACAAGGACTTTCTGGCTCTAAAAGGAGCCTATGTGCCTTCCTTTTTTCCACTAATGATATGGGTAATAGTAATGTCCTTCTTATGAAAGTTCAAAGTAATAATGATGCTTCTAGAACTTGGCTCCAGGAAGGTTTAATTATATTTTGATCATCCTACATCTGAAAACATTAAGCCACAAGCAAAATATTTCATGTGAGAAATTTTGGTTTTGACTTGTTGTTTTTGTTATTTTTAATAGTAGCAATTAAAGTTCATTGAATAAATGCTGTATTCCAGGATTGATATTATATACCCCTGCTAGCCTTTCTCTGTACTACTCCTCAGTAAAATGAGTGGTTGAAAATATTTTCTGGGCATCTAATTGCTGGGTGAAATTTTCCTGAACTTCCTTGTGTACTCCTTTATATGTTGGGAAATAGTCTGGAGTAGCTTATTTTCCCTGCTTAAAGGTAAATTTTTATTATGTTCCTAAAGATTTATTTTTATAATTGAGCTCCAGTAACTTAATGGTAACTTTTCATGGAGATAATTTGATAGTAATATATTTGAAAACTCATTCTCATTTAATTTCAGATTCAGGTCTTTTATTATTATTTTTAATTGTTGACTTTATTTTCTAGAGCAGTTTTAGGTTCACAGCAAAATTAAGCAGAAAGCACAGTATTCCCATACCCATTTTCCCTACACATGTACAATTTGCCACACTATCCCTGCACCAGAGGGTACATGTGTAATAATCTATAAATCCACATTGATATGTCATTACCTGAAGTCTATGGTTTACATTAAGATTCACTGTAGATGTTGTTTATTCTAAGGGTTTTGACAAATGTATAATGATGTTTAACCACAACTAAAATATCATCAGTTTTTTTTTTTTTAATTGAACTAAAATTTCTTTGTATTCCACTTGTCCATCGCTCTCTTATCTCTAACCCCTGGAAACCACTGATCCTTTTACTGTCTCCATATTTTTGGCTTTCCCAGAGTCATATAGTTTGAATTACATGGTGTACAACCTTTTCATATTGTCTTCTTTCACTTAATAATATACATTTAAGGTCTCTCCTTGTCTTTTTATGGCTTAGTAGCTCATTTGTTTTCGGCACTGAAAACTGTATTGTCAGGATGTACCACAGTTTATTCATTCACCTATTAAGAACATTTCAAGTGCTTCCAAGTTTGGGAAATTAAGACTAAAGCTGCTATAAACACCTGCATGCAGGTTTTATTGACATATTTTTTCCAGTACATCTGGGTAATTACCAAGAAGCAAATCACTGGATCATATGGTAAAATCATTTAGTTATGTAAGAAACCATCAAAATGTCTTCCAAAGTGGTTGTATCAATCTGAATTCTCATTAGTCATGAATTTTTGTTATTCCACAGCCCTGCTAGCATTTGATGTTGTCAGTGTTTTTGATTTTGGCCCTTCTAATAGATGTGTAGTGATATGTGATATCTTATTTAAATCTGAATTTCTCTAATAACATATGATATTGAGTATATTTTTATATGCTTATTTTTTTTAGTTAAAGACTATTCTTTTAGATATTTCTCCATTCATTCTAGTTTCTTTATCAAGAATAATAAGAATAAACAGGTTAGAATATGATCTATATTTATATTTTAGATTGGCTTTATTTTCTAATACATATTTATCTCTTATACATTTCTGTTATAAGAGTTTAGTAGAAATTGACAAACTGATTCTATAATTTAAATGGTACTACAAAGGATCTTGCTTAATTTTCCAAAGAAATATGAAAAAGAAAGACATTGGGAACTCATACTCTCTGATTTTAAGACTATTCTAAAGTTTCATCTATCAAGACAATATAAAACTTGAATTAGGATGGATAGATAGATCAAGGAGGGGTACACACAGCCCAAAAATAGATACACACTAAAAAGGCACATTAATTTTTGACAATGTGACAAAACAATTGAATGCTTATCAAAATTTACCATTGAAAAAATAAATAAGCAATCCATAGACTGAGAAAAAATAGTCACAATATGTTTATACATATATAGTTATATATTTATGTATGTGTGTCTCTGTGTATGTGTGTGTTTCTGTGTGTGTATGCATGTGTGAGAGACAGAGTGAGAGAGAGAAAGAGAGAGGGACAGAGAAGGAACTACTGTCTACAATATATAAAGAATTTCTACAACTTAAGTGAAAGATAACCACCTAATAGAAATGTGGTCAAAGAGTTGAACACTTTATAAAGGAAGATATACAAATCACTGAACAATATTAAAATGTACTTAACATCATTAGTTTTCATGACTTTCAAATTGAAACTACAACATCAATGGAAAGGCTCAAATTATAGAGTTTGACAACACTAAATTTTGATATGGATGGGGAGCAACAGGAACTCTCATGTTGTTTATCGGTAAGCATGTGAAATATCGCAGCCTCTTTAAAAAATTCTGGCACTTTTTTATAAAACTAAACCTGCAACTTTTCGGTGACCCATGCCTAGAAGAATAGATGCGTGTCCACAAAGAGAATTCCACAAGTATGTTCATAGGAACTTTATCCATGGTAGTCGGACAATTTTAAGGAGTTAAATTGTTCATCAAGAGGATAATGCAAAACAAATCAAAACAAACCCAACTTTAATATATTCATAAAATAAAACATTGTTCATCAATAAAAAAGAACAAACTACTGATACGTGCAACAATAGCAATGAGTCTCAAAAATATTATGCTGTGTAAAAGAAACATTTAGAATGTACTAAATTCATCTGTGATGAAAATCATCCTAAGAGTTGCTACATTTTGCCAGTCTTGTGAGAGGTAGGAATTCATTGGAAAAGGGCAAAAATAGCTTTTTAGGGGGTGAAGATGATGCACAATATCTTCATTGTTACATGCCAAAACTCATTAAATACACACTTAAGATTTATGCATTTCGATAATTTTACCTCCATCAATAAATAAATTGGTACTAACTGATCAACACTAAGGTGCTCACATGGAAGTAATATTCACTGGGTGCCAGACAGGTGGGAGGAGGGTGGTAAGGATGGGTAAACTCACAACTAATGAGTGCAGAGTGCACTATCTGGGGGAAGGGCACACTTGTAGCTCCAGTTTGGGTGAGGCAAAGGCATTATATGTAACCAAAATGTTTGTACCCCCATAATATTCGGAAATTAAAAATAAATAAATAAATACATGAATGAATAAAATTTAACGCTAATGTTATTCAGGATGGAGTTTTTAGGCATGATGTGTACTGAGGCTATAACTAGGAATGAAATGTATCCAAATATAAAGATAAGCAAATATGACGGACAGATGGATGAATGGAGCAATTACTAGAAGGATAGATGTTAAACCAAATATGTCAAAGTATGTATTGTAGTTTGCATGTGGTGCATATATGGTTCTTTTAATTTTTCTATATGTTTAAAAGTTTTTGAACAATTTTTGAGGAAAATGAAGTGGTAATTATGTTAGAATAAAGAATATATTTCTTTCAAAGCATTCAGTAATCCACAAATTTGGATAATATAAAATCCTTCCTGAATAACTTTTGATAATGCTGTGAATATTTCCTCATCAGATATTAATTTGAATCAGAATCTGAAAGGCAAGTATGTTGGTTGTTATTTATTTTAATGAAGGAGACTACCAATGTCCTTTCTGGTACAGTAGTTGAGAGTAAATCTGGTTTTATGAAAACAAACCCTTGATACATTGTATTGGATAATAAGGCTCTTCATTTTGCATTTTTAAATGGAGTTGTCAAAAATACTTGAGGGCACATGATATTTTCTATGCTAGAAAAAGCTCTTCTATGTAACACTTGATTCTATCATATCTTAGGACTTATCTTTGTCTGGCACAAACTCAGCTATTTAAAACAAGAGTTCTATTGTTTTCTTTTAGTGTAAACCTAATTTCCAGAACAATTGTCTTGTTCAAGGGACAAATTAAATAATTCAAAAGTTTAATCTATTATTTCCAGTGGATTATTAATTCTGACCTACAAAGAGAAGATGCAACCAGTTCCATACATCCTTTAGAATTATACAAATATAAGACTTAGAAAAATCTTTAAGGTTGTCTAGTTTATTTCTTGCCAAATTCTTTTCCTCAGAACCTTAAACCTGTATGAAGGAGCCTCAGAGTTTGACCCTGGAAACCTTGGCTCCATTTAAAGTAGAGAAACTTCCCTTTTATCTGTTTTATAGATTTGGGCTCTAAGACACATTCTAGTTGAAAAATAAGGACTTCTTTTGGAAAAATGTATGTGAGATAGTTTATTCATATAATAACTACTTAATTTAACATATTAGGAAATTGAGGGCTAAAGAAACCAGGTCAAATGTCCAAAGGAAAACAACTTGTCAGTACCTGATCTAAACCTGGAAAGTCCATCTCCTGCCCTTTAATTCAGTGCTGGTCTCTTAATACTCCCCATATCACTGTAACATTGCACCTATCTCTGCTGTCTGATTTTACTGCATAACATCATATCCTCTGATCACTGAAAGGAATTAAGCTTCTACAGTAAAAAATATATATATATATATATATATATATATATATTGAATTTACTTGTTAAATAGCACAATGTTTATGGTAAGCAGTGGGTAATGTCTGAGAAGTACTGTATTTAAATATGTTTTACCACCATAGCAACTTGCTCATAAATTGGCAAAATTTAAGTTCGATAGTTATGGAGTACCTATATCGTATACCAGAGCATACATATCCAGAAGAGTTATTTAATTAATTCTCTACACATATAATCTTTGTTTTGTCACGCCCCTGCCACACACAAAATGTCCCACAAGGCTTATCAGGGATCGTTCGCCTCAGTCTTATGCTCTATGTGATAAACTGTTTCAGTACTGAGGAATGGCAGCGAAACATTAGAGGTTTAGTATACATTCGCCCATTCACAGCCTGTATGACTCGCATGCTGTGGGGGGCAGAGAATACAATAGTATTCTTTGGAAGGTTTACCATGTATACAGGGAAGAAAACGGACAGGAGTGTGTAGTTTACATAATGAAACCATTAAGATGATAAATGGTTTAATCATATTACATGAGAGGGTAATGGCTTCTTTATTTTTCAAACATTATTTTTCATTTCAAAGGCACTTGAATCCCCAAGAGGAGTGGATCTACCAGTTCTCTAATGGCAATGCATATTTACAAACACAAAGAGGTGGAGCAGAAAGGCAGCCAACAGAGCAGACACATAAAAGTACTTCAAAAGCATGGAAATGAAAGAAGGAAGGCTTTCTCAACTTAATAAGCAGGTGTTTTGCAAAGCCTGTCAGAGATAATATGCCCTGAGTATGATAACTGAATTTGCTTTATAGAGGAGAAAGGCATTTTTAGGAGATCAAATCTAGAGGTGTTTAAGAATACAGAGCTTGGTATTTGCAACATACACCCAAAGAGTTCAGCAAAAGAAATAGAAGAGAGAAATTGTTAACACTGATGAATTTAGGTGAAGGGTGTATGAGTGTTTATTATAGTATCATTTAACTTTTACTTGTGTTTCAGCTGTGTCAAAATAAAAAAAATCAGGGAAGAAAATAATGAAAATATCACTCCTTAATATAAAGCCCTAAAAATAGTTTTCAGAAATCTTAGTTCCTGGCCAGTTCCTGATTGATTGACTGATTGATTGCCATTCATGAAGCAGAAGTCAACCTCTTAGTGTGTTGTAATTCTCAAACCCAGCATGCATGAGGATAAGGAGAAAAATTTATTTAAATTACATATTTTTGGATTCTTGAAGCCTGAGATTCTGCTGCAGTCATGTCAGAAAAATTCCTAGGAATCTGTGTTTTCAGTGTGCAGTTTAGTATGCAGGATCGTCATTTATATTTTGAAGCTATGGATTTATAAAACGCATTCTGGATGGTTATTGCTCAAACATGGCTGATCATAGACTCAGCTGAGGAGGTTTTAAAAAACTGAATTACTCAGCTAGGACCTATTCACTCAGGATCTCTGAGATGAAACCTAGGATTTGTGTTTTAAATATTCTAAAGAACGAACATTGAATTCCACTGTTTTAGTTTTTGTTTTAAATATGTAGTAACTTAGTGTTGATTATAGTCACTTTCTTGTGCTATCAAATATTGTTGATTCTCTCTAACAATATTTTTGCACCCATTAACCATATCCCTTGCTCCCTGTTACCCTTCCCAGCCTCTGGTAACCATCATTCTCTCGTCTCCATTAGCAAAACAAGCGAGCAAACAAACAAAACCTCTGTGGGGTTCTGATTCCAGAATCAATGTTAGGTGACATTATTGTACACTCAAGAACACCCTGGGTAGCTTTCTATTAAACTATTAAGAAGCATGCTGGGTTTTCATTTTTGTTTTGTTTTTCTACAACAGTTAGGTATCTCAAGAGTTCACTTGCAATTGCATTTTTAGAGCTGGATGTGGTGGCTTATACCTGTAATCCCAGTGCTTTGGGAGGTTGATGTGGGAGAATCACTTGAGGTTAAGGATTTAAGACCAACCTGCGCAATATAGCAAGACCTGTCTCTAAGAAAAAAAAAAAAAGAAAGAGAGAAAGACAGAAAAAAGAAAATAAATTAGCCAGGCATGGTAGTGTCCAACTTTAGTCCCAGCTACTTGGGAGGCTGAGGCAGGAGGATTGCCTAAGCCCAGGAGTTTGAGGTTACAGTGAGCTACGATCCTGCCCACTGCACTCCAGCTTGGGAGCTCCGTCTCAATAAACAAACAAACAAACAAATTGCATTTTTAGTACAAAGCCAATTTTGATCTAAAAAAAGTAAAGTGAACATTTGTTTTAGATAGTAACTTTGACTTCATTTTATTTCATAACTACTATATAGATTTATTACTATGCTTATTCTTAAAACATTTCTGTAATATTTTGAAACTGTATCAAATAAGCATGAGGAAATTTACATTGGCAAGTTAGTTACAAACTAGGGAAATACTGTCAGAGAAAAGCTTTTACTTTTTTCTTACAAAGATAAAAATATTTTAAAAGTCCTTAAATAGTCCAGCAACATTAGACTAGATAAATAGCCTATTTTCCAGGTGAGCGTTTACAGTGGTCCCCAACCTTTTTGACACCAGGGACCAATTCCATGGAAGGATTTTTCCATAGTTGGTGGAAGGAAGCAGAGCTCAGGCAGTGATGAGAGCGATGGGGAGTGGCTGTAAATACAGATGAAGTTCTACTTGCTCACCTGCCCATTGCTCACCTCCTGCTATGTGGTACCCTAGTTCCTAGGTTTCATGGAAGACAATTTTTCCACAGAAGTGGGGTGCAGGGGGCGTGGTGGAGCTCTGCAGTCTGGTCTCTAAAAGGCCACAGACTAGTACCAGTCCATGGCCTCAGGGTTGGGAAATGCAGAATTAGTATATACCAGATACTGGCTCATGATTTGTTTCCTTGAATTATGGTCAGTACTCCATCTGCACCAGAATCATCTAGGTGCATTTTAGAAATGAAGATTGGTGCATGACAAGGAAATATGTGAAGAGATAGTGTGCATAAGTGTACATAAAGTGTTAGGGATAGGATGACAGGGCTGGTGAGAGGAAGAACAAACAATTCAGGATATAAATTATTAATAGATTGGAGACAATCACATGGGGTCTGAAATTCCAGCATTACTAATTGTGACATTTTTCTGGGGTCAGGAGAGGATTAAGTGTTTTAAATGTTTTCAATCTAGTCACTCCCCATGATGCTCTGGGAAAGAGGAGTTACACTCAGAGCCAGCATGTACTCTCCTGCCTTCCCTATCCCCAAAGATATATATTCTCACTGCCCTCCAAAGACAAGCACAACTGTAATACCTCTTTCTACACTGCTGTTCAATCTCTTCTTTTTGACTGAAATTGTCTTCTGACCATCTGCCTGTAAACACCTATGCATCTTAAAATCCAATTTAAAGGCCACACAGTTTTTGTTGTTTTCCCTGAAACCTCTCTTCTCTGTGTCTATTCTAAATGGATTAATTAAATCTTACTCATGTCTGTTATTATAGAATTATATTCATCCTTAATGTTAGCTTATTAGTGAAGGGAATGAGTCTAAAATCCTTCATTTGTAAAACAAAGGCTTTGACAGTATCTATTTCATACAAATTTGGGGAGGATTAATTAGAATAACCTATATAAAGGGTTAAATCAGTGTCCAGTATGTAGTAAGTGTTTTGCAGATACTAGCCATTCAATACTATTACATGGAACTTATTATTTCAAACCAAAGTCATTGCCTACGTTTGTCTTGCTAACAGCAGTTTTCTTAAAAAGAAGGAAACATACCTGAGTATAAATGGAGAAAGCACCTAGAGTGTTCACTTGTGTGTTGTTACTTAGTAAATGCTGGCTAGGTTTGAATATTAGAGTAAAAATTCTGGGAAAATGTTTTAGAATCCAGAATTAATCAGTGATATGAAGAATCTGGTATGATATGAGAAAGTATTTTTTGTGAAGGAGTCTTTCTAGGAACTATGCCACATAGCCTGCTTTTCTGTCTGTAGCTAGAACAGTTGGCAAATCTCATATTTCAGATGTTTCATAAGGATGGTTTGCTAGTTTTATAGGGTTGTTGTAACAAAATACCACAATAGAAATTACAGCTTAAACAATAGAAATTACTTGTCTCATTGTTCTGAAGGCTAGAAGTCCAAGATCAAGGTGTCAGCAGGGCTGGTAACTTCTGAGGGTTGTGAGGAAGGATGTGTTCCAGGTTTCTTCCCTAGTTTCCAATTGCTTGGTGGCAATTTTTGGCATTTCTTGGCTCATAGAAGCATCACCTTGATTTCTGCCTTTATCTTTATAGGGCAGTGTCCCTGTGTGTGCATGTGTTCATCTGTGTCCAAATTTCCCCTTTTTATAAGGGCAATCAGTCCTATTGGAATAGAGTCTACCCTAAAGAGCTCAATTAATCATATCTGCAACAACCCTATTTCCAAAGAAGGTCACATTCTGGGTGTTAGGGCTTCACACATAAATTTTGTGGGGATACAATTCAACCTGTAATAGTTGGACTGGAAATTTCAACACAGAATGTCCTATGTAAATAATTCTCTCTTCACATATTGTTGCATTTAAAAAACACATCAACTCCTAAGGCCACTTTCCTTGTAAGCCATTGGAATTTCTCAGGTCTAGAACAAACCTACTTTTTTTTGATGTATTTTCTTTTGAGTCTTCATATGTTCATGATAGTTTTGAGTCTTACCCTTGAATTTATAAGAGAACTAAATGTACACATTTGAGTCCTGACAAATGTCACACAGGTATAATGAGACTATTTATTCAGGTATAATAAGAATATTAATTTTCACGAAGTGGCACTAGTTTAACATAAATTCTGCTGAATGGCTAGGTTGAGAAGAGTTCTTAAGGGGCTATCACATTACACATATAGATAAAATTTAATGAATGCTAAAGTTACCCAAGAGGCAAAAACATTTTTCTTAATAAAATTGGATTAAAGAATAAAAAGTTCATTGAAAGTATGTGTTGTAGCAAACCTTCATTCTGACATTTGATGTCTCTAGGGACACAGTACAGAACTGAGGAACATCAGACCAAAGTGCATTGCCGGAACTCTAGATAATTTTCAGTGAATGTGGATGTCACTAGACATATACTCAGCAGCTTTAATATGACCTACCTGTATGCAATCTTTCTTTCATTTTTCTTTTTTCCTGCACTAGCATGAACCTTAAAGGATCTCTGAAAATAGCTACAATTTAGAGGATTATGCTGGTTTGGTTAAAGGTATTATGCTAGCTGTGCCCTACAATATGTCAGTTGCATCTTTAGCCAAAAGTTTTAATGAATATGTTGTAGTTGTTCTTCCATTTCCTTTATAATATTCATAGGTTCAATCCAAAATATGAGAATTATACTCACTGCATAAAATAAAGGTGAGTATTATAATTATCTCCATTTTATAGGTAAAGAAACTTAGGCAGAGAGGATTTATGGAAATTCCCCAAGCACTCATGCTTAGTGAGTGACAAAGCCAGAACTTGGACTTCTGAACCCATTCACTTAACTATTAACATACTAACTTTTTCCTATATCAAGAGTTAATTTCTTTAATTCCATTTCATCTTGAACTGATAATTTAACTAAAAATAAATGGTGATTTAAAGGGGCTTAAGGGTGGAAGAGGAGAGCAATAAACAAGGAAATAAAAAACACAAAATATAGCTTTAGTGTTAAAGTAAAAGAAAGAGATAGCATAATACAAATTACTTAGGCAGAGGGGCTGCCCTTAATAGAGTGGCAGAAATGTCCTTGAGAAGGTGACATTTGAGGTGAGACTTTGGATAGAAAACTTCAGTTATGAGAGAATCTAAGGGTCAAGTGCTCAGGCAGTGAGAAAGGCAAATAAAGAGATAACTTGCTTGGTATTTACAACAAATGTTGAAGAATTTTGCACTTCACTCAAGTCTCAGAATCAATTTCAAGAGATTTTATAGCATTAAAGACCCAAGTTGGTTCTGCTTGTTCTCCAAATGCCACGGCACAGCTCTTAGCAAGCATAAACGGAAAGGCACCAGCTTGCGTTTCCACATTAATTAGAATATTGGGCTTCTAGGGCTCTAGGACTCCAGAGGGCAAACTCTCTTTGAAAACCTATGAAGATGATTTCTATATAATCAATAGAGGGTTATCTTTCTTAAATTTTTTTTCTGGTTATCATGTCATTATCATATATTATTATACAATCTTTCTATGGATATATGAATATATAAAATAAATTTACTTTAAATAAACTTACATCTGCACTTTCAATCTTCCTTTCTAATTTGCGTATTTTGACCTTTATTATTTATGGGTTTCTGCCTTCTACAGAATATGAGTTTCACTAGTGCAAAGATTATTATCTATTAGGTTCAGTGAGTCAAGAAAAATACTTAGCACTTAAAAGATAATGAATTAGTGAATAGATTAATGTGTAGATGGATTTAAAATTGTGTTTAATGGCTACAAATTCAAAATTAAAAGTAACATTTTTTGATGGGTCAGTGAAAGAGGTCAATATTTTAGAAAAAGTCTGATAGTTAAAGGTCATCTCTTGTGCTATATTAAGTCTCTCTTGTGCTATATTAAGTCTTTACAAGCGATGATTCTGTGTTCCAACCATTTAGTTTAACATCTACACAACAAATGTGTATGAATATAAAATAACTCAGTAAATATTTTCTTAAATACTCTTAAGTTTTACATTAAAAACATTATTTTTTCCTTTCTTGAATCTCTAAAACATGAAGAGGCAAAATAGATAAGCTTCACAATTTTGGTAGCAATTCATTCTTTGAAATTGCTGAAAGGCTAGGAAACCCAGATTTTAAAATGCCAGTCTAATTGAGTTGAATAAGTTATAAATTACAGAAATCTGTTTTATGTATGTGCAAATACATAATGAGAGACAATACAGCTGATTTTACAAATGGCCAGTACTATGCAGAGAGAAGCAAGCTTTTAGGATGATTAAACTTAGAAACTTATGTTTATAAGATTAGTACACAGTTAATGTAATTATCCTTATAAAACAACACAGTTTTTGCCTTCTACAACCATACACAAGATAAATATCATGTATTTTAGTATTAAAACTGTCCCTTCTAATATCTGGTATTTCTTAAAACTCTCATTAATACAATAAATTTTCCAAGTAAAATTAAATCACCAGTATTCAATGTGCTAAATCATTAGCTATTTATTTAGTGCAGCTTAGAAGAAATAGGAACTAAAACCTAATCTTGAACTCATGCCTTTTCGCTTATTATTTTCCCTTGCCTCATTTTTCCTATGTACAAAGATAATAAATATACCTTGTAAAACTTTTACACTATACTTTACCCCAAGAATAAACAATACCCCTAGAAATAAACATGATCATATTTGTAGATACCCTTCAATGATTTATGGTATTTTGAAAAGAAAAAATATTCATAATTGATAATATATTTTAGAAACTTCTTTCTAAAATAAGAATTTTGCTAAAATTTATTTATTGTGACTTTGGTCAGTCTTACTTTTAGTGAAAAATATTAAAAAAATAAAATATTTTTATACAATCTTACTGATTCAGCTAGCAAAAGAAAAAAGTATAACCAAATGTGACCTATTTTATGAATGTATATATGAATATCATTGATAAAAGCAAAACACATACATGCTTATCTCAAATTATGGGCAAATCTCAATTTTTCAAAATGACTTGAGAAAGGAACCAGCTTACATTGAACCTTATCCTAGTCCATCCATGGGTACATATTTTATGGCACTTGAAATTTTATATAGGTCATATCATTTAATCCTTAAAAGATTTAGTAAAGAAAATATAAAAACTTGAGTTTTATTAGTGAAGAGATTGAGATATAGGGAAAATGAACAAATTTCCCATAGCTACCAAATGAGAAATCTGGGATACAAATCAAGTTTTAATTGATTGAAAATTATTAATCCTGCAAGCATTCTCTATTTTGTGTTGTGAGAGGTGTGACGAAGGCCAGGAGAGATGGAATAGAACTTTAATTAAATGAAATTTTTGATTAAGTGCATTTTTGACCTAAAATATCTTTTTTTCTACCAACTTAAAAATCTTTCTATGAAGCATTTTTTAAAATTTTTATTATTTATTTATGTTTTTAGAGATGGGGTCTTACTTTGTTGCCCAGACTGGAGCAGCAGCTATTTCCATGTGTGATCATAGCACACTACAACCTTGAACTCCTGGGCCCAAGCTATCCTCCTGCCTCAGGGACACACCACTGAACCCAGCTTCAAAAATCTTTTATATATATCTGTGGCCCTATTTCTGACTTCATAAAGTTCACAGAGTAAATCATTGTAATGAATATAATGTTTATTTGATGGCTGGGGATTTTGAAGAACCTAAGTAATCCTTTGAGACTATCAAGTCTCATGTGTCAACCTGAAAAAACCACCACATATTTCTGTTTAAAAAATTATTCTCTTCTGTTCATATATTTAGACTACTTAGAAGCAAACAAAGCAACATACTCTCTTAAAAGACAGCCAGAAATGATCATGAGCAATCTTAATAGTTTTAAGGCAAATAGATTTTTGTACTAGCTTCTTGGTTCCAGTATCACAAGACAAAAAGGTGAGGGATAAAATCATGGCCTTATATATAGCACAGTAGAATCATATATTCTGGAGTATATATTCATATATTCTGAATTTTAATACTTGATCAGCTGTTTAATAGTGACATGATTTTAGGAAAATTAATGTTCCCCTTAGTTTCCCCATCTTAAAAATAGGGTTAATAATAATACCCAACTCTTGGTGTTTTGGTGAGGATTAAATAAATTAAAGAAGGTTTCATTTAGAAACCTATTTGGGTGTTTATTATCAGTATGGAAACCCAGAAAAAGAGTGGTAGTTCATTTCTGTAACTCCAAACAAAAGCCTCAGCTGATTCTGCAGTCTCCATGTGCAAAATGAGAACGTTTAACTGGAATCCTCCTTTAAAACAGTGAGCAGATTCTCACTCAAACCAAAGGAGCTTTCAGGGCTCCAATTTTCGTACATTAAATTAGCTCTAAGCCAATACTGGAATTGGAGATAAGTGTGTGTTTGTGTGTGTGTGTGTGTGTGTATGTATATGTGTAAATATATCTGTTTATGTGTATATATACACATAACACATACATATATTTATATTTTATAAAAATATAGTTACTGTAGTAAAAATAATAAAGAATACAATTACTACAAATTCACATCCCTGTGATATTTTAGGAACTTTGGAAAGAGAACATTTAAAAAGAACTACATATCTCCGTATCGTATAGCAAGTATTCATATCAGAAGAAAACTCAGTGAAACTGTGAAAACTGACATAATTACCAAATTAACTTCTCAGCTAAAGAAAATCTGGCATTTTCAGCAATGTTGGGGATGACAACACATGTTCTTCAAATTATTTTATTTTATACCAGCCAGAAAATAAGAGAGTGCTAAGCTTGTCTTGGCCTATTCAGAAAAGTCAATTCTCAAAAAAGAATAACTCGGCATTGTTCGATACCTCATTTTCGCTATATGTAAAAAACTGAAAACTATTATTCAGGAAGGCCGGTCACAAAGATCCCCTTGTGGAAATACCTGTGCTCGAATAGAAAATTCCATTCTCTAAGATGCCAATGCAGGCTATCTGCTGTTACTGTTGGAAGTAGCTTGCTGTAGTACAACAGATGTTATGTAGAAAGAAATAGTGTCCATGACCAGACAAATTTGGGGAAAACTGCATTAGTCAAAATTAAATAGGTTTCTTTACTTAAAACCTTATCAGAATCATTGACACATGCATGGCAATCATAATAAATAGTGTGCCCTACATTTATAGAAATAAGAAACAAATCACAGATGAGATCACACTGTAGAAAATGATTGTAGCAAAAAAATAGTTAAGATTTTGGAAACTGCCCAATGTGGATTAAAGTTCTGTTTCTGTCTCTTATAACCTTGGGGAAAGTACTTACCACGCTGAGCCTACATTTACTCGTCTAAAGTAATCAGTCAATCAACACCAGCAATATTAAGTAAGTGCATAAATTAATCAAAATTAGAAGTGGTCATTATTGTTTAGTAATGTACTGTTTATTAATTATAACTATATGTATAGTATACTAATAAAATACTATAGAACATTCAGCAGAATGACTTAACATTGTCTCACCATCTGGTTGAAATACTTCCACTCTTTTCCTTTCCTATTATCTTCTCTGTGCAACAAACTTAAAAAATCTTTTAAAATATTTATATCTAATTCTGAACTATTCTTCTAAGTGCAATGTGAGTGATCCCATTAAAATGTAATTCAGGTCATGTAATGACTTGCAATGACCTTCTACAATTATAAAAGTATTTTATTCAACTTTTGATTGCTAATACCTAAAGAATGCCTGACCTAGTAAATAAGTATTTGAGGTGTAACTATTTAGGAGGATTATACATTTACCTTACTGTCACAGATGAGGTTAATTGCATTATACTTGTTGAGTTTATTTGGCCTTTGTGTAGGTCAGAACTCTTGGTTGCAAATGACTGAATTCAAACTTAAATTGATTTAAATTGACATAAAGAACTAAAAATAGGGAGGGGCCAACATAGTGGACTAGAAGCAGTCCACACATGCTGCTCACAAGGAGAAGATCGAAAGTTGCAAGTAGATGCAACCCACAAATGGACCCTCTTGGAGAGAGCATTGTGGATCATCAGGCAAGTGACAGGAGACACTAGAGTGAAGGAGATGGGGAGAGGAAGATCCACTCGCCAAGACTGGAAGTTACCTAGGGGAGACCCCCACACGTGGGAAGAGAAAAAGGAGAGTCCCTGAGCCCCATATTCCCTTTGTGGACACTGTGACCCGAGCTGTGAAGATGGCTCCCACCACCACAGCAGGTCCCTGTACTGATCAGGGAACTGCTTGGAGACTGTGCAGTAGCTTTGCACTGGAGAGTAGGCATCACAGGGACCCACTCTGTTCCTAGGTCGCTGCCACTGACACCATTCTGAGCCTTGGGTTTGGAGCACCCAGTCTAAATGAGGATCAGGTCACTGCAATTGCCTCCACATTCCCTGTGCTGGGCCAGAGAGGGAGCAGGGAGAGCAGGTGCACTCATGCACCCCTTGACTGGGAGCTGAGGATCCTCTCCAACAAGGAATTTGAGTGAAGCGAACGCCAATGCCACTCAAGAGGTCCCACCGTAACAGCCTCAGTGAGACCTTTGTGGAGAGAGCTCCAGTGCTCGGGCACCCCAGCCCCTCGTTTCCCAAGTGCTGCCCAGTGGGCTATGCCCCTGTGGAACCACATACTGTGCAGAGATACACGCCCCCATGCCACCCAGTGGACCACGCCCCCACAGCACTGTGTGGTGCTGTGATTGTGATCCAGTGCTCTATCATGGACCCAGTTGGCATGAGATACCCCCTGCCACATGACATCACTACACATGGACGTGGCTAGAGTGAATGTCTACAGCACTGACACCCTTGACCATTGCCTAAATAGCCTTGCCCAGCAGTCACTGCCACTGCCACTGCCACAGGGAGAACTGGGCAAAGCAATCTTCCACAAAGCTTGCCCCCATCGAGTGGGACCAGCCCAGGCCCCTGCCTGAGCTTCCAACAGCAGCCTGAGGACCAACCCACCACTCCACATAAAGATCCACCAGCAGTGGCTTGGACTGTGGCAACCCCGGGGGAATGGGAAAATGCAGAACAGCTACAATACAGGATCTCAGTGCATCAGCCCCTCTCCTGCCTGATCAATCTTCCAGCATAGGAAACAAATGCATCATCTAGGGACTTATCTTCTCACTAAATAGGAAAGTTCCCAGCAAAAGAGTACAGGTACATCAGAAATCTATCTCCCCTTAACTGAGAGAAGAGGTTTCAGACAAGAAGAAACCTGCAAAAGAACTCTGGCAATATGAAAAAAAAAAAAAAAATACCAAGTTAATTTGACACCACGCAAGTATCACAATAGACCTACAGCAATAGATCCCAACCAAAAGGAAATTGTTGAAATGTCAGAAATGGAATTCAGAATATGTATGGCAAATAAGATAAATGGGATTTAAGAGAGAGTTGAAAACGAACACAAAGAAGCCAAAAAAAAGTCAGGACATCAATTTAAAAAACTGAAAAAGTTGCTGAAGAGATAGACTACATAAGAAAGGATATACACAAATTAAAGAAGGAGAAGTCATTTAGGGAATTTCAAAATAAAGCAGAAAGCTTCAACAACGGGCTGGATAAAGCAGAAGAAAGATTTCACAGCGTGAAGACAAGGCTCTCAAACTAACTCAATCAGTCAAAGACACAGGAAAAAGAATAAAGAAGAATAAACAATCAGAGAAATATGGGACTACATAAAGTGAGACAATATATGAATTACAGGTGTCCGTGAGATAAGAAGAAAAAGCAAAAAGCATGAAAAACCTATTCAAGGGGATATTAAGGAAAACTTCCCTAGTATCGCCAGAGATTCAGATATTCACACAAAAATGGTCATCATTCACTGGAAAAATAAATAGAACATAGGACATCTCCAAGGCACAAAGTTATGAACTTGGCCAAGTCAAAATGAAGGAGAAAATTCTACAAGCTGCCAGAACATGATAGAGCTGGCATAATATAGTATATATCCTTTTCATATTGTCTTCTTTCACTTAATAACATGCATTTAAGTGTCTTCATGTCTTTATTGCTCATTTCTTTTTAGGGCTGAATAATATTCCATGGTCTGGATGTACCACTTTTTATTTATCCATTCACCTTCTGGAGGATTTCTTGGTTCTAAGTTTTGTCAATTATGAATAAAGCTGCTATAAATGTTCCTGTACAGATTTTTGTGTGCATACGTTTCAACATACTTGGGAGATTATCAAAGAGTGCAATTGCTGGATCATATGACAAGGGAAGTTATTTTTAAAAAGGACCTTCTAAATCTAATAATATATCTAATAAAAATCAGACATTATGACATAATAAAATAAGACTGTTAAATAATTTTTAGAACTTTTTTTCAGAATAGTATTAGGATAGTAGTGGACACAGATTGTTGTCTAGCCTAGATTCCCACTAGCAAAGCAGCGCATCCACATCCCAGATGCTTTGAATGTTAGCTGAATGCAGCTCACATCCATGCCTGTCCCCCTGTTCTAGAAATTGTCCATAACTAGAAGGAAACTGTCCTGCTCTGAAAGCAGCCAACAGTCAATAACTGACTCTTCTTTTGAGAGCACTCCTTCAAGAAATGTCCTACACACAAATCACTGACTAAATCTCTGCTTCTAGGGAAACAAATCTAGCATATTAAATATTTAAAAAAATACATTGAAGTTTAAATTAGGCATAACAGAATTTTGGGGAAATCCGATGCAAAATAATAAAATAGTTATGGAGATATTATCTGAGAATATTGCGGAGGATAATTTTCAGTGTCATTTTATAAGTCAGTGAGCACATGTCCAAAGGGTTAGCAAGAGTCATACAGACCTTTACACACTAAAGTGACCGAGGCAAAAAGAGTTTTGGAGAATGCTGGAGGAAAGCAGTGATAAATGAGTTCACATTCATGGAATAAACTTGGAAATCCTCTGCCTGTAACTATTCTATGGCTCTTATTAATATTTTATTCTGGCATTGATACCATTAGTGGTCTGGTCCTTTTCCCTCCCTTCTGCTGCCTCTCTCGCTTCTCTACATCGTGCAGCCTGTGCTCCAGGCATAGGGGCTTATTTACCTCATGTGACACACAATCTTCATTTGTGTTTCTGTGCCTTATTTATCACACACTGCTCCTTCTCCCGCAAATGCCTCGCTATTTTCTCTGTAGGAGATGAAAAGATTGAAAATAATGAATAGAACCTCAGGGATCTGTGAGACAATATCAAAAGTTCTTACACGTCTGTAATTGGAGTGCCAGAAGGAGAGAAGAGAGAATGGAAAATAATAATGTATGTTTAAAGACATTACAGTTCAAAATTTCTCAAGATGGAGAAAGATACACATTTATGAATTCTAGAAGAACAGAAAATTATAAGCAGGATAAATATAAAGAAAACCATGCTTACATATGCCATAATCAAACTGCCGAAACTAAATGTCAGTGGGAATATCTTGAAATCCAACCAAGAAAATAATGACACATTACTTAAAAGGAACAAATCAAATGAATGTGCACTTCTCATCAGAAACTATGGATACCAGAAGACTATAAAAAGACAATGTCGAAGTGTTTAAAATAACCCTAACCCAGAATTCTTTACCAAGTGAAAATGTCCTTTAAGAACAAAGGTGAAGTAAAAATTTTTCAGATAAAAAAGCACTAAGATAATTCATTGACAGGAGGTCAAGAAATTATTGTGGATGTTTATAAGGCTTAAGAAAAATGATAGATGACAATATAGATTTTTCACCAAGGAATTAAGAACACTGATAATGACATAAATGCCTGAGTAAATACAAAATACCGTTTTCCATCTGAATTTCTTTAAAATAAATATGACTTGCAAAGCAAAGCAAAAATTACACTGTCAAATTGTAGTGAATATAATATATTTGATATGCTACACATGAAAGTTACAAAAAACATGGTATGTTTGTAAATGGATCTATATGCAGACAAAGTTCTGATATGTTATGTGAAATATATAATATTAATTATAAGTAAGCTATAGATACTAATGATATACATGTCCTCACATAAACCAGTAAATAATTTTCTAAAATTATAGCTAAATAGCTAATAGGGTAATTATAATACAATTCTAGAAATCATACAACTAATATAAAATAAAATAGGAAAAAGACAATTTCAAGAGGACAAACAGGAAGTCAATAATAAAATGGTAGACTTTAATCAAACCATATAAATAGGATTCTCCACAGCATACAGAATCAAACAAGATGTATCAATATCTGTATCTATCTACATATCTCTATGCCTCTGTACTGATATTGACATGGATATACAAAAAAGTGATTTAGGAGATTCACTCATGCAATTATGGGGGCTGCTGGCAAGTTCAAAATGTGTAGGGCAGGCCCATTGGTTGGAAACTGGGAGAAGTTAAAATGCAGTTTTAAGGCAGAATTTCTTCTTCTCTGGAAAACCTCAGTTTTTGTTCTTAAGGCCTTCAACTGATTGAGCCCATTAATCTCTTTTACTTAAATTCAACTGATGGTTGATTTTAAACACATTTAATAAACACCTTTACTGCAATACCTAGATCAGTGTTTCATTAAATAACTACGTGTCATAACTTAGCTAAGTTGACACATAAAATTAACCATCGCAAATATTTACAGTAAATGTTATTAGACAAAGAACTCTGGTTAAACACAAGGATTGTCAACATAGATTAAAAAAAGAAAAACAAAGTCAACTATAATGCTATCTACAAGATATGTAATTTAAATATAATATTGATCATTTGAAAATATCCAGATGAAAAAGTTATACAATATGAATATCAATAATTAGAAAACTAGAGTGGTATATTAATATCAGATGATATAGACTTTGAGAAAAATATATTATTAAAGAAAAATATGGCCATTTCTTAACAATAAGATCAATTCATCAGGGTGACATAAAAACATAAATGTGTGTATGTCTAATAAAAGGGCTTCAAAATATATGAAGTAAAAAAATGGCATGAGGCACACAGAGAGTTGACTCACCAATAATAATCAGAGATTTTACACTTATCTGTAATTGTTAGAATAATCTGAGAAGATATCAGTAAAGACAACTACCTCAACCTATATGATGATCACATAGTTCTACATTCACCCAACAGCAGCAGAGTTACACATTCAAGTGCACATGGTATATTCACACACACCTCATATAATGGTCCATAAAACAAGTCTTATATAATGTAAAAGCTTTGAAATCATGCAGAGTATGTTCTCTTAACTCAATAGGATTAAATCGCAAATAACATATATAGAGCACCTTCCTATATTTGATAAACAAAACATTTATAAATAAATCATATATCAAAGATAGATAAAATTATCAATAAAATTAGAAAATATTTCAAGCTGAATGACAGTGAATATATAATAAAACATATCAAAATCAGTGAAATGCAGCCAAAGCAATGATTTGAGGAATGCATAGCTTTAAGTGCTTATATTAAAAAAGAAAGGTATAAAACAAACTAAAATTCCACCTTCAGAATTTTTAAAACAAGATTAAAATAAGCAAAATATAAATAGGAGGAAAAAATAATAAAGAGAAGAACATAAATTGATGAAGTAGAAAACACATGATAAAGAAAATTATCAAAACTCAAATGTAGGTACTATGAAAAAAATCAACAAAACTTACAAATACCTTCCTAGATTGGAGAAGAAAAAAAAAACTTTGAAAAAGAAAACAAATTTTAATACTAAGAGGTATCAAGAGGCGTTATCACTAAAAATAGCACAGAAAATAAGGAATCATAAAAATATACTTATAAATTAAAGCTAATAAATTTGACAACATAAATTAAATGGAAAACAAGCCAGATGCAGTGACACATGCCTCTAATCCAGGTACTGAGGACGGGGAGGCAGGAGGATTGCTTGAGCCCAGGTATTCAAAAACAGCCTGGCAACATAGTGAGACTCCATTTCAAAAACAAATAAATCTGAATAGATAGATATATCAATAAATAAATAAAGGGAAGAATAATCCTTAAAAAATACAACTTACCAAAACAGATACAAGATGAAGCAGAGTAAATTAGCTTTATATCTATTTAAAAATTGAATCAGTTATGAAAATATTCCTGCAAAGAAAAGTCAAAGCCCTGATAGTTTTGCCAGAAAATTCTATTAAATAGTTAAGGAAGAATGAACACAAATCTTACAAAAGTATCTTTCAGAAAATAAAGAAGAATATGTCTCTCTCCTCATTTTAGATTCCACCATAACATAAAGATATTACAAAAATAAATAAAACAAACAAAAATCAATTTTAAAATATCCATCATTTGCATAGAAACAAAAATTTGTAAGCATATTCGAAAATTGAGTGCAACCCTATATAAAAATTCAGTATATCATTGCATGCTAGGAATTCAAAGTTAGTATAACAGTGAGAAATCAATTACTGTGATTCACCACATTAATAGAATAAAAAAGAAAAATCAAATCAAATGATCTTTATGATCATTTTGAAGAAATACAGAAAAAACATTTTATAACAGGCAAAACCTATTTATAATAAAAACTCTCTGTCAACTAGATATAGAAGGAAACTTTCTTAAACAGACAAAGTGGAAATATTATATGACAAATCTACATCAAATATCACAGTTACTAGTGTTGCCCAGTAGGTATTAAACATAGCAGTCCAGAATTTTACGGGGAGTCTTCATCTTTGCAATAAAGCAATACCAAGTGATGAAAATATAAAAATCAGAAAAGAAAATGCAAATCTCTTTCTTTTTGCAGATTCCAAAATTCTTTTTTTAATAAAATTATGGACTTTACAAAATAACTATTAGAGCTAATGAATGTATTTAAGTAAGGTTCCAAGGTATAAGATCAATATACAAAAATAAATTGCAGTTTTACGTTAAAACACAATTGGAAAACAAACTTAAACATAGAAAAAGCTACTTTTTTTCTTTTTTTTTTATTTCAGAATATTATGGGGGTGCAAATGTTTTGGTTATATGGATAAGGTTTTTGCACTGCTTAAGTCAAGGTTATGTGTGTGCCCATCACCCAGATAGTGTACATTGTACTCATTGGGTATGATTTCACCCCACTCCTCCTCCCCACTCCCACCTGGATGATTTCTCTTGAGTTTTACTTTCATCTGTGCACATGAGTGCTGATCTGTTAGTTCCAGTTTAATAGTGAGTACAGGTGGTGTTTGTTTTTCCATTCTTGATACTTCACTTAGTAGGATGTTCTCCAGTCCCATCCAGATTGTTGCAAAAGGTATTAATTCTTTTTTTTTTTTTTTTTTTATGGATGAGTTGTACTCTATGGAGTACATATACTATATTTGATTAATGGACTCATGATTCTATGGGCACTTGGGATTGTGAATCTTTGAGATTGTGAATTGTGTTGTAATAAATATTCTAATGCAAGTTTCCTTTTGATTAAATGACTTTTTTTTTCCTTTGGGTAATTACCCAATAGTGGGATTGCTGGATCAAATGGTAGGTCTACTTTTAGTTCTTTGAGAAATCTCCATACTATTTTCCATAGAGGTTGTACTAGTTTGCAGTCCCACCAAGGGTTTATAAGTATTCCTTTCTCTCCATATTCACACCAACATCTATTGTTTTGGCACTGTTTGATAAAAGCCATTCTCACTGTGGTTAGGTGATATCTCATTCACAAAGCTGTTAAAACAGGATAAATCTGACAAAATAGGTCCAGGACCTTCACAATAATACCTACAGAGCACTACTGAGAAGAAATTAAAAAACATCTAAATAAAATGAGAAACATGTAATTTTTATGTATCAAAATGTTTTTAGTTTTAATTTATCTATGGATTTAATGCAACCCCAATCATAATTCAAGGTTTTTTTTACAGAAATTGGCAAGCTCTTTTCCAATATTAATAAATATGGACATGGAGGGATCTAAACGATTCAAAAAAATTTTGAAAAGAGAGAAAGCTTGGAGGAATTACACCAGCTGACTTCAGGTATAACTGTAATGCTATAATATTCAACACAAGGTGATACCAACACACAAAAGTAAACAAAGGTATTGATGAAACAGAATAAAGAAAGCAGATTTAAAAAACATACACTTAAATGGCCAATTGGTTTTTAACAAAGCAGCCAAGCTATCCAATAGGGAAAGAAAGTATTTTCAACTATTGCGTCTTCACATGGCAGAAAGCAGAGAAGTAAGCTCTGTCCTCTCTCTTCTCATAAGGATACTAATCCCATCATGGGTATCCATCCTTGGGACCTAATTACCTCTCAAAGATACCATCTCCAAACAGCCTCACAATGGAGATTAGGGTTTCAACAAATGAATTTTGAAGAAAACAAACATACAGGTGACCCATTTCAATTTTTTGGGACAGGTGATTCTTTTTATACTGATTTATTTATTTTTATTCTTTTTTTTTTTTTTTTTTTTTGAGACAGAGTCTTGCTCTGTCACCTAGGCTAGAGGGCAGTGGCATCATCATAGGTCACTAAAACCTCAAATTCCTGGGCTCAAGTGATCTTCCTGGCTCAGCCTCCAGAGTAGCTGGGACTATAAGCATGCATTACCACACATGGCTACACATTTTTGATGTTCTTCTGTAGAGAAAGTTTCTCGCCATTACCTACAAGCCGGTCTCAATCTCCTGGCCTCAAGCAATCCCCCTGCCTTGGCCTCACAAAGTGCCCAGATTACAGGTGTAAGCCACCATGCCTCACCCTGACTGATCTTTTGTTAAATGTCTTTTGCAAGATGGTTTTAGAATGGCCATTTAGTTTGAGTGTGAGAAATAATTATATGGCTAGCATTACTATCCATGTGTTATTAAGTTATCAGCTGCTGCTCCCATGTATGCATGGTTTCTTAGAACAGTGTCACCAACCACCCACTGTGATACTTTACTAGTAAAGGACACAAGGTTGCAGGGCAGAAGGTGTACTGAAAGATAAACATCAGAGCCCAACACTGCATGTACTAGGATTTTAAAGGAACAAAGCAACTTTGAAATGTAAGAAACCAGAAGCTAGTCCTTCTGGTTTGAAAGTTCTTCCAAATTAGTACAGTTCATTCATAAAAGAAACTTGGTAGAGAATTTCTAACACCTCCTAACAATCCAACTATTTGCATGGCATTTCCAAAAACTAGTCATGTATCTGGTAGTTTTCTAATTCATAAATAATAAAAAACAGCAAATACTGATTCACCATGCTAGAGGAAAATAATATTCCTTTTTCTTCTCTCTGTAAAAATAGTATTAAAAAATCAATATAACAAATTGAATATTCATCAATGATGAAGTCAATTAATAAAATATTAAGTTTTTAAAAAATGTTTCTATGTTGGTAGTATTTGCCAAAATTTTATAAATTTTAATTTGTAGAGATTTATCTCTCATTCTAAATTAATCATTTTATCTAAACTTATGTTAATAATTGTATTTGATATAATTCCCTCAATTTTAAGAGCTGCAGGATTTATAAATTCCAGATTAGCACCATGCTAAATCAAATATTTTCCTTTGGTCCTTTCAATTTTCATA
>CM052438.1:153837893-153900704 GCA_028533085.1 Varecia variegata | reverse complement strand
TAACAACATTGATCCTTTGTTCCAAATACCAAGCCTATCACTTACTAGCTGAGAGATCTTAACCAAATTAATCTTTCTTTGCTTCAGCTTTCATCTATGAAATGGAGTTCATATTGTACCTAGCTGTAAGGGTATTCACAATGATATTGTGCTTAAAAAAACCTGAATCTTTACAGGCTTATTGTGTTAACCATTGTTACTAATTTTATTTTTTTAATTGAAACATAAATTATTAGCCTGCATATAAATAAATAATTAAAATGTAAACATATCCAAATAACCATTGCTAATATTATCATTGCTATTTTCCACTTTGGAACAATGCTTTACATAAAATATTACAACTGGTGCAACCTAATATCCTTGTAGTACAGATTAGGAGATTATAGCCAAAAATAATGAATTAATATTCCAATGACCACTCTACAAGTTAGTGGCAATGCCCAAATAAATACCTAAATCCATTTTATCCTTTTCTCAGTCTTCTCTTTTGGTGAGTCAAAAGGTCAAGGAATTCTTTATTTAAGGCTTTATGTTTACTAGTGGCTTCATTCATATGGTCTATCTAGGAACTCAAAAATCTAAACGATTTTAATGTGGATAAATTATTGAAAATGGGATGAAAATATACCAAGAAAAATAATAAAAAGGTTGATAGAAAATTATAACAGTTTAGTCAGTAATTCTATGATACTGAAATTTAAACTTATTATTGCTCACCATGCAAGTATTCATCATATTTGAATTTTCACTCTGCAACTTTAAGACTCATGCAGTCATCTTCAAAATAAATTTTATGTCTACCAGGATTTAAAAAACCTTTCAAATTTCCAGCTGTCCTAAAAATAGTTTCATCATGTTCTTTGTTTTCTTTATGAAATAGCTTTATCATAGTTGATACAGCAAAATAGACATCCAGTGTTGTGTGACAAGAATGCCTTTGCTCTAAATCAAACTTTAAACAAAAATGCTATCAACAAATATTGATCTTCATTAATAGTTTTTTATCTTATACACAATAAAATGACAGTACTTTCAGTTTTTAAAATAGGCAAACCATGCCAATGGACAGACAGCTCAGTGAATCTTGCCTTGATTATTTCCTTGGAAAGATAATTTATATTCACCATCTACTGTGAATTTTTCAAGAAACTTAGCACCCAAGGTATTTTATTAGGGGTGATTGTATGAAAAAAAAAAAAAAACAGAGAGCATTTTTATCATCATTTTCATTCTACTTTTATGTTATACTACATGGAAAATGCAGAAAGAAATATGTATGTGATAATATAATCTAAAAGCTCAAATTGGTACTTTAGAAATTTATAAAATATTAGATTCCATAATATAAGACTATATTTTAACAAAAAAATATAACTGGTTGAACCTAATTTTCACTTATCAGATTTGATTTGTTAATTGCTTCCCCTCAATCAAAAAATGACTTAAGATATATATTTTTATGATGATATCCAGGCTCATCACAGAAATACATTAAAAAGGGAAAGGTAAATACAATTGAAGAACTATAGTTTCTCTTAAAATGTCATTAGTTATGTTTTTGTTTACAATGCAAAGAAATTAAGATTAAAAGCAGATACCACAAGTAAAAACTTTTAATCTTGGTGTTTGACCAAGGCTTCGTGAGTGCATGGTTGGGTAAATTTGATCCAATGACCATAATACCTTAAAATGTGACTATACAAATAGCAGACAAAATGAAATAAGTAGCCTTTGTCTTTTGTCCCAAGTATAGTTCCTCAGGAGCTGGCTGCTAAAGAATTGGTATCCAGTAATACATAATCCAAGTTTCTCACTTAGCCAAAAACAATAACAACTTTCACATGGCTTAAACAAAACAAAACAAAAATCATGAACAAATCAAGTAAATTTTTAGGTAAAATTGTGGATATTAGAAATTATCAGTGCCTATGGTTAGCAATCAGGTACATTTAGCATGTTGGTAGCGCAATTAAATCCTCTGAGTTTTCTGAAAAACGTTCTGAAATGTAGAACCTTCTTTTGAAAATGGTGACTTCACTCTCTAAACCACACACACAAATTTCTGCTCTTCCGATAATTAATTATCTCTTAGTCCCAGTCAATGTCTGTTCTGTCAGCCTTGCTCAACCGAACTGGGTGTGGTCACACAGGAGATACAAGCATAGACTTCCAATTCAGACATATGTATAATGTATTTATCTCTCAGTTCTACCCCCAGTTTCCACCTGTGAAAACTAGAATAGATATACTCCTTCTACATCTGTGTAATGGGTGTAATAATATATTCTCTAAAAGCTGGTATAAGTATAAAATGAGCTATGATTAAAAAAAAATAGACTTTTCTTTTTCCCTGGTTACAATGGAGACCAAAGCTGAAGAAAAGGAGAATGAGTAGTCCAAACAGACATCCTAAATTCATTTGCAGAAAATGAAAAATAGTAGCTTCTTCTTCCCATGATGTATTACCCAGCTCTAGTTTAAATATAAGAGAAGACAGAGCAATAATAGAGAATGAAGAGTGAGGTTTCTTCCAAAGAGATTTGTTGCCTTGTAGTATACCTCCCACACGTTCCTCAGGTGTTTCACCTCTATCTCAACCCAAGTTAAGGAATCTTCAAGAAAACTACTTCATAGAGTAATGATGTCAGTAAGAATGAGAGACTGACAATTGTCATCTCCCATCTTTGCTTGTGAAACCACAAAGTTTAAAGGATGTTGGTTCTGCCATGGTAGCAGACAATGACTAATATATTCTCAGGAGAATTTGACCTGGTTCATTAGCATTTGAGTGGTACACAGTCATGCTCAACTCATGCTTGAGAAAGTCTAAAGGAAAGAGGCCAGTGCAAAATGCCTCTAAGAGCAAAGCAAAAAGAGAATTTGAGTGTGAACTTGGCCACTTATCCTTCTGAGGTTTGGAGAGGCAATATTGCCATTTTTCTGGTAAGTTAGATGGAAATTTAAAATGACCATGGTCAGCTGGAATGTCTACCTTAAGGTAAAAAGACACAGGATAGGTATATAAAATACATACGTCAAGAGTGCAAGAGTCCTAGAAGAGTGGTTCAAGGGGAACTGAAGGCTGTATTACCCATACCAAATATAGCACAGTGAAAAATTCCTAAAGAATGTGTAGAATTAATAGGGGAGAGGAGATCCTAAATAATCCACTAAAAGGTTTTTGTAAATACGAGAAAGAGCAGAGAGAGAGAGAGAGAGAGAGAACTGTATGTGAGCATTGACCACACAGAGTTTACCAACATAAGGTCAATCTTCAGCTGGACAAAAAAAGTAGCAGCTTTAAATTGAATATGCAATTGAAGTTTTAATGATAGATACTTTCTAACATTTAATATCCAAGATAAATTATTAAAATACCTGGAAGTGATTAGAAAAAGATATGGAATCTGCCTGAAGATAAGAGAATAGAGATCTCATAGTTATATGAAGAGTGTTTAGCACAGTAATGAGCAAAATAAATAGGCATTTACTATTCTGTTGTCTAAAATTTACTTTACTACTTCAACATAGACAGTGGGATTTATTAGTGTACATGTATTAGTTCTAAACCACACCTTAGAAGGAGTAGTCGGTTATATTTACCCAGAATGTGCACTGAAAATTTGTTTTTTGTGGGGGGAAGGAGAGAGGTTAGTGAGGTAGACAGAAATTCAGAAATTAGTATCTATCAAAACTCAACACTCCAGCGACAACTATAACAAGGTTTAAGCTCTCTTTCTCTGCAGCCTGTATCATATGGTTTAATTTTAAATGACTAATAGAAATAATTTTTTCATTGGTGAAAATGATGGCATTTGAAAAATATATATTTGCTGTACTCTGCCTTATGGGTACAGGGTATAGAAAAGTAGGCAAGCCATATTTTACACTTCTAAGAAAGGTTTCCTAAGCTAGATTTCTATTTAGTCATCTTTTCACTTGCTAATTCAGATGCTACTTGGATGCCTGACTCCATTTAGGTGATTAAGTGATCTTGATGCTAGAATATTATTTCATTTGCTTCTGGTAAACATTTTACACAAGGTGCTGGTAGAGTACATAACAGGGCAGATAGCTGGGGCTTCATCAAATGTGCAGAAGAGGGAGAGCTGTTTTATGCTTTCATTTTTTTCCCTTTATTTCTTTATTTTTCCTTTGTTTTAATAAATAATTTTACATTTGCTGTAGAATTTGGCTTGAGACTTGGTTTCATAAAAAACCTGGTAGAAAGTTGTAGGGAGAAGACCCACAGTAGTTACCTACTTCTAAGCTAATAATATTTATTGAAGACTCTGGTATCTGTGCAAGAGCAGTATAGCTTTTTACATTTCTCTACAAAAGAAAAAACTCTCATTTATTTTACTGGGGCAAATTAGCCTTGTTATGAGGATACAGGAAATGTCTTTTCACCTTTTAAAACTCAAGAACACTGTAACCATGTTGTTCTTCTAATTAAATATCCTTAGGGGTTTGTCTTTACTGATTAAATAAAAGCCAAGCTACTCACTCTGATATATATATATAAAGCGAATCACGATTTTTCTCAACTTAACTTCCAATCTTTGTTTTCCAAGTCTCACACAAAACCCAGTACAACTACATAATTATTTCCCTCATACTTTTATTCAACAACTTTCTGTTGAATCTATACCCTAAGTCAGACTCGGAACTAGTTTTATCAGCAATTGCTCCAGGCTTGAAGACTCTAAAAGTCTGATAGTGGGTATTAGTCTGATGGTTATGTAAACAAACTACTTTAGATATTTTGAGTAAAGGGTTCAATAACTCTAGAGGATTCTGGAATGCTTGACAGACAAAGCTTTTCCCCAGCTATATCATGCTTCTTCATGCATCTGTGAATTTGCTCAACCTGTTGCCTTTCTCTGGAATGCCCTCCCTCCTTGCTGCGTTCACTTTCTGGCAAAAGTCTCCTCAGTCTTAAGGATTCAGTTCAAATATCTCCTCTGCAAAACCTTCCTTGATACTATTTTCTTCTTCCTCTGGCAGACCTTATCATTCCATCTACTGTAGTTCCATCACTTTGCTCATAAATGTACACAATGTACATTACATTGACATACTATGTGTGTGTGGTTCTCTACAAATAGATAAACATTTTGATGTCTAGAATAATGCCTAGCATATAAAAGATTATTCAAGGTTAGTAAAATTCCTGATAGATAATTTTAAGAAACTTTAGTTTCTGACGGTTCCCATTTAGATCAATCAACTTTATGAGTTGGCTAAATGTTATTATTAAGCCCATTCCTGGGAGATTGCATTGCTTCCTTCTAGTTCATGTCCATAGGCTACTTACCAAACAAATAGATCACTCCATAAACTAATACCAAATGTAAAAGGTCCAGTATAAATAATTTGCCTACATTCTTTATCACAACTCTAACATGTGTTCTAATGATGATCATATTTTCTAGAATAATATTGTATTATTATTACCAGCCAGTACTGAAAGTCAGTCATTAAAACAATAACAACTATTGTACTTATTTAATGCATGAGGAAACTGAGACCCAGAGAAATTAAGTGATTTATCTACCCAAATTATAAGTGTTGGAGCTTGAAGTAGAGCCTACCCTTTTTCTGTCTTCAATCCCTTTGTTATTTCTACAGTAGTGTGCTATTTCCATAGTCCTGGTCTTAGCAACTAAAACATTGGTTGCATAAATCCTAATGCTAAGAAAGCATATCAACACAGTAAACTTTGGAATTCACAAACTTATCTTTCATTATTCCCAATATATTTGAATACTTTGAAATTTCCCTTTGTTCATTTTTTAAAAAGTTTTGATTTACACAGGCCCATAATGAATAGAATGAGTCACTTAGCTTGTGATCAAGGCCAGATTTTAGTCCTAATATGGTAGGATTCTCTATTCATTTTTTTCTCCATTTATCATTAAACTCAGAATTACAAAAATATTTCTTTGCAAGAAATGGTCATGGCAGAGGAAATATTGTGATACTGTTTTAATAAACACCCCATCAACATAAAATTTGCCTACAGAATAAGAACAAAATTGTGGTTGTAGTTAAAAAGAGCTAATTTGTGATATCCGTGTATGGCATCAGGTTAGACACTTTCGGTGGAATTTTAATTTGGGAAAATTCATACAGCTTTGCAAAAAACATTTTATATTTATGATTGTGGGAACTTAAGAGGTATCAGACACATGGTTTGTGAATGCCAAGTAGGTATTTTTCAATTGAAAAAAGAAAAGAAAGGCAAAGGTAAGGGTATTGAATGCAGGATTTGCTTCAGGAATTTACATAAAAATATTTTCAGAAGTAAAGGATGCAGAGGGAGGTAAGGTTTGAATTTTGCATTCATTTGGTTAAATTTTGTCATTTCTTTTTTATATTACAGAAGATCTACTGGATCATACACATACATATACACACACACAAACATACAGATACACACACACAAACTCTAACCTGTCCCGCCTACAAGTTCAAAACTTCCTTAACACTGCATATTTCCCTTTTGGAAACACATATCACATCTGTAGCTATTTAGACTATTGATTCAACAAATCTAGGAATCATGTTAGTATTTATTACTGTTACATCTGACATAATGTACGCCAAACAATACTCAAAATGTTGACTACATTTTGATGCTCAAAAAATGTTGAATACATTAGAAAGACACACATGCATATACAAAAATTAGCATTTTAGGTTATAAATGTTATGATAAAGAGACAGAACAACTGCCAAGCTAATTTTAAAAGTGATTTTCAGAGAAGGTCATATTTATGTTAGCTGGAATTTGAAAGAGAAAGATCAGTTTCTCTGAGTAATCAAGAGAAGGTAAAACATTTTTCCGATAGTTAGATGTCCTTTGTTTACAGTCAACAGAAATATGAACATTTATTGGTTTAATAAAATAACAATGACTATGCTCATTTAGCTGGGTTGGGTTCTGATTAATTATGAATTATTGATAGTATACCTCATTCCATACAGAAAACAAGAATTTGCCCACTGTTTCTAAGTGAGTTCCCTACAAATTGCTTCCCATAAATAACTTTGCTAATTAAGATGTGGCCAGATTTTATCATGCAAACTTGAAAAACTCATTGCAATCATTGCACCCTAAGCAACGATTTATTAATTTATTGTACCAAGAATTGGTGGGTAAGCCAAGTTTCTGTGGCCTTTTCAAAAGCAGAGTTCATTTTTTTAAAAGTTGTTATCAGAATATATACATACACGCACACATATACGCATATGCACACACATACAAGTGTATAAGTATATATATTGTATGTATACATGAGTCTGTCTTCATCTGTCTATCTCTCTCCATATATATACCCATACACGTATATAATTTAATGCCATATTAACACCTTTCACCCTCTTACTCTATAGCCAATTATTTATTAAGGTTTTTCCATTAGAATTTACTTGCACATTATCAGAGGGGTGAACAAACTATTTTATTAATCACTGTGGATTATAGTGGATCTATTCAATTCTTGGGAGCAACATATTTTTAACATTTAAAAAGAAAGATGGGGTTTAATTATTTCATTTTAAAAAGTTATGTTAGCTTTAATTTTTATTTTACCAAGATATCCAAAGAATACATGAATGCATATTACATGAATATAGATTGCTCTGATTTATAAAAGAACTGTTGAAATCCTCAAAACAAAGGGATTAAGAATTCAGAAGTAGATTGAAAATTCAATAGAGAAATAAGGAAGATTTCTATTATAATCCATTTTTGTAAAGCTGTATTAGCAACAAGTAACTGAAAACTTTCTTTTGTGATGAGTTTTACACCGGCCTCTCCTTACGAAACAGAAGAGAAGTTCAGCATAACTCTGGTTTTATGAAAGCTTATTTCCTAATCAACGAGGTTAGTTTTAGAGCTATATCCAGTGTTTAGTATCAGAAACATGAAATTCAGAACAGACAAAAGTAGCAAAGTTACTATAACAGACAGTGGCTAATCTAGATGTTCAATTAGGTAAAATGACATGTATGAAAGGATTGAGAAAAAAGGCATTGGATAAAAGTCACAATTAAAATCCTTCTTAAAAGAGGGTAATTGGATAGGTAAAGAGGTGCTGCATGCCACGTTACTGCAGTGTTACCATGATGACATTATTCATTCATTCATTCCTTTATTCAATCAGAAAGGCTTCAAACATTTATGTTAAGCCAGACGTCATGCCAGTTTTTATGGGCAAAAACAATATGACATTGTTTCTGTTGCCAAGAGATTTATAATCTAGCGAGGCACATGGCTTCCAGAGCATCTCATTTGCATTCCAGTTTTCTTCTGACATATATCAGAGAACACAGTGTGAACTCTATGCCTGTTACAACAAAAACAAAAATAAGAATAAGAAGACAAAGGCATTTTTACTCAAGGAAGGAACATAGGGTATTTAATTTTCATCTGGGAGTAACAACTCAATCTTACCTAGATAGAGTTGGGTATACAGCATTTTCCATTTATTACTGTCGGGGTTGATTTTCTAGAGATGCTGTCCCATTTCTTTGGGCCCTGGCTTGAAGGAATTACAAGCTGGGCCAGTGAAACGGAGTGATGACAGACATTTAACAGTTCCACACAAGCAACTTTTATTGCAAGCTTATTAGCACCTCAGTGTAAAGCAAAAGGACATTTCCTGAGGGGAAATGGGTCTATCTCCACTAGCTTAGAAGACCCTGAGGTTTTACCACACTTCTGCTTTATGTCTATGCCTTATGATATGCTAAATGGGGGGGGTGAAATATTCATTACCTTTCTAGGGAAAAGGGTGCAGAATTCTTAGAACTAAGGGTCTTGCCCAGTTTTATCCTCATAAGGTAACTTTCAGGGGTTGCCATGGAATTTGTAAACTGTCATGGCACTAGGGGGTGTGATTTTTACCATGTTAATGAGGAAAAGGTCCCCTTTGGACATGAGCTCCTAGGTTCTGGGAATGCTTCTGTCTGGGAAAAGTCCCTAAGTGCAAGTTCCTGCCCTTGGGGGTTAGGTTCTAAATGCTCTTTGGTCTCCTCCTTTTTGCACCCCCCTCTTTTCCTGTGCTCAACACTGCCCACCTACACCTGTCCCTAACAATTCCCATTATACAGAATTTTACAAGTTAAGAAAAAGAAAATCAAGTAACTCAGTTACTTAAAAAAGTGTCTCTTTGGTGGACAAAGATGACTGAAGAAAGATATAGGACAAAGTAAATGACTTAATAGGCAAAATGAAAATCAAACTATGTCAGCCTCAGTGTTCTGAGAGTTTTGGCTTCTTGTCTTCAGTTATATTTCTCTAAAGAAAAACCACAACAACCAAAAATATTAAGGTGGGTGCTGTGTACTTAATTGTGCCTCCCCTACCTTTAATATGTTGAAGCCTAACCCCTAAAGTGACTTTATTTGGAGATAGGGCTTTAAAGAGGTAAATGAGGTTAAATGAAGTCATAATGTTAGGTTCCCAACATGATAGGATTTGTGGCCTTATAAGAAGAGGACGAGAGAGAGACTTCTCTCTCTTTTTACATACATACACATTCCTACACACCTAGGAGAAACATGTGAGCACACAATGAACAGAGTCCTCACTAGAAACTGACCCCGTTAGACATTGATCTGGGACTTCTAACCTTCAGGACTATGAAGAAATAAATCTCTCTATTTTAAGCCACTACAGCAATGTTATTTTGTTATGGCAGCCCAAGCTGCCTAATATAGCGGGCTTTGGAATTGGACTCCTGAGCCTGCCATTAATCCCTTTGAGTTCAGTTTCCAATGATAAAATGCAAATAATAAAGTATGCTTTCTAGTGTTTTTGTGAGAATCAAATAAGATTATTTAGTTACCAGGACATGGTACATATTCAATAGCTATTAAATTTCCATCAGCCAGGCTACAACAGTGAATGCTCTGATAGACACAGAGGACACTGGTTTGAAAAGAAGAAAATGACACATGCTGGGATGAAACTTACTAGGCTCCTATCCTCTTTTTTATTTTTTTAAGAAAGACTTAGTCTTGATAATCTTTATATTATCAAACAGAACCCAGTGTGAAAATGTTCAATCAATGCCTGATAGATGAATAAATGTTTTCTTCTCCTTGCTTATGAAGAAGATTTTTTCTATACACAACTTGTCCTATTTCATTAAATGCAGTGTAAGGGTAAATATCACAGTGCTACTTAACTTCTTCATTTCAAAGAGTGACAAAATCATCATCAATATTCAACTTGCCTTTGTGTATTAGATTTTTCTCAGTATTATTAAAGAGTTCAGATTTCCTGCCATCGATTCTAATGGGCAATGTAATGCTGTTTTTGAATGGTCAACATGTATTTGGTATCATAAGAGATGATAATATTTATCACTGAGAGAATAAAACTCATAAAGTTTCTTTAAAGCAATAGGTCTCAAAATCTTTAACACAAAATAGCACATTGTGAATCTCTATGGAGAAGATGATGATTATACCATTTTTCAAATATTTTGGCAACTGAAATTATTTTTTAAAAATATCCACTGGATGTAGTGCTATGAAGAACACAATTTGCTAAAATGACACAATAATACACAAGACACCACCAGTAGGAAATTTCTAGGATAAAAATGAATGGCTCCAGTTGATATTTAGAAGTTTCGTTATGACCATCTATATTTTCCCCATAATGTATGATTATCTGTTCCCCTGGATCGTCAGAAATTAATTCAGATTTAAGCATTTAAAAATGACTGGGATAGCTCTACTTAGTAACATGCTATTTTAAAATTTATTCTAAATATAAAAAGTGTGCAAAATTCATAATATTTAGTATCCAATCTACTATCAGTAGACACACGAATAAATACTTCCAAATTCATTCTATGAGGACAGTATTACTTTGATACCAAAACCAGACAAGTACACAACAACAGTAAAAAACAAACTACAGGCCCAAATCCCTGATGAACATAGATGCAAAAATTCTTAACAAAATACTAGCAAGCCAAATTCAACAATAAATACATAAAAATCATCATTCACCAAGATCAAACTTAATTCATCCAAGGGATGTGAGTGTAGGTTAACTTCATGCAAATCAATAAATGTGATCACATCACATTAACAGAAAGGACAAAAACCACATGATCATTTCCATAGATGCAGAAAAAGCATTTGACAGAATTCAACATCCCTTCATAATAAAAGCTGTCAACAAAATAGGTGTAGAAGTTATGTACCTCAAGACAATAAAAAGCCATAAATGGCAAACTCACAGCTAACATCACACTAAACTGGGAAAAGTTGAAAGAATGGAAAAGTTATTTATTTGGGTATATCAGTTCTGTGAGGCATTTGTATTAACTTCACAACCCATCTCCTAGGAATAAATAATGATGAATTTATCAAACCACGTTTGTATTTCTCACACTACATAACTATTATCTTAAAGCAAAGATTCTCACTTAATAGAGGATAAATGAGTATTTGGGTGTTTCTATAAACAGGTTTCATGCCAACCAATCAGCTGTTGATAAGAAAGTCACAGGATTGTGTTTCAATTTTGTTTTGAATTAAAAATCTTCATAAAATATAATTGCAAGAACTAAAGAAGAAGAAAACAGCAGGTTTATGCTAAGTGTGTCTAACGCAATGGTGGCCAGGTTCCAAAAGAGTATATGAGGGCAAACACTGAGTTTCATCTGAGGAAAAGCCCTACAGTACAGGGTCAGCCTCAAGGTTCAAAAGATTATGGATAAATATTAATAGGAATACTGATGTTCTTAGACTCAAAATTTGCACCCATTTTTTTTAAAAGAAGTATTCACATTGAATATTTATGTGAAGTAAATAAGAGAGATGAAAATATATTATCAAAAACAAATAGTACCTTGATTTGGATACCCCAATTACCCTGATTTGATTAACCCGCATTGTATGCCTGTATCAAAACCATATGTACCCTATAAAGATATATAAGTATTATGTGCTCATAATAATTAAAAAATAAAATTAAACAAAGAAACTGTACTTTTATTTGATATTAATGGCCTCAAGTTGAACTCCTTGCAAAACTACACACTGTGCTTAATGGATATCTTACAATTACTCGTGGTTTCATGATGTGAAATAATGGCTTGCCACAGACATAAAAGCACCCTTTGCCTGACTTCTGATTCAGAAAGTTTAGAAAGAAAGCACAGCAAGATGGAAATAATGGGCACTCTGGAATTATTAAGATTTATATTTATATCCGGACTCACAGTAAGATGTTATATGCCTCCAAGGAATTAATTTGCATCTCTTGACTCGATTTTTTAAAAATGTGAAATTGGAAAGAATGATACCTTCTTTCAGAAATATCATGAAGATTACATGAGCTAATATAATCAAGACACCTAACATAGTGTCTAGCTTGTGAACACCCATTCATTCAACACATGTATATAGTCTATGATTTGCAGGCACTTCGCTAGGCATAGGTAGGGCACTGATTGTCAAAGCAAACTTCCACGGAGTGTGTGTCCTGGTGGCAAAGATAGACAGCTGACACATATATAGTGAAACTCCATTAGTGATAAGCCCTTTAAAGAAAAACGAAATAAATAAAGAAGTAGCACTAGAAGGTAGTGAGGAGATGAGCATTGCCTATGTTTAGGTGAAGAAGCCTCCCGGAAGTAGATGGAGAGAGACTGTGCTGGACACACTTGAGGGTCAGTGAGTCCAGAAAAAATCAAGCAAGAATTTCCGAAGATCATACAGAATCGGTAACATGATACTTTCAGGATTTTTGTATAGTTTTGTTGGGAAAGGAATTAGTTTGAGTATTGAAATCACATAATCTGATTCATGTATTGAACTACCATTATAATTACTGTGTGGAAGTAGACTTTAGAGCTAGGAGCAGCAGCAGGGAGACCAATTAGCAGACTAATGCACTAGTCAAGGTGAGAGATACCCATAGATTCCATGCTTCATTAGCAATGGGTGTGGCGAGATGAATTCGGTGATGTGATATATTTTGAAGCTGTAGTTGACAATTGTGCTAATGGAATCATGATGGGATGTGAAAGAATAAAAAGAGTCAAGGAAGACTTCAAGGTTTGCCGCAGCTATCATTTTTGAGTGCTTACTGCATGCTGGAATATTACCCCTATGAGGTAGACATAATTATGATCATTATCCTCATGATAGAGGTAAGTTTCTAGAGCCCATGCACTTATACTCTTTAATAGACTGCCTTTTAGAAAACCATTAATAACAGTACTAGCTAGTAAGTAGCACTCAAATATATGATAAAAATAGTGATAATACAATTTTATTTCATGTGATACTTGCATGTGACAACTTTATAAAACTAAAAATTTAGAGATGGCACTAAGAATATTCTTAATTGTTTACTCTTATCTCTCCTAAAAAAGACTCACAACGTTTACCTGGGTTAAAAAGAATTATTGATTAAGACTTTAATTATGTATATTTTTTCTCCTTGAAAATTTAAGCCAAGACTAAATTAAAGACATTCTATTAACTATTTCTAATCATTTCAAAATGCAGATATAAATGTGATTTATTATCTTGGTTTCAAATAACTGATGTTATTCTTACTACTAATTAGCATATGGCCTCAAACTGATATTAGACACATCCTCCCACATACTTTGGATAAAAAAAAAATCATATAATAAGTTCAATTACAAAAAGTACTCACTCTTCAACAATGTATTACCCAGTTTTCCTTTTATTAATTCAAATTAATTCAAATACTATTGTTTTTACTTTTTCAAGCATTTATTAAATTATTATAATAGAATTGATATACCCAAATAAAAACTTCCATTAATAAAACATGCAATTTAATGTGCATTCATCAATGCTAGGTACTGAAGTAAATGATTGTTATATTTTATTCACATGTCAATTTTTATACTATAATTTATTCTCACAACTCTGTAAAATAGATGTTACTTATATCAATATCCTACAGCAAATTTAAAGATTAGAAGATTAAGTAATTTACCCTAAGTCTTAAAGTTAATTAGTTTCAGAGTTGTGGTTCATATCTTGACTTTCCGGAATTCCTAAGCCCATGCTCTTAACCTGCAAGATTTAATAATTACCATGTAGTCCTATCAAGGTTGTTCAGAAGTTTACGAGTAAATAAAGAAAGAGTGTTTCTAATACTTTCATATTACTTGAAAACTGATAATATGGCATAAATACTCTATATTTTATTCATAGATACATGCATGCTTATATATACATTTATTATTGTTTTTAGCATACTAAAATGTTATCTTGTGAAACTCAGGCTATTGATCCCTCAGTCAGGACATTCCAGCAATGTGTCAGTTTTTGTGTTAGTTGAAGCCAGTGCTACAAATTACCTGGAGCTTAGTTGGCTCTTATGTAAAATACTTCTTCAAGACTAAAGTGTAACTTTCTAAATACAGTGACAACTAGAAATAGAGAAGAATGTACTTTTCAGTTGGTTGATTTTTCAACAGCGTGGGTAGTTTTCAACTTGATTTCTAGTAAATGCAGAGACAGGCTATGGATATCCTGCAACAATGTCCTGTAAAAAGCATCCTTGGCATACCAGGGCCTTTCTCTACACTGTTAGATGAAGAGCACTTCAATTCTGTCCAATTTGAGGAGTAAGCAATTAAGCCGAATTTGTGGTAGGCTACAAGATGGGTGCCTTTGTAGACCTTTAAACCTGCCAGATCTTTCATGCCACATCATGTGTTTAGAGTGCAGTGTCTTAAATTCATCCCTTAATCTCCATAATAACCGTAAATGTAGAGGTCCTGATCCCCATTTAACATATGAGAGAAATGAGATCCACAGTCCAAGGTGAGAAAAAGTAGCTAAAAGCTGGGTTTCCAGAGCAAGGGTCAAATCGTAACCCTGCTACTCCCTAGAGTGACCTTGGAAGTTCTTATACTCTCTTACTCTCAGGTTTCCTAATGGCAAAATGAAAATAACAATACTATCAACCTTAGAAGTTTGTATGAGAATTACACAATATGACAGATACAAAATGGAATTTTGCAAATGGTAAATTCTCAATAAATGCTATTTTTTCCTTTTCAATCACCCTAATGTCACAATTAAAGTCTGATAAAACTAGATTTTAAATTTAGACCATCTTATTCTATACCTAAAGTTTGTATTCCTTCTATACCAAAGCTGCCCCACAAGTAACATACTTCGTTTTCTGTTGAACAATCATTATTTTGTACAGGAGAAAAGTTTTACTATTATAGGGATTAAGAGACATTTTACTATGCTCCTACATTGTAAATTGTTCTATAGTAAGTGAATGCTAGGACCATGGGTAGAGTCAAGCTGCCAAGGTTACATCCTAGTTCTACGTTGGGCAAAGCAATTTAACTATTTAACCTCTCTGTGCTGAGGTTTTCTAATTTAGAAAATGGGAACAATGATATCAAAAGTTTATTTTGAGAATTAAATCAATGTGTGTGTATATATGAATATGTATATATGTACATATAATGGATGCATGTACATATGTTTATGTGTGCATTCAAATATAAAATGCATGCCATGCTTCACATATGGAATCCAACCTCATTTACCCAGGAATGTAATCTACAAAAAAGTTTTCAAGTATTTGATGTACATCGTATCTGCTTCAACCCCAAGGGCATTTTCTATTTAGTAATGTGTCATTCCTGTTCTTCTCATGTTTTGTTTTTGAATATTTTTGGGTAGAGAATGATTATTTTTTTTTCTTTTAAGATCTTATTCAAAAACTAGGTTTGTTTCTTGAACATTAATGAGCTATATCAACAAACGTTCAATGATATTTGAATCATGCAAATTCAAAGAATGATTTTAAAATTCAAGAGCACATATCTTTAGTGTTTTCTTTTTATAAAACTTTTGACAGTTTGTGTGAACTATTTACTGTAAAAGTGACTAGGATTTCATATTCTGGTAAAATATGCCTTCTGTCGACTTTTGAATTTTAGACTAACTGCTTGTTTTCCCATACATTTTTCTGTATAATCCTAATAGCAACCTTGAGAAATAAGTATTATTATTGTCATATTGCAGATGTAGAAACTAAGGTATGTAAGAAATAATATAAGATAAATGGGTTTAAAATGATTGCATAGAAACTCAATATTTTATTTCTCTAAGGTGGTCTAGCACTCTTTTTTATACTAGAGTTGGTTCCATATTCATATTATTGCTAATTGCGAATGCTCCTAATTCCTTTCATCTTTGAATATCCACAATAAAGCCCTAAACAGTGATTTCAACTTATGTTGATTAAATCTTCTAATTATGTGGAACTTGGTTGAGTTTGTATTTCATAATTTTTAGGCATAATAGTGTTTTTGTTTTTTGGTTAGATTTTAAACTTATTGGCAAAATGATTTAAACTATAATGGTATTTGTGTATCTCATAGCATACAGACTGTTGTTGGACATATAGTAGTTACCTGACAAGTCTTTTATGAATGAATGCAAATTTCTATGTAGATTCGTGTTTAAATTTGTTTTTTGCCACATCCTATCTGTGTGATTTGCCATTTCCTACCTGTGTGACTCTAGGTGGTATTACTGAGCCTTAATTTCTTTTTCTATTAAATGTGACCAATAAATCTTTTCTACCATGGTGCAGAAATTAAATAACAAATTTAAATCATCCAGTAGTATTACTGGTATATGAAAACCATGCAAAAGTTATTAGCATTCCCAATCCTACCATCTTTCCATTTTTAGGAGAAATATAAACTTTGCATGTTATCTCTTGCTGTGAAAATAAATTTATTTTTAATGCAGTATTATATAGAATCATTAATGCTCTTAACTTTGGAGTCAAGTTACTCAATTTTGAGAAAATGTATTTGTCTTTCACTACTGTAAGTGAATTTTTCTTTTTATCTCTAATTTTTAATTCACTTTTAATTCTGTCTTTCTCATTTAAATAAGCCTTACAAGATTTTTCCATGGAAGTCATTCAAGTATATGAATTATATAAGAAGCATGAATGAGTCTGGTACACATTGTTTTATAATAGATAGGATGGATAACCTCTAATAGCGTTCCAAATGTTCATAAAAAACCAACTCATTGGAAACCTGGATAGTAAATAACAAAGGACAATGAGCTATGCAAGAAGTTGAGATACATGAAATAAGACAGAACTGAGATTACTTAGGTAGGGAATGAAGTATATAGCTATTTCTTGTATGCCAGTGGACTTCTTCTAAAAATCAAATTTAGTTGCATTAAAGTCCATGCTTTAGAAAACTTTTTAAACTTCCCAGGAAAAAAACAAACAAACAAACAAACAAACAAAAACTTCCCAGGGTCTGTACTTATTGTCATAATTTATGAACATGGAATTCAGAAAAACTTAGATTGAAAAAAATGCCTGATTCTTACAGAGATAAGCACGTAAAATGAATTGATTACATCATACCACTTTGAGTCTGTTTCTTTGTTTATAAAATCAGAATAGGATTAATTTCTAATGCACCCAGTATCAAGTAAAAAACAAAGCAAAACAAGAAGAATAACAGCAAAAGCAGAACTTCACTTTTTGTGCTTTATTTATAATACAACCTTTTGAACGAAACCAGTCATGTCATCCTGTTTTGGTCTCTAACTTGTGGATGTTCTATCTGGCATCCATCTGTTGAATTTTGAGCATGTTTCTGGAAAATTCCTCCCATCTTTACTGCTTACAGTTCATTGACAAGAACTTGACACTTGTCCACACCTATCTGCAAACGAAGTTGGTAAATACAATATTTATTCTTGCATTATGTGCCCCCATATAGTAATTCAGGCTTCTGTTACTCTTGAGGGAAAATATTGAATATTTGTGCATATCTAGTGACTTTCTCCAGAGTAGCATCAATAAGAATATTAATAAGAGTAGAATAAAAATAGTAATATTAATAATAAACATAATTTATACTTATCACAAACTGCTCAGAGTGGCCGATTTATTTTTTTATATGTCAGAAGCAATTTCATGTTAGCGACTAAAAGCCTTTTTTGCCTTTCTTTTACTTAAATTTTCTTTTCTTGAAGCAATGGTCTCAAGTAGGGCATTTAAGCTAGTGTAAGGTTAGGGTTTTGTATAAATTGAGATTGAAGAAAGCTGTTTTACTATGTTGAGTCCACTTACTAAATAAATATGATAATTTGTATTATTGATCAACAAATATGCACTCAGTTTCTCCTCCCATTGTGAACAGAATTTTACTTCCTCACTTCATTGATGTTGGCTTTGATCATGTGACTTGTTATAGCCAACCCCTGTGCTCTCCAACCCGCAGGGAGCTGCCCCTACCGGTCCATGGTCAGCAACTGAGCTGCAAATTCACTACCTGAACTCTGTCCCGTCTGTCTCACCCTCAAGTGTGGAAAAATTGTCTTCCATGAACTGAGAATCCAGGCTGCACAGCAGAAGGTGGGCAACGGGTGAGTGAGCAAAGCTTTATCTGTGTTACAGATGCTCCCCTCCCCATTGCTCCCCCAAACCTCCCCACAATAACCCACCCCACCCCTGTCCCCCCAACCCCCATAGAAAAATGTCTTTCATGAAACAGATCCCTGGTGCCAAAAATGTTGGGGACTGCTGCAAGGAATGGTTTAGTCTAAAGGGACAAAATTGAGAGCAATGATAACTGGTTATATTCAAGATTTTCAAACCTCTAGTATATAAACACAATCTGAGAATATGATATAGTAAATAACTTCAATGGAGTGATTACCTTGATGTCGCTCTGATATTTCGCCCAAGTATTAGCAAACTAAAGTACATTCAAATCCAAATCAGCTTTCTCTTTAACACTGATTAATTTTAAAATGCCATTTTGAGAGGTGTTCAATAAATGTTAATTTGTAATTTTTTTGTTGTTGTTGTAGAAGTAAGTATCCAACAATCTAATTCCCTGCTTATGTTACTAGTGCTATAGTTTTGGCCAAATTAACCCTCCTTTGTCCTTATCGTGTTCTCTCATCTGTAAAATGGAAATAATATCATATATCTCAGTCATTTCTTAAGCATTAATTAGAACCATATATGTAAATTACTGACAGTCAGTAGAGTTGCAACAAATAAGTGATTATTTTCACTCATTGCATACTATAAGAAATGACATGAATTGCTTTCAAGGCTTTAATATAAAACTTACTTTATGGAAAAAGATGGTCTTCATGATGTGCCCAGGGTCAGGTATTTTCTAAGCAATTGATAGAAGGTAAAAGGAAAATGTAGAAAATCTTAACATTTGGATTGTCATGGACATAAAAATCACTGTTGGAGATCAGCCAGGTGAGTCAAAGGTCATACTTCAGTAAAATCATAAATATTCTTTTACTTCCTATCATTGTAGTTAAACTTAACTATAAAATTCCATTTAATCCTTAAAGAATATAAATCAACTATCTATAACCATGAGGTTAATACAAACCATAAAGCTTGGGAAGTATATTTATTATAGGAAGTATATTTCTTAATCTGCCTAAATAATATTTGTTTCAGAAAGTTGAATTTATACTCTTAAACTGAAATAGTTTTACTAGAAAATTCCTATCCAAAAGTTTGTATCCACATAGTATTCTGAATTTAAAAAAAAAAAACAAAATCAATTTTAAAAAAGCAAAAAAAAAAATAGTACTAGCATTAACTTAGCAAAGGGAAGATGTCATCTACTTTTTTCATGTACGTGAAAAATATATTTTCTTGAAAAACAAAAAGAGATAGACACAGATGTATAGGCATGTCTTTGTAACATGGTCACATGATTTCTAGAGCTAGAATTTTAGATACTATAGATTACCTAATTAACACACACTCTCTACTCCCAAATTAACAAATGACAGACCTGAGTCCTGGAGAGGTTTGTAATACTTTCTTTTTTTATCAGTGTTTTTTTAGTTTTATTTTAGTTTCAATTGACAAATAATATTGTATATATTTATAGGCTATAAAGTGATATTTTGATACACACACACACACACACACACAAATGTTGTGGAATAATCAAACCAGAGTAATTAGCATTACCCATCACCTATTTATCATTTGTGTTGAGAACATTTAAAATCCTTTCTTTTAGATACTTTAAAAGATAAAATACATTACTGTTTACTATAGTCACCTTGCTGAGCAATGGAACACCAGAGCTGATTCCTACTAACTAACTATAACTTTGTACCTTTTGACCAACATCTCCTGTTTCCCTGTGTACAGCCACCCGCAGTCTCTGGTAACTACTTTTCTACTCTGTACTTCTATAAGTTTGACATTTTTAGATTCTAGATATAAGGAGACCATACAGTATGTGTCTCTTTGTGCCTGGCTTATTTCAGTTAGCATAATGTACTGTAAGTTTGTCCATGTCATTGCAAATAACAGAATTTCCTGTTTCATTAAGGTTGAATAGTATTCCACTGTGTGTATATATCAAATTATTTTAATCAATTTGTCCATTAATAGACACTTAGGTTGTTATTTCCATAAGATTTTGTGATACTTTCTAGTTCAACCAACCTGAGATTATATCTCCCCTGACTTTGAGGCCAATCCATGCCTCATTGCATCATATAGCTTCTTCTTACTAGAATTACAAGGCTTATTACTGAGTTTGTCTATGATGAGAAAAATCTAGTAATTCAAAAACCAACTTATTATACATATTATTAGAGAACCAGATAAGTTTGGGAATTTAGCCATTCTATGATAATTTTAAATATTTTATCCTTATTACATCTAGAAAGCTAAGCTTCTCCTTCCTATGTCCTCTTTATACCACAACCCCTGGTCCAATGCCAGTATACCTTAAATCTCAAAAACAGTCTATGTAAATATTAAAATTACATAGAAAGTTTTAAAATGTATGCCATTTTTGAATATTTGTAATGAACATCATTTTTAGTAACAATTCATAAGAAAGATGAGCTGCTTAAATATTGCTCACTCTATGGGCCCATATTATTTTCCTGTTTTTGTAGCTTCTGTTCAAATTAAGTTCAGTAAGTAACCTAGAATAATTCATGGCAATTGTCATAACCCAGATTCAAGAAAAAGATAAAATTCTTTCCATGGATGGATTTTTTTCATCAATGTTCATGTTCAGAGAAGGGCATTCTAATATTTGTAGCCATAGTCATCTTGCGAAATTGCATTTTCCTATCAAAGGCTTTCTAGACCATAAGTTCTGACAAATGATCCCTTTACTTTCTCATGACATCATAAGTCACAGAGGTACTTATGGCACTAGGTAACAGATAAAATTTGGAAACAATTTTCATACAGTTTTTGGTGACTTTAGTAGGCAAAATACAATATTTTTTATTTACTGGAAGCTATTACTAAGGATATAATTTCACGATATTTCCTTGACATTTTATGTTTCATATTCCTTTAAAACTTAGAACTATGCCAGTAATGATTATTGTTTACCTAAGTCACAGGAAATAGTATGTTTATAGAAAATCAGGTACCTTGCAATTTAGAGCAGATGGAAGGAGCCTAACGATTGTTCATGGTAATAGAATGAACTGATTCCTAAGTCGGGTCCATGAAACACTGTAAGAATTTCAATTATTTGGTTTCGTTTCTGTGACAGTTGAATAACACAAATTCACATGGATGCTGATATTTTATGACTTATAAAATACACGCATATGCTATTCCTAGTATTTTACAAATGTATTGTTAATATATTTTCAGGGGAAAAGGATTTGACTGGACAATTTTTACTTGTCTTTAATGTACCCAGTAAATCCTAAAGGCAGAAGTTGAGCCTTGATTGAATATCTTGCACTTGCCTCTTCAGATAAACCTTCTGCCCTTTCCTGCTCTGCTTTTTGCCTAGGGTGGACCACATTAATCACACACAGGCTTCTGGCTCGTGTTTGGTTTGACCAACAGAGAGGAAGAAGAGTGGGTAGAACTGAGAGAAAATAATGAGGTCGGTGTATTTATTCTCTCAGCTTCCTCCCCTGTAGGGTCTTCCCAGGAAGCTACATTTCTGTGGTCAAAGATCACAACCCTTTTACACATCTGAATCTCCGTGCAGATAATTGTTTCCTCCCTCACCCGTAGGAGCTGTAATGGTGCCAACTAATACTGGCCGTGACACAGTGAATAGCCTTTGTGGTTTACCTTCAACCTTCATATGCCTTTGAAAATATTCCCATTGATATCAACTCTGTAAATTGCCTACTTCTAGTGTGCCATTTGTTTTCTGCCATGACTGTGACTAATACAATCTATTTCCACTTTTGTTGTTTATATGTTTAAACCTAAACAGCGTTCCCCTGTTTGTCCTTTACCAGACATTTCTCCACTCCCTATATTATTGTATATATATAGCACTAGATTCCTTCCTTGCTCTCTCTTTGCTTAATATTCAGCATCTAATTGATTATCTATTGGTGGTTTATTGAATATGCCTTTGCAAATATGATTTCTTAGCTTGAATGTCCTTTTCCCCTATATCTTCCTAGAAAACTATTATCTCCTTCAAATCTCAGATGAGACAAAACCTTTTCCACTGAGCTGTCCTGAGAGTACTCTCCCATCCCAGGTTCAAATAATTACTCTTTCCTTCTCAGAGCTATGTTCTTGTTTCTTGTTTTACTTTTATCAACTGGTTCTATATTTTGTTTGTTTATATATTAAGTTACTTTAACAACTCAGATAGCTCCATGTCATACTCTTTTTTTCTATCCCAGGAGACTAGTATAGGACTTCATACAGAGTGAGTGCTCAATTAATGTTTGCTAGTCAGACTAGTATAAACATAATATCTGGTGTGTTCTTTTCTTGATATATTTGGAGCTGTCAGGCTATCAAGAGTGTCTTGCCATTTTGCCTTATACATTTCATCGATAGCCAGAAGTGGAGAGAGGAGGGAAGTTATCAGAAATCCAAGTGAGGGCAGAAATCCTGGGATCAGAGATTCCTCCTCTGAGTATGGAGATTCCATACTCTCCAAAATGACAAAATCCAAGGCCTATAAATTACATACTGCTCAGCTTGCAAATGGCATCCCTCTTTCAGCCTGTGTCACTGTGGCCTTAATATAAAACCATGGTGCCTCAAATATAGAGGTACCTTTCTCAGTGTGTGTGTTGGGAAGGGCACAATTGTGGAGGCAATACCTTTTCAGGGGATTTATTGGACTTTGTTTGTTCTAGTAATTTCTGCAAATATTGCAAATTAAGAAAGTATATATTTTGACAATAGCGTCATTTATTTTGGCAACATAAATTCCTTTTTGGCATCATGTTTTGACAGGCTTTATGTATATAATATGCTTAGGGAGAACACCGGACATTTTATAAGTAGATTTCCCTACTCTTTTGAAGCTCCTAACACCATAAATATTTCCATTTTCAATCATTACTCTACTTGTTCTAGTGAAAGTCAATACACTGACTATGATTCACTGCCATTCCAGAGTCATGGCCTTAGTTAAAAATGAGTAAAGTATCTCTTACGCAATCAGGGGCATCATTCACCTGTGACCATTTTTCTTCAAGTTTACACTCAGGACAGGATATATTAGTGACTTTTAAACATTTACTTCTTTGTATTATACGCAAGTAACTTAAACTGAAAGTGACAAAGAGACTTTTTATAAACTCCTTATCCTAGGATCTTAACCTGGATATCAGTGCTTTGGTATCAAGAAACAATAATCTCCAACATATAAACACATTTTAAATGAAATACTGCAGTATCCAAAACTGAAAACTGTTTTCCAGAATATATTTCTCATTATGAAATGTGATTTAAAATAAGTATTTTTTCTTACCACAGATAGCAGTAGTAGCACAATTTAAAATTATATTTATTTGCCGTTTTTTTTTATTTTGTAAGCTAACATGAGATATGTTCACTCCCGTTTTGATTCAATCAATTCTAAGTGAAGATGCTTATTGAAAACTATTATGGCAAGAAGGATGGTTTTTCTAGGCTATATTTCCCAATATAAAACAAATTTATAAGTAAAATTATATTTTAATAATTTATTCTTCCAACTCCTACATTTGCTTCTTTGAAAAACTTTGAAAAACTAGGTCAATTTGTATATAAAAACTTATAACTATACTCTTCTTTTCCATCCATATCTTTCTAATCTAAACCTTAATTTTCCATGAAGATGGAGTTTGGAAAAAAGTTCCCATTAATATTCATAAATTTGTCCATTAATAGCTCTTACTCTTCAAAGAAGTGCTATCTCTTCTAATTTCTAGAAAATCTATCGATTAATGATCTCAGGTTCATCATATGTGACATATATTTAAAATTACAAAGAAAATATGCTACTCCTAGGTTTAGAAGAAGGATTACACATAAAAAACTAAAGCAGGAGCCAATCATATATGTTTTTTCAGTATTTAATTCTGGCTGTCAAATGATCTATCTATAGACAATCTCAGACATTATCATATGGAACATATATTTAAAATCACAAAGTAAACATGCTTCTCTTAGGTATACGAAAAAGGCTTCACATAAAAAAACTAAAGCAGGAGGCAAAGATATATGATTTTCCAGTACGGAATTTCTGACAGTCAAACAAAATAGTTGTACAAAATTATGGAGACTGTTATTCCCAAAAATGCATGTGCTTAATGGATGTCAAAATTAGATCAATTGATATATTGACATTATTTTCGTCAAATTCAGCAATTCTTTGATTTTTGCCATCTAGTTTATCACATTTGCACCCATACTGAGAAATTTTGGATAAAACCCCAAAAAATTACCTTATCAGGAACAAAATACTGAAAGTAATTCAAAGCAGTGTCGGTGACAATTTAATAATAGAAATCAACAAGTTAAATCCACCCAGGGTTTGGCCTTCATCATCAGTGTTCACAATATACAGATACTCATTTACATGACATCTCTTCAGGTTTAAGATGTACAAAAGCAATTGCATTATAAGGTCTTTGATTTAAGGTACAAAAGAAATGTAGATGGTTAGATGCTGGCATATCCTCCCTTGTTTATTGCACATTTGCTATTATAACTTTCACCTGACACTTTCCATCAAGGATTGAGTAGATAGTATCAAAATTAGGGTCACAATGATGCACTCATCATCACTGTACAGTATATTCATCCACACCTCCATGCTTTTGTCCCTGCTGAATTATTCCATCTAGAAAATCCGTTCCACTGCTTTCACCTATTCAGCACAAGTTTGTATAAGCATGATTTGGAACTTGATTGGTAGAGACTTGTAGTGCTCCTAGGGCAATGAAATGTTATATAACAAAATTTAGTTTTTGATCTGTCTTGTACTGTGTTATCATCTCATTTCAGGAACATATATTATAATATTTATTTGGATTATCAAACTAAATTTATTGAGGCCATCAATTGTATCTATTATTCATTTTGTGTCCACTTGCTCTTAGCCTTGCCCAGCCCATTAAGTGAGGTAAAGAAAGACTTGAATAGAACAAATTCTACTGTAAATCAGAAAGTATGTGAAAGGTATCTAGCAGAGAGGCTGGAATACAGTAGTTTCAGTCATTCAAATTATGCATTTATGATAAATGCTTTATGATGCTCCAAATGTAATTATATTAAGTCTCTAAAACTTTTTATAGTAACATCCTTAACTTTATTTGTAGCAGTAATTCAGAGGTGTAAATGGCAGCTGTGGAGTGAGAAGATATTTGTTTGCCAACAAAACAGTATAATTTCTTTTACAAAATATCCTCCCATAGGCCCTGATTTACTTTCCAGTTTATCAATTCAGGTATGGGAAACTCATAAATGAAGAGTCAATCCAAACATGAAGTCTGTAGATAAAAAGTAATCTGGATTGTGAAGTTGGGGTTGTTAGAAAAATAAAGCCCATAGTATAAAGGATAGCCTATTTGGATCACTGACAGCCAAAAAAATATATACAAAAACAAAGCTTAAAACACCTAATATGCTCAGAAAGTAATGAGAAAGAAATGCAGTGAGAAGCGGAAAGGAAAGAACTCCCTGCTTACATGAGATGAAGAAACTAGCTTCTGTTCTTGATGTCTTTTCATTTGCAAAAAAATAAAAAAGACAGCTGTATTTTATATTCTGTTCTTGGATTTTTGTGAGATATCACCTTTGCCTATAATAACTATGTTCTTTTTGATTTATGAAAAAGTGAGTATTTATATCCCCTAACACCAAAAATTTAAAAACAACCTTTAAAGAGAACCAAAATATGATTTATGTAGACAGATTTTAAGGAAAATATATTAAAGAATAGCATTTAACCAGAACGGTTGTACCCCCATAATAAGCTATAATAAATAAATATAAAAAAAAAAAGAATAGCATTTCCGACTAAGATCCTATTTTCTTACCTATTAATTTCATCTAGCTTATGGACAAAGGCCAAAAAGTAATCACAATATTAAGCATAATGTGCACTTTCAAAGGATACAATGTCAATATTATAAGGTTTACAACATGATGATATTGTTCCAAATAAGTAAAATCAAGTTCTTTACGACTAAACTCTAGCTATGTTCCAGGTTCTGTTCCTGATGCACAAGACAGTGACCCTACCTTTTATGACCACGGCATGTTATTGCAGGGTGGAGGAAGGGCAGAGATAATGAACTGTAATGATGCTGTGACTTTATTGCTAGAGATGTCCGTACAGTATTATGAGGGAAACTAAGAAGATCTGATATTCCAGATTTTAGAGAAAATATGCTGTGGCTTTTCTCCAATAAAAATGAGTAAAAAAGTGTATCAAGAACATGTATGCTTACAAACTTCAGACAAAAAAGAAGCCTGCTCTCATGTTATAGTGTACAACCATGTTGCACACTATCCCCAGCTTAAAACCCCACAAAGCTATATTGTATTTATTCCCTTGAATTTCACTCTAAATTCTTATTTTTCTTTTTTCACATTTTTTTTTCTCCTCTGGCAAGATGACAGAACTCATAAAATCTAATTCTTTCTATATTCGGAGATTGCAACACTGCAGCTGAACGTGTCTGGGAAAACAATGCCAACCGGCTGCACTTTAAATTCATCATTAGTAACATCAAGTGGGCCTTAATGCTGCCCAGTGACCATACAAAATGTTCCATTTCTGTTTTCTCTCTTGTTCTCCTGGATAACTATTTTGAATTTCCTCCTGTCTTCCTAAACTTCCAGCAACAATGCCCCTACATCATTCACAGCTAATGAGTTTGTTTTCTGCTTACTGACGAAAATAAAAGCATTCTGAAGATAAATACTACATAGTCTAGACTATTGGAGTGCACTCTTCCAGTTCCAAAATTCCCAATTTCTCTTTCCTGATTTGTTTTTCTCTACAGCACTGATCACCATCGACAAATTAGTTGAAGAAAAAAAAAAAAAAAAAAAAAAACAAAGATAATTTTTGTCTCTTTTCCTTTTGTACTTTCATTGCCTAAAGCAGTTCCGGACATATGGTGAAATTGCTCAGTAACTATAGAATGAATAAAGGAGATGAGTAGCGCTTTACCAAGCATGGTCTAAGGATCTTTAGGGACTTGGTGAGGGCACTATGAGATGGTGGAGGGAGTTGAGCAGAAGATACTCTGGCCTCTATACCCACTGCCATCAGAGCAGTTGCACACCTATCAGCTTTCCCCTCAAATTTTAGCTATCTAACTTGGGTGACTCTTCCAATGTAACATAACCTGGACAACATTTCTCAATCTGCAAGATAAAATATCTTTCCAGAGGATACCAATGAAAAATGTAGAACTCCCTAACTCCAATTCCCCAGAAATCCTAATTTAAAAAAGCTCACGTGGGACTCAGAAAACTGGATTTTAAGAAATTCTGTTTCAGGTTCTTCCAGGTCTAAATTTGGGGAAATATTACCTTCAAAAATTTAAAATGCCAAGCCAGTTAAGGTGGCATATTATCTGTAGTCCCAGCTACTCAGGAGGCTGAGGCAAGAGAAGCCCTTGATCCCAGAATTTTGAGGCCAGCCTAGAAAACATAAAGATACTCAATCTCTAAAATTAAAAAAAAAAATGTACATGTTAATTTATCTAGTTTCCAACTGCAGTATTTCAAATGTTTATTGATAGCTACTATCTCTCCAGCATCAAAAAGGCAATGTTGGCAAAGCCAATATTAACATCCCTACTTGTATTTTATTTTATTTTTTTCAAACACATTGTCCCTGTACTCAGAGTTTAGAATCTCACCAATATCTGGGGTAAAAGTTGAATTTTTTAGATAATTACAAAAGATTAAATTATTAATGGTCAAAATGAATGCTTACAAATAATAAAATTTACTACCATCACTGGCTCAGCTTGTGAATATACATAGTTTTTGTAGTTCTTTCCCAAAACTTTCTTCTGGCCATCATTTATAGGGACCAACAGAATAAGTGAAGCCTCTATGACACTCTTAATTTCCTGATAGAGGAAAAGCATTCATCTCCCCATTTTAATTAAAATTAAGCATATCTACAATATAGTATATCCTTGTTATATCATTATTTTCTTATATATATATATTTAATTATTATGGGTACATAATAATTGTATATCTTTATAGGGTACATGTGATGTTTTGATATAGGCATACGATGTAAATTAACCAAATCAGGGTAATTGGGGTATCCATCAGTTGGAATCTTCCTGACAAAAAGAAATGGGATATCATTCTTCATGGCTTGTTGGGGAAAAATAACAATAATAATTAGAGCACAAACTTTTTTCAAAATAGTATAATCAGGAAAAGGGCAGGATTTTCAAGAAGTTAATTTCCCTTTGATGCTTAGGCATACTGGAGAATTTATCCTCTAAATATAGTGACCTCAAATTCAAATAAATGGTTTGACAAAGGATTGGTTACATGTTACCTGAAGATTAATATAAATGAATAGTTTTATAGCCATATAAAACGTAAATCCCATTCATCTGTACATTCAGTGAGTCATCATTATTGAAATAGTAAATATCACAAAAAAACTGGACTAAGCTCCATGTCTGTGTCTCTAGGAAGGAGTAAAATCGGCAGAGAGAGTTTTAAAAGAGAAATCACTGGAGAAAAGTCCACAGATCTCTCACTTCAGCTAGTGACTGACTCCATTTGTCTCAATAAAGTCTCAGAGGTTGGCTCAAGACAAGGATATATATTTTGATCAATATAAATGCCCAGCTCTATGATGTAGGATAATTTGTAAATATTTCTATATATAATAAAGACTATGATTAATTTGCAAGTTGTGAAGAAAGAGCCAGAGGAAGAGTCTTATCAGAAATAGGAACACAGCCTTTGAGATACCTCTACTCATCTCCTCATACTATTCAAAATGTTCCTGGTGCTTCCGTGATGCCTCCAAAAGTGTGTGCTACTATACATTCTGAGCCTGGTATTTCTGTGTGTGTAGGTGTGTGTGTGTGTGTGTGTGTGTGTGCACACGTGCTTACTTCTATGTAAGAAAGTCAGACTTCACTCATGCTACCACAGTTCATTTAAAATTCTTTTTTTGTGCTTTCCACACCTGGCTTCATTTTCCCCCTGTCCCTCCTCAGCTCCCCCCCCACACACGCACATATGCTCTTCTAATTTATACCCAAGGAGCAGTCACTCTTGTCACTCTTGAGTTCTCTGGATGTTGACCTCTGTGGCTGAGGTGCTATTCTATGGCCCACTCCAAGTGAGTCTGGAGAAGAATCAGAGTATCCTGCCAACCTGTACTTAGAACTGTCAGCACTCGAAAATAAATATTATTAGGCCAAGATCCCTCTCTCTCCAGCGAAGACCAGAGGCCCTACGGCAAGGTCAGGGTTTAATGGGGAGGTAGAGGAGAATTGCATTTCTTGTGCTAGCTGGATACCAGTGCACAGGTGACTGTGATTCCCACACTCCTTGGCACCAGGGTGAGGAGAAAGCAGATACTGCTCTTTGGTGTTGAATCTGAGGCCACTACCACCTGGACCCTTGCTGAGGCCAGGTGACTCCCTTTAAGCCCTTATGAACTTCCATTATAATGGCCCCACTACTGAATGCACTTCTGCTTTATGTGTGTTGTCTATGTGCAGTCCTGCTTCCTTTTGCTCCCAAGCTCTGAGGGAATTGCTGTGATTTAAGGTCATTTTAGTGGGGCATGTGCATGACCATGAACCTACTTGGCTACTGCTGCCCAGGGCCACTGGTTTCTCAAAATAATCCAACCTGAGAGAGACCTGTCCCTTACAGACCACAGTACAGGATGTTTGACACAATATCCAGAGCTTCATGTGGTATGAATGATATCTGGGCCCCCTAGCAGTGAGCCATGCTCCATTTCACTGGCTCATGGAGTGTGACTAATGGCTTGGACGTTTGGTCAGTTCCCCGGCAAACCTCGGACTGGCTTATAAACCAAGTCACCCCATAAGAATAAGGCATATGAACAAAAAACAGCTCTGCTCCTAATAAGATTTTGGTTACCCATGTGAATACTTAACCAGAAAAAGCCCCTATACTAAAGAAGGGGAACATGACCAAAGAACACAATACTCTTTTCAGCTAAATAGGAAAACTGAGTTGTTTTTGACCCCTAGTCAAGCATATGTGCAACTAATTAATTCTTGGATCCGCAAGAGAAAGTCTTATGGAGATTAAGACACCATCCTAGTCTGGGCTTACACACACAGACTGTCAATACTACTAGAAGACACTGAGACAGGATGAACAACTTTCCCACCTGCTTGACCCTAGCCACTGCTAAAAATACTGCCAGGGGTCAGATCCCTCCAGCACAGTTCAAACCATTCTTGGCTTATAAATCATGTTGGGTTTCTCATTTCCCCAAAATGAGCTGCTCTTTACCTGACCCCACCAGGTGCAGTTCCATGGGAAATATAGAAAACTGCAGAGCGGGGAGCTATTTTTGCATCTTGTTTATTCTGTTACTATAAATGAATAAAGTTTTGATTGCTACTTTTAGTTTGGTTCATTGTCCTAATTGACCACCTTGACATTTTGCAGCACCACAGTTCCCTGAAAAGATGATGATAACTTTTCATTAGAAAACCTAGTCCCTGTTAAAGTGCAATATTACTTCTAAACATAATGGTTTGGGATAGTTGAAATCCACATGGCTTCAAGACAGGGCATTCAGAAGTAGCTTACAAATAAGAGCTGAAACTATGAAAGTACTAAAAGAAAACATTGGGGGGAATGCTTCAAGACATTGGTCTCAGAAAAGATTTTTTGAGTAAGGCCTCAAAAGCACAGGCAACAAAAGGAAAAATAGACAAGTAGGATTATATCGAGCTAAAATGCTTTTGCACAGCAAAGGAAACAATCAACAAAGTGAAGAGACAACCCACAGAATGGAAGAAAGTATTTTCAAAATATCTATATAATAAGGTTTAATAACTGGAATATATAAGGAACTCAAATAACTCAAAAGCAAAAAAAATAGTAATAATAATTTGATTTTAAAATGAACAAATTTGATTCCTCCAGTTTTGTTCTTTTTGCTCAGGATGGCTTTGGCTATTCTTGCTCTTTTGTGGTTCCATATAAATTTTAGGATTATTTTTTCTATTTCTGTGAAGAATGCCATTGATATTTTAATGGGGATTGCACTGAATCCTGAGAGTTCATATACTTATCTGTATTTTTGAAGGCCTTGCATATTGAAGGTGCTGAATAAATGTTCATTAAATAAATGAGTAAATAATTTTTAGCCTTAATAACCTCTTGTAATTATTGAATTTAATACTCACCTTTAACTGCTCAGGACTGCCTGGACTAGGTCAGAATGTTATAAATTGAAAGAATAGTTTGCACTACGTCTTTTGAGATTTGAAGAAATTTCTTAAGAGGAAGGGTGGGCTGTGAGGACAGGCAATGATGACATGAAGTCCGGTGAGGGTATCAGGAGAATTAATGGATCTGGAGTCCTGTTGATTTTGATACAGGACATGTTTTCAGGTGGTGGACTGAAAGCAAAATTCTAAAGTATAATGTTTCAAATCATCCTATACCCTTTTACGGTAATTCCTGTATTTTTTCTCTGCAAACAAATTTAAGATTGCAAAACTTATAAGCACTTGACCTGAGAAAGTTATTAAAATATATGTCAAAAGAGAAATAAAGCAATTCATGTTGAAACTACTAAGCTCAAAAGCAGCTAACCTGCAGAAACCCAATTTTGATTTGAGCCTAGGGAGGCATTTATTGCTTTACATGATCAAAGCTGAACCTAATTATCCCATATATAACCAAACATGAACACACAAATGATGATCATCGTAGGCCTAAATTAGAGTAGTTGAAACTGATTAAACTGAAATGAAGAAACATACCCATGGGCTTATTTTGCAAAGGTGCAGACTTTTCATTTTTATTTCAATTAGTGAGCTTTCCATTCTTTGCAAAATTTATAATGTCTATCAGTGCTTTTAATTTGAGCAAGTTGACAATTTGCACTTAATTTTTCTGAAGACTTTGCAAGTTGTGATGTGAATCAGACTAGGTATTCTGGTGACTGCTGACTCTATGAATAAATTTTCATGTTTTCTAGGTTGGAAGCATCAGGATTTCTGATTTAAAAATATATTATAAACTACACCTGTCTGGTATTGACCTAAAGATAGACAAATAGACAATAGAACTGAATAGAGAGCCATTTGTGCACTGTTGACTGATCTTCAACAAGGAAGCAAAGAATAAACAGAAGGGAAACAAAACTCTTTCCAACAATTAGTGCTGGGAAAACTGAATGTCCATATTCAAAAGTATGAAATTAGAAACAAAAATCAACTCAAAATGGATTAAAGACTTACACCTAAAATCTGAAACTATAAGACTCCTAGAAGAAAACATAAAAGAAATGTTTTTTGATGTGTTTTAATTTAGGATTTTTAAGATAGCACCTTTTTAATGATTAGGAGAAATGCAAAGTGGAAAAAGATTCTATTACTATAGGTTTGGGAGGAAAATGGCATACCTAAAGGTGACACATATGGGGTCAGGGATCACAGGTAGGTAGGGAGGAAGTATGAACCTGAGGACCTTGTACTTAATGGAGTCCAGGGTTAGGAACATGAGCATCAGGGAACAGGGAAGTGATTGTGCTTAACGCAAGCAGGCACAGAATTTGAAACAATCAACATGAAAACCCTTTCCCTCAAGGAAGTATTATCTTTAAATCAGGCTGACTCCAAGGCTGAATGTGGGGGATATAAATCTTGAAATAAGCACGTGGGATTAGGTTGATTACATATTTGATGTGTTCACATGTATCTTTCCTACTAGATGAACTCAGCCCTTGATAATCCAAGGCTTGTGGTGGCATTATGATTACTCACATTTTCCCTGGGCATATGGGAAGTGGTATGAGTAGAGGAAAGTTGCAAAGAAATGAAATATCTGGGGTAGCTATTCACTATTATAACAATGGTTATTAAAGAGAAATGTGGCATAGGCTCTGGCTTCTAAAAAAAAACAATAGAAAACTGTATGCAAAATACAGAATAAAGAAAATTTTTACTGTCTAATTCAAGGCACAAGAAGAAAATTAGAAAGTCTCATTAGCAGTTTTTGAAAAGTCTCTTATTTCATACAGAGCAGACATATCCTGGAAGTGAGTATTGTTATAAATAGAGTCATACACTGCCCCTCAGTACATCTCAAATCTGTACATTTATATTTGTCTGATTTGTGTTAAATAAATTTCTGAGGAAATAAGATTTTATTTTTCACAGTGAATAGTTAATATTCTATTGTTTTGGTTATTTGGGGATACAAAAATTACCAGTGAGAATCAGGGCCAAAGCAACTGCAGATTCAATCACCTGCTGAGACTAATTGTACCCTTGTCATAGGTAACAATGATAATGATTGCATTAGTGTATCTAAATAAATAGACTTGATTAGAACACGCTGTAAAGTTAACTTATTTTATAATATATTCAATTTGTAATCAGTGAAAAGGGAAATGATAGTTGATTATAGTTAAGATGTAGTAGATGTCATGGAAAGAACAAAAAAATGTTTTTTGAGTTTATAAATTTGAGCTTGATCCTGGTAGCCTCATTTGATAACCGTGATAATGGTTAGAGGGACATTAAAGATTATCTGAGATAATATTGCATGAGAACAGAGCACAAATTTTGGCACAATAAATAGTGGACTTTTTATATTATTATCGAAACTGAAAATAGTAAGGTGTATGGCCTTCTAAAAGTGAAAGTCTATTTCTTAAATGATGTGGCATTTATGATGAGAAACCGTCCCAGAATCTGCATGTAAAAAGTTGTTTAAAACAACAACATTGGAAATTTTTTCCTCTGTACAGTTTTCTTACTAGAAATGCTTGCTTCCTGATAACCTTGCTATGCTATCAGGATAAGATAAACACACAGAAAGAGAAAGATAAGTAAACACAGCTTTGTGTTTATGACATAATTACTTGACTTCAGAGTAACTACTTTAAGATAGGATTATTGTTCCTGTGAATTAAAACTTGATATATTATATATGGTCTTAAGAAAAATCATGAAATTTATGGTGATGGTTAATTATATGTGTCAAATTGACTGGGCTATGGGGTACCCAGATATTTGGGCAAACACTATTCTGGATGATTCTGTGAGGGTGTTTTGCATGGACGAAGGTATCATTTAAATCTGTAGACAGAGGAAAGCAAATTGATCTCTCTAAGGTGGGTGGGCCTCATCCAATCAGCTGTAGCCTTGAAAAGAACATAAAGTCTGACCCTCCCTGAAGTAAGAAAATTCCTCCTTCTTGACAGTCTTCAACTAGGCCATTGGCTTTTTTCCTGCCTTCAAACTCCAACTGAATCTTTGGCTCTTCTTGGGTCTTGAGCCTACAGGATTTCAGACTGGAACTACATCATCAGCTCTCCTGATTCTCAGGTCTTTAGACTCAGATTGGAACTAAACCATCAGCTATGCTGAGTCTCTAGCTTGCTGACTAATCCTGCAGATCTTTGGACTTGCCAGCCCCCATAATCATGTGAACAAATTCCTTATAATAAATCTCCTTCTATGTCTGTATATATACCTCCTATTGATTATGTTTTTCTGGAGAACAGTAATAGATTTACTTACTTAGAAATTAATTAATTGATACCTAGGCTAAGAATTCAGACCATCATCATTATTATGCAATTAATAATGATAGCTGCAATAATATAGCCTACTATATATACCTGATGTGTAACTTAATATACATGATCTCCTTCAGTCTCCACAAGAATTCTATTAGGAGGCTGTGACTACCTACATAGTAAGGATGAGGAAGCTATAAAATAACTAATGTTAAGATACTCTGTAAGAAGGTGGATCCATATTTAAGCTGTCTTATTTCAGAAAAAAAGTACTTTTTATCATGCTGCATTCTTTTTTCAGAATCTCTTGATTCTTAATGGTAATTCAGGTGTAATCACTACTGATTGACCCATTTTTCTTTGGAATATGGGCTTGTCGGTTTTCTTTTCATAAGTGTACGTCTGAGAACAAAGGCATAAATCTGCATAGATCCAAGCAGTGGATTGATCATTTGTTACCTTTATAAGTACAAATATAATTGATCTGGATTGTACTATCACTCTTCTTTATCAGCAACTTTTCCCATATGACATGATATTCTTTGCCATGAAAATTTCTCCATTTGAGGCCTATCTTTTAAGTTGTCAATATTTTATGCCATATGTTTTTATATTGAGTGCCACCCATAACAATCTTGATTTCAATGAATCGAAGAGGTAAATTATTCTTTAACTTTGTTAAGTTATGATTTCTCTTTAATTACTCCTTTTCAATTCAGGATGGGAAACCACAGTCAATTCTACTTATTGAAAAATCAAGAGTATTATACTTTACTTCAATTCAAGAAAAACTGATTTTTGCTTTGTTCTGCCCTGTTATAAATGCCATTAGTTTACTTTTTCAATTTTGAAAATACTCTGAAGTAGACATAAATCATTGCTTTCCTTTTCTTTGAAACATTTTTTATTCTTTTTTATTTTTATTTCAGTATCTTAATTATATAGAAAAAAACCCTTTCTGAGATACTTATTTCCATAGGATACATTTATAATAATAAAGTGGAATAATAACCTATGATATTTATAAGAAACATTTTAAATGTGTTTTTAAATCAGTTGTACCAAATTATCTTATATAAATCTTGCATATTCATGCATACATTCAGTAAATATTTATTGATGACATAATATATCTGTCCTTAAGTATTTCAAGTTAGTAGGGAAGACAAAGAGGTTAAAAGGTAATTAAAATCTAGTGTGATGAGTGCTATTAACACTGAGTTCTATAGCAGCAAATATGTGTGACTTCTCCAGCTAGAAGTAGGACAAACTTAGGAGAATTCACAGAGGAGATTGCATCACAATGTAAACTTGAAATGTGACTAGGCATTACTTAGGGAAAGATGCTGGAGAGATAAATCCATGGGCAAAGGCATGAATGTGAGAAGACATGCAGGATAGAAGGATGGTTAAAAGGGCAGACTCTGGAGCTAGAAAGTACAGGTACGGAAATGTGTTTGCTTCTTAGCCGGTGTACATCCTTGCTCAAAATATGTACATCTCTCTGATGCAATCTCCTCATCTATAAAAATGAGGCAATATCGGTATGTACTCCCTAGGATTACTGTAAGTATTTAATATGTCAATCCATGAAAAATAGAAATGGTCTGGCACATAGTAGGCACTCAATGAGATCTTTATCCTGTCTGGAGTAAGGGGATGGGTACTGTAGCAAAACACTGAGACTCAAAGCAGAGCACATTTTGTCTCTGTTATACACATTAAGGAATTAGTTGAGGCTGAAAGAGTTATTTCTAATATTTAGGCAATCTTTTCTTTTTTGGATATAGATTATTTCTTTCAGTCCTGTTTCAAGTTACTATGTTATTCAAATATAATGCCATAAACATATCTGAAACATAATGAAACTGCTAGCTAAATAGTACTGTAGTTACAAGTAGTCACTTGTAAATGCAATACATGTCATCTGTCTACAGTTGGTTGGCAGTGAGATAAAAAGCTGTTCAGCCCTGGCTCGGATCTCCTGCTCTGGAAGTGATAGACTCCTTTAGACAGTTTTGAGCACTGCTAAAAAATGTCACACTGGTTAAATTTTCAGGTTATCCTACCACTTACATGTGAGGATTTCCAATTATCTCCATAGATAGGACTCCACCTCATGAGCAACATAGTTCCGTTTAAAAATGAAAGCTGCCTTCCATGTGGGATGCCAACAGGACCTAGAAATGTCCCCCTTTGTTTTGATTCTGCATCTAGTATAAGATCATCTTTAAATCAGAATAGTTATTTTATGCTTTACCAATCTATCTAATCCAGCTTTGTTTCCTATACATAATATAATTTAATTTTGTAATAAAGTCCTGACAGGATAATTGGAATCAAATTGAATACATTTAAATATTAGAGCATCAGATTATTACATCAATATGTCTATAAAAGAAGGTGTTAATGCTAGACTTTTGAGAATGTCACAAAATGACCACACCTATGCTACTTATAGTAAAGATTTTGAATTACATATACAATTTAGCTCTTGTTCCTGAGTGTAATGTAGAAAGACTTTTTTTCTTCTTTTGAAGTAGCTCTAATTTTTTCCATTCTGTATTTCATAAGAGTTATGAATAAATGTGATCATTCAATGTAAAAATGCATTATAAACTAATCTGTGAACAAACTTACACTAGACAGAAAATGCATATGGACACAAAAGAGCTACCCCAATTAGTCTCCCAAGATATACTGTTATATCAGCTCTATCTATGACTTTATCTTACAATGCTTCATAGTATGCTAGAAATGCTTTTGCTTGAATTACTCAGTTACAATTGCATTTATATTATTATTTGTGGGATTATTTATATAATGTTTATGTTTTCCAACTACACTAAATTTTATGAGACTAAGGATTATAGCAGTCAGATTTATCTACTTATCTTTAGTGCTTAGTAAGTGCTTGACTCCTAATAGGATCACAGTAAGCATTTTTGGATGGACGGATGGATGAATGAATGTATTTACTTAGCCTCACTTAAACAGATCTTAGTCCCATCTTTTCCAGAGTACAAGGGCATATCCATTGCCTGAATTTGTTTTGCTTAGCTTCCTTTATTTCTTTCAAAATTTCCTACAAAACCAACTATTTACAACTTCCACTATTCACCTCCCCCACCACAATTTTCCCTTTTTTTGTATTCTGTGCATATTTTTATTAGTGTCCTTTCTAAGACTTCCTAAATTATATGCAAGAAAGATACGTCAACTAACTGAAACACAATCTAATCTAGAATGTATGATAAAGACAAATATTTCAGAAGAGCTTTATGGTTTTCCAAAAGGAAAGTATGTTATTATTTGGAAAATTTCCTATGATACTATAGATGAGGGCTGCAGCTCAAGGGACAGACTTTGAATTATAATAGCCCTTTTCCACCACTAAAGATTTATCCAATTAAGGACAGAATCATCTTGTACTATTGTGATCACAAAGTGTATCTATCTTCCCATCTTAGAGAGGAAAACCAAATAAATTGTTGAGCATTGTGGTAAACCCAAATGAATTCTTCATTGTTGGTTGAAAACAAAGGGCACAGATGTTTTAACTGCACACAAAGAATGAGATTTTGGAACATTAAAATGAAGGGGACAGGGTCATCATTCAAAAACACAATTGTCTCAGATAATATCAAAGTTTAAGAGCAGCTCTGACAAACAAGATTTTGTGGCTGGGGTAGGTGAAGGTTACTGTTTCTCTTCCAGATTTTCCCTTTTGTACTTGAAGCTGAGACATGTAGTCCTGTCAAAGATATTACTGATCCTTCTGTGAATAAATTTGTGGTTTTCAGAGCGAAAAAATGCATTCACTTTATGTATATGGAGTACTTAAATATATTCAACATAGATAATTTCTGTCCTTGAAATGAACCATATGTTACAATTTACAATGACACAATGCCGTTCGTTCTCACCCCTACATTAAAATCAGTCTTGATCGGCCTATGATTTGTGTTAGCTGCTTATGTCGGAGGATAGGTTATCTACTATTTTCCTTTGAAAAGAATTATATTCTAGTTTTGCTACAATATTAAATTTTATATTTTCCAAAATAAGGTTCCCATAATTAATGCCAAAAAGCTAGCTTAATTTTTTTCCCCTAAGATAGCAGTGATCCATGCCAACTAAGGAACAAACTTGGGTTAGGAGTTGGTGGGTTTGTTTATCCCTCTGAGATATTTATCTGGGCAACCTCCTTTGGGCGCTGAAATGAAGCCTCATGAACAACCTAATGTGTTTTTCTCTTTATTTTTATGCAGTAAGATGAGAAATGAAAATAAAGGAAAAGAAAAGAAAGAGACGGGAATGGAAGGGAAGGGAAGGGATGGGAGAAGAAGGGAATTCTAAGGAAAAAATATTTCCTGTAGTTTCTTTGAATTCCTCCAAGGCTTTTTCTGATGACATGATTAGGAGGCCATAATTTTTTTTTTTTGACCCTGATGTCTTGCCTCCCTACTCAGTCATCTCTCAGTCATTTTATTTTTCAAAAGAAGACAGAACAATGGCCAGCAAACATATAAAAAAGTGATCAACATTTCTAATCATCAGGGAAATGCAAATCAAAACCACAATGAGATATCACTTAACTCCAGTGAGAATGGCTTTTATCAAAATGTCCCAGAACAACAAATGCTGGCATAGATACAGAGAGATAGGTACACTCTTACACTGCTGGTGGGACTGCAAATCAGTACAACCTCTGTGAAAGTAATTTGGAGATATCTCAAAGAACTAAAAATAGAAATACCAATTTGATCACTTTGGATAGTATAAAAATTTTAACTTATTTAATTATTCTTGAAAATAAAAATTCTGTCACTTAGAATATGATGTTTCCTTTCGATTTGAATTAGAAAGTTATATTTAAATTGAAAGAATTTCTAGAAACCTTGTCAAACATCACTGATATAGAAATATATTTAATATAATCCAAATTTAATTGACACTGAGTTTAGAAAATCTAGACTTAATATAAGTAAGAAAACTTCTTTAATGAGAGGGCTCCCAACTGATGTTTAGTTTCCACACTTATCATAAAATGTCTATTAAAAACAATTTGGAAAGTTCAATTTTAGCTGTGGTAAAAATTATTCATGTATGAGAAGTTATTCCAGCTGAGAAAATGATGAGTTTGATATACTGACATAGACTCCTCACCATCCAGCATGGGCTGCCTCACATGAATATGGCAAATACAGCCCAGTCTGGGAAACAATCACTGACAGCAGAAAATGAGATGCCTCAATCTAAAACAAATAGCTGTGAAGCAGCCAGTTTTAGACAAGGAAAACCCAATTATTTGCACACAGGCCCTCATTTTACCTTAATAGCATCCTTGGTTGGAGATAGCAAGAAGGCACAATGGTGACAGAAAGGAGTGACATAATTTAGCACCATCTTACAGGTCAAAAACCTGAAACTCCTTAATGAGATGGGCTGATCTGCAGTGACTTTATTATTATGTTCATGATCAGCCAAGTCAATAGCAAAGCTGAAACAAAAACCCAGTTCCCAGACCTCTCAGTCTTGAGCATTTTTTTCCAAATTATTAATCACCAAAACAGTTCTTAGATATTCTGTTTATTTTCTTTCTGCTACAATTTTTACTCAGAAATTCATGAGAAGAACAAACTGCTTTTCCATGAACTGATACTCTGGGTTAGAGACAATATTGCAAGTTTTTCATATATTTATTCTCATAATGACCTCCACAGGGAGAACTATGAAACACTAAGGAAGGAAATAGCAGAGGACACAAACAGATGGAAAACTATACCATGCTCATGGATTGGCAGAATCAACATTGTTAAAATGTCTACACTGCTCAAAGTGATCTACAGATTCAATGCAATTCCTATTAAAATACTAACATCATTTTTCACGGATCTAGAAAAAATAATTCTATGCTGTGTGTGGAACCAGAGAAGAAATCATATTGCCAAAGCAACTTTAAGCAAAAAGAACAAATTGGGAGGCATCGATCTACCAGATTTTAATCTATATTACAATTCTATAGTAACTAAACAGCAAAGTACTGACACAAGAATAGAGACATAGACCAATGGAACAGGACTGAGAACCCAGATATAAAACTATCCTCATGTAGCCATCTGATTTTGGCAAAGCAAACAAAAACATACACTGGGGAAAATAATCCCTATTCAATAAATGATGCTGGGAAAATTGGATAGCCATATGTAGAAGACTAAAACAGGATACACACCTCTCACCTCTCACAAGTATCTCATTGATTTTTAAGTGTTGTCAATATAGATTTTATAATTTAAGATAGGAACATATATACAATAAAGTATAAAAATTGTAAGTGGACTGCTCACTGTATTTTTATGTTTGTAGACATCTATATAGCTATCATCCACATCAATATATGGAACATTTCCAGGATCCTAAATGCCTCCTCTCAAATATAGCCTAAAATTATAGCCACTCTACTCTTTTTTTTATCCTTGAATTTACTGTAAATGAAATCAGACTGTATGTATTATATATTTTTCTTTGATTTTTTCAACATTAACTGTGAAATTAATCTGGATATTTAAAATTTTTATGATGTATATGGTTGTATAGGAATATTATACAGGTTTTTTAATCCATTTTACTGTTTGTTGCCAATTGGGCTGTTGCCATTTGTTACCTATTTTCAAAGGAAGCTGGTATGAAAATACTTGGACACACAATTTGAATTGGACTTTTGGCATTATAGGGTAGACATATATTTAGATTTGCAGATGAGGCCAGCAATATATGAGTGTTCTACTTACTGGATATTCTCATCAATATGTGGTATTTTCACTCATTTTTATGTTTAGCTACTTTTGTGGGTGAATAGAGGTATGTGTTTTTGGTTTCAGTTTGCATTTTCCTGATGATTAGGGAATGATGTAATGTACCTTTGCATATCATTATTGGCCACTTGGTTATTATCATTTGTGATATATGTAAAAGACCTTTCCCCTTTTTTTCTGTCAGATTGTCTCACTCGTTCTTATTGATTTGTAGGGGACATTGTCTAATTTCTAAAATTCTTTCCAGGACATAATATCAGGGCCTGGCTTCTGACTCCATATTCTGTTATTAGTGTATGTTCCTGGACAAGTTATATAAAGTCTGATTCTCAATTTCCTTGCATTTAAAAATGGAATAAGAAGATCTATTCTTCATTTTGTAAGTCTTTTATTAGGATTAGACTCAAAATGAGATAATGCATGTGTAAATATTCAGAAGCTATGAGGGACTTTAAAAATATAAGGAATTATTCCGATTGAAAGGCATCATAAATATTTTTACTTAATTTTTAAAATAGGTGATGTTATTCCAGGGCTTGCAATTCTCATATTGGGAAAACAAGAAAAAAAAGCAATAAGAGATGATTTAAAGAACATACTCTGATTGAGCTTTATTGGAACCTTGTCATCTAGGTTTTACACACTGATAAAATCCATGTATTTTTGTAGGCAGCCTGTTTCTTTATATAGAGAAGAATGAAAGGCAGTCAATATAGGTGGTAAGTGATATGAATGTGTTGAGTTTCAAAGGATGATTACAGAGAATATTCTGCACTCCACTGCTAAAATAAAGCATTATGTGTGAAACCCGAACCTTTTCAGTGTGGCTTCTTAGGATGCTGTTTGAGTTCCCACTTTTATGAAATCATTTGAACTTGGGAAATCGTATCTTGACAACTTCAACACATTTTCAACTTAGGGAAATAAAATAAGCAGGACAGTACTACTTGTGTATAAATATAAAGAACTACAGTAGGATATTCAAGACCCAAAGTGTTCAGTTTCTGACCTTTCACAAGTCTTTAGCAGTCTAGTAATTAATTTAAAATACTAGAAAATATTAGGACTTGATATTTAGCATTAAATTAAATTTGTATCTGTTATTTACTTCCACTCTCTCTTCATTGCAATCCCTAGCAAAACAGAAGTTATTAATCTCTTCAGCCAAAAATTGGCCACATAACATCATAGGAAGAGATTCAGGTAATACATTGGTTTATAGGCATGTTCCCCTGCTGTTCTGATACTTGTAAATGGCTTCATTATTCTTATCTATGGTTATACATCAGGGATTCATCAGAAGCCTTATAGACTGGTTATTTCTAGCAATGGAAGGTCACCAAGGATTCTGAAACACAAGGAGGATCTTCAGATGCATTTTTTAGTACAATCCTACCTGACAGTCCTCTTTACCATGAAGGACACACTTCAGACTATGAATGCTCCCAATGACAGACAGCACTTATGTGTGGAAAAGAAGATATATTCTAATGACTTGTAACACTAAAATGACTTTCAGCTCTCACTGGTGCCTTCACCAACTTACTAAATTACCAAGCAAAACAATAGGTCATTTTACATACCAATACTCTCTAATCCATTTTTCAGGAGATACATCATTTTCATGTTGCATATAATTATTTATAACAAATGGAAAATATTAGTTCTTTCCAGATTTCCATCTTTGGCTTTCTCCATTCAAGTAACAAATTGTATGGTTAAGTGTCAGATACTATTTTATAGTGAAAAAACAGATCTCTCTCTCTATATATATATTTATGCATATACACACAAAATTTATGTATAATTATATACAGAAAAATATACACACAGAGAGAGACTGAGTTAGCAAGAGGGAGAGAGAGAAAGACAGAGAGAGAAGGAGAGATTGATTAAGAATTATTAATTATTACAAAGTAAGAAGTACAACATGTTGTGAGAGTCCAAAATGGAGATCTAATTTTATTTGAAGTATACAAATGTAGAATTATTAATACTTGATGCATTAATATTTAATCCAATATTTGATGAGGCCTGGAGTTGGTCAGATGAAAAGATAGAGGCTATCATATGCAAAGGCCACTGTGGTACCTGCCATGCTTTGGAGAATCTGTACTAAAAGAAATATAACAGTGCATGGAGAACAAGGAGGAGAGCTCTAGGAACCCTCTTCATGCCCACATATTTTTCTGGAGCTAAGATATAGAAGATGGAGGAGCCAGTCATGTGAAAATTTGGAAGAAGATTAGTCAATCCTAATAAGAGCAAACAGGGGAAAACTCTTGTAATGGGAGAGTATATGGCATCTGTGAATAAAAAGATGGAAAGTCTGTGTGGCTTAGGTCAAGGGGCAGAATGATATAATTTTCACTGTATAAATGTATATAAATATAAAAAAGAAAAAAAGACACAACCACTGGTAGCATTTTGACATATTTACTTTCATCCTCTGCCTTGGAATCTTTAATGTTTTCTATTTTTTTTCCTATATCTATCTGTCTATCTTTCTGAGAGTACATATATATATATATAATGATCTCTGAAATAACATATATACACACATACAGACACAAACATATACACAACAGAGATCATAAAATTCTCAATTCTTTTCTCTACTATCCCCATAACTCTATAACTCTGTCTTTATATTTTGCACCTGAGATCCTGCTTCTAGATCCGCTAATGTAAAGTTCAAAGTATATAGTACCATCCATATTCCAGGTCCTGTACTAATTTGCTTAGGCTACAAAAATGAGGAAGACATCATTGTTTCATGCTATTAGGAGCCTAATATCTAGTTAATTATCTTTATGTTTAACCATACGCGATCTTTTCCCTCAGACTCTATTATCTGCCCTCTGTCTGGCATAAACCACTTGACTGAGCATCATATCCTTACTGAATCCATTGTAAGGAATGGGTTGAGATCATATGAGATTTACCAGAACAGTCAAGCTATTGGTTGTGTTCTCAGAGCTTTGAGGGAGAAAACTCTAGTGAAGTCTCAATTTTACCATCATTTGACATTCAGACAAAAAACTGTAGGAAAATTCTTTCCACACCCTCCTGTGTACTAAGGGTGGAGAAATGTTTAAATTGTTATCAATATAAGACTTTGAGATATCTTCCCCTTTTCTCATTAGTTAACTCATCAGTTGAGTTTGGCATACTATTTTGTTTATTGCTGCAGTTTTACTTTTCTTGTTTAAATTGATAGTAAGTAGGAAGGCAGAATCTTGCTACGTGGTACCTCATTTAGGTATCCATGCCAGTTGTTATGTATCACTAGCCTCCTGAAACACTCACTGTTGTGACATAGGCCCAGGGAGACAATTGGCTATATTTTTGTAGGTAAAACACATTTCTTCTTCTTTTTCTTTCTGAATATGTTATGTTTTAAACAATTGTGTGACTATTTTACACAGGGGATATAATGGTCTTCTTTGTATCATTTGGTTACTATTTATACATAGAAAGAATATATATTTTTGATGTTTGTTTCATTCCTGATTACTTAATATTTTTCTCTTATTAATATGAATAATTAGCAGTTTATTAATTTCAGTTTTCTTTGTATATAATAATATTTTAATGATCATAATGACCCCTTCTTTTTCACTGGTTCAATAAAAGGGTTCAATAAATTGGGTTACTATTAGATAACTAGTAACCCAATAATCTAAGCAGCTTTGTGAAAAAAATAAAATAATTTTACTGAAAGACAGAAAACAAAATATATGAGTAAGTGGATAATTATATCATTATTGATCTAAGATGGTAAGACTAAAACACCATAAACATGGTGACTCTCTTCAACTTTGCTTGGTTTACTGAAGTTCTAAATAAAATATCAATGAAAGACTTTTAGAAAAAAAAAATAATTATTTTGCGAGTTTATCCAGCAAGTATTTTTTAAATGGTTAGGGGTGGGGTGAGCAATCCTAAACTACATTAGTTAGGATTGGCTTTAGCTGGATATACTATAAGTAAAATGATATTATCTCAGATAAGGCTCTGCCATCTTAATGTGTCTCTGCTTCCTGCACAATGATTGTTGCTCCACTGGAGAAATCCTATATCTTTTCTAGAAGAGTCCTGTGGGCTGAGTAGGTACCGGCATTTCAGGAAAATCATAACTATCCCATTCCATATGTCATAATATAATCATATTATTAGCAAGAATGAATAGAAAGTCTATAGATTTTATAAGTGAGCATATGGCCACTACAAATAAATTGGAATTTTGTTAGTAATACTCTTATTGATATATATATGTATTATATATATGCTTGTGTGCATATCTACATATCTATATCTATATCTATCTATCCATGCCTTTACAGATATATACTCATCCTGTCCAAGGAAACTGTATATACTATATATACACTTATACTGTATATACAAATATAAGATATTTAAATAAGTACTTCATATAATTTTTATATTAGTGCACTAACAAAGTACTGCAAATTTGATGGCTTAAAATAACACAAGTTTATTATGAGAAAATTCTTGAGATCAGAAACCTGAAAATAATTTTTATGGAGCTAAAATTAAGGTATCATCAGGGCTGCATCGCTTATGTAGGCGTCAGGAGAAAATCCATTTACTTGTTTTTTAAAGTCTTAAGAGGTCACCATTACTTTGCTCATTTAGCTCATTCTTCATTTTCAAAACCAGAAATGCACTATCTTCAAATATCTCTCTCTCTCTTTGACCTCTATTTCTGTAATTGCATCTTCTCTGGCCTGACCCTGGTGTCTCTGTCTTATGAGGACCTTTGTCCTTACATATTGGGTCCACCCGGGTAATTCAGGATAAGCGCCTCGTGTCAAGATCCTTAACTTAATCACATGTGCGAAGTCCCTTTTGTAAGGTAATATTCATAGATTTTGGAATATGAATATGGCTTTTTTGGGAGGGGCCTTAATCTGTCTACCAAACTTTTCAAACCAGTGAAAATAGATGAGTCATTTAACAATGATATAAGAATAATCCAAATATTTTTACTTATAGAAAATAAGTTAGTTATCACCTCATGCCATATACCAAAATAAATTATAGGAAAAGAAAACAATTATATGTAGAATTTGAAGTCATAAACATTTGGAAGAATTATTATTGATGACTCATCTCAGGTGGCCAAGCACTTTGCAAGCATGAGAGATAAAAGTCATAAGAGAATAATTCTGGCATTTAAATATATAAATATGTAAATAGTCTTTGTATGAAAATAAATATATTCCTGAATATATTCCTTTTATTTAAAAGGAAATGACAAAGAGAAAATATTCACAGCATATATGACAGCTAACTTTTAAATATTCTCAATAGTCAATATTTATTTGAGAAATAGTGAGCACTTACAATAAATCCTACTCTGTACCTAGACCCCTGCTGTTAAAGCAGTAAGAGCTATAGAAGAAATAAACCTGCTGGTGCAATAGAGAGAAACTAGGAAGTGTCATCTTCAGACAAGGCGGTCTAGGAAATATTTAAATCGAGATCTAAAGGAAGAGATCAAGAAAAAATTGCAATATTCATGCAAAAGCAGGTGCGGAAGTCTTGTAAATAGAAATCTCTTGATTTACTGAGAAGCTAAATGCAGACCAGAGTCCCTGGCAAAGAGTGAGTAGGTAGGAGTGTGATTTGAGAGAAGATTAAAGAGATGGAAGGAAGCCAGATCATACATGTACCTGTAATGTATTTAAGATTTTGCATTTTATTCTGAGAGTGATGGAAATCCATTAAGAGATTTAAGCTAGAAAGTTTTAAAATATTATTTACCTTTCATAAACATCTCTCTGGCTGTAGCTTTTAAATATAGTTTATCATTTTGGCAATGCCTATCATGATAATTTAATAAATTTCTGTCCATAAAGATCAGAAAATTCTTTCCATAAATTTATCCAAAAGAAACAACAGAAATGCAATTAATTAAAGATTATTGCAACTTATATAAAAATATCTTCCTCTAGATGTTAATTTTCATCATGAGGAGAAATCAAAATTATTTCAATAAAGGAATTACTAAAAATACATTAAAATGCTATGTTATAAAATCATTAAAGGGTTTTTTAAGGAATACTTTAATAATGGGAAAATTTTCATGAATCAATGTTACAAAGAGAATATCAGATCACACCATTATATATGTTTATGGGTGAATTCATTTTTTTAGTACATTTATTCAGGGTTATACATATATAAACCCATAGAGAACTCTCTTTGTCTTCATATATTTTATATATAGAGAGAGAGACAAATAGCCACATATCTGTTGTCTCTCTTTACACTATGTTTAGCCATATTTGTCTTCCAGCAGACTGGCTTATTGCTAAGATTGCTTCCAGAATTTGTTAGAATCATTAACTAACCTGCCAAATGGGAGTATATGTGCATAGTCAAAGTAAATTGAACATTTATGCAATTATCCAGAAAACACAGATAAATGATGAAAGCAAATGAAATATTTTGGACACTGAACGTTGATTAGCTAAAGTACCACATTTTGTAAATAACAATTTTAAGATTAACAGACAAGAAGGGATTTTGAGAGTATACATGCTTACTTGGGAAATCAGGAGATCTGAACTTGGCCCTCTCTATCTTGTTATTTATATAACCTTGGCAAATTCGTTCCCTCACTGACCTTCGGTTTCTTCATCTAGAACTGAAAGGGTACATTGTTGTTTTCCTTCCTGTTCTAAAATACTATGGTCAGCTTCACTGTGGGGAAAGAATTTTTAGATACTACGGGATATATCCACAGAGAGAGCAGCTGACCTTGAACTGTACACCATCTTCACTATCACCACCATCATTTATATATTTTAAAAATATATAAATACAAGAAAAGAAAACTCTACATTTAAGGGGCTACTTTCCATACAGGGATCAAGCTTTTTTTCCAAAATGTTTCCAACAGAGAATTATTTTTATCTTCCCAATGATGTCACAGTATTTTATGTAAATTTTATAGATGGTAGAAAAAAGAGACCCAGAAAGAAGTTATTTGTTAGCATCCACACCAACTAGGGAATGGTGGAATTGAGAGTTGAACTTGGTTATTCCTGACTATGGTAGACTAAAAGTGTAGATTTTCTGGCAGAACAACTGAGTTCTCATAACATCAATCTCAACTCTGCCTCAAAAATCATCATAAGCAAAAAATTCCAGAACACATAGTTACTCATATTCAGTTTTTTCCAACTCTGCACCAATGTATTAAAAATGCAGATTTGACAAGCTAAATGACAGAGGAAACTTCCTTATCCATATTAGATAGATGGCAAAAATCTCCTGTGCAAGTGTAGACAGTCCTAAGTGGCATGAGTCAGCCTCAATACAGGAATCAAATTTTCAAGGATAGTTTTAGCAGCCAGAGAAGGAGGCATGGCTATAGGGAGACATAGCTTACCACTCCAGGCTATTTCCTCAGCCTTAGCCATTGCCTTCTATTAAAATCAAGTGTTCAATTACAGACAAATAAAAATTATAATGGAGAGTAGTCAACTCATGGGAGCACCTAATCCAGGTATGCTACTTATTAATTCCCATATAAATGAGTTAGTGACTTCTGCTATCACTATCTTGAAAAATAATTAGAAAATATAAATGAATTGCTTATAATGTCCTTAACAACTCAGTATCTCTCCTCATCATTTATATGCCATAATTCCATATTCTATTCCTTTCTATACGTCCCATTCTTGCTTTCTTGTCTCTTGATTTATGTTTTCCTGTAAATAATGCCATCAATTACACTTTAAAACCTACTGATATGTTATTTATATTATGCAGTTCAGAAGAATTATAGCCTGTCTTTTTAAAAATGGGGCTTCAAGGGAAACATTATACGTTTATATCCTTGACTTTGCCTTTTAAGTGCTCATTTATCATACAATTTCTCTGTAATTATATTTTGCCCACTAGTCATTTCAAATTTAGTCAATAAGGCAGCTTTAGGAAATGAGCATCTGGCATCACTGAAGCTCTCAACATGATCTAAAGAGTTTTGTTCTCCAACTGTCCAAATCATTTATCAAATATCACTCACTATGACAAGATGTACCATCCCATAGATGTAACAGCACTGCAAGTAGAAATGTCAAATGAACATTTTTTCTCTTTTCATCTTGCAAGAAATTCATAACTATCGAAAGAAGATAATGACTAAATGAAACTTTCCACACTTAGTGTTATAATTTTAAAACAAGTGAATACAAAGAGACAACACAAACAAAAGCAATGCATAAATACACACATGAAAAAATGTTCACTCTTAAGAATGATTAAAGAAATGTTTATTAAAACAACTTTGAGGTTCTATTTTTACACTAGGAAAATTTTTCAGGAAAAATCAATTAAAATACATATCGTTAACAAAGATACAGTAAAATTGAATCATAGATATATCATTTGCATTGAAAACTGGCATAAACTTTTTAAAAGTAGCGAAGTAAAGAGTCACTGTACTGTAGTTCTGTAATTATAAAGGCATACATGTGTAAAGATCTCAAGAATTTATTCTAAAATTGTAACTCAACAGACATAACAATCTGTGTTATAAAATGATGCCTATTAATGAATCATCTATTATTAAAAAGGAAAAAAGACTGACTATAATTGAAATGCAAAATAATATTAAAATAGTATAGTAATATAACTGACATTTACATAGCCAGCAAATGAATATTTATTATAAAGACTAAGCATGGAGAGGGGGATATTTTATAATGTTAAAAAAATCATAAAAATAATTATACCTATATAATTATTATATAATCATACATATATGTTTTCCCAAAGCAAATACATAATGAGAATCTAAGAAAGTTTAAATGATTATTTATGAAAATTTCAGTATAGAAAAGCTGTACACATGTATGCATGCTTTGAAATTAGGTAAGAGAGTTGGGGAAGCACTGTGTGCCTCATCTAGATTTTAACTCCTAAATATAAAAGTGATGGCCTTAATCCTAGCACTCTGAGAGGCCGAGGCGGGAGGGTCACTTGAGGTCAGGAGTTGGAGACCAGCCTGAGCAAGAGCGAAACCCCTGTCTCTACTAAAAATAGAAAGAAATTATCTGGCCAACTAAAAATATATATAGAAAAAATTAGCCGGGCATGGTGGCACATGCCTGTAATCCCAGCTACTCGGGAGGCTGAGGCAGTAGGATTGCTTGAGCCCAGGAGTTTGAGGTTGCTGTGAGCTAGGCTGACGCCACGGCACTGTAGCCTGGGCAACCAAGTGAGACTCTGTCTCAAAAAAAATTAAAAAAAAAAAAAAAAAGAGTGATGGTTTTATTGCTTAAGACTGTAAAGTGAGCTTGACAGTCAAACAGTCAAATGGTTTTGAACTCAAAACCATTTAAGATTTCAGCAGGTGCCTTAAATGGAACTTTTACATATTTTACTCTTTCTCCATGTCTCTTCTAGGGTAACCAGTAATCCAGATGTGTCCAAGAATTTTTTCAGTTATGGACTAAAAACCCCAAGTATCAGGAAACAGTCCCAGGCAAACATGATGAATACACCACTCCAAACTTTTTTTCTCTTCCTGGAATTCCACCCTGCCCTTTGAATTGCAAGATTCCCTAACCCTTCCTAAATAGCAATTACTGTCAAACTCCATCTGCGGATGCCTGAGTCTCCACCTTTGCATGTATATTACTATTAAAGCAGAGGTAGGGTTTGTCTCATTCTATATTTGTGGACCCCCAGGATGAGAGTAGAGTGCTAGTGTACCTAGTGGAGTTTGGGCAATAAGGGTCAAATTTTGAAAAAATGATACATGTTACATTAATATATTAATCAGAGAAGGGGGCTAAGAGATGAGATATGGAGAAGAGTGATTTATGTTATCAGTGAAGTCACACAGACAGTGAATTAACTCTCCCCTTAGAAGCCGACCTTTCAAATATCAGATACTTCCCATGCTTTCCTGAGCCACTCAGGTTACATTTCATGAATACCCTATAATTAACGTGGGACATGCAGAACACATGAGAATGCAGAACTTTAAGCGAATATGCAATTATAATTCTGAGTCCTGCACAGCAGTTCTGCTGTAATATACTGTAACACCATTTATCCATACACGATTCCATAAAACTGAATGTACAAATAAGAAAAAATAAACCAAAGCCCTTCTAGAACACAGCATCACTTTTTTTTCTTTCTCTTTGAAATAGAAGTTTGAAATTTTCTTCCTCAGTAATGAATTTTTTATTGATTTTTCTTAAAATTTCCACCATCTTTATAAGGGAATAATTTAAAAGCCCAAATACAGGTTCTTTTGAATAAGATTTAAATCATTCCTGATAAGTGCAGCTATTTGAAGAATGGTTCAACGTGCAGAAGTTCATACCGGAAACTGCTTTTCTCCTCCTCCTCCTTCTCGTCTCTCTCTCCCTCTCTCCCTCTCTCTCTCTCTCTCTCTCTCTCTCTCTCATCTCTAACTCTATACTTCTTTTGGAAAATTTAATATCCCATATTTGGGGGGGGGAACTTTACCTCCAAATATCCTCTATACATACAGAGTAGAGAGGAGGGGACTCTAGGACCCACTGAGAATCACTGAATTTATTACTATCTTTGACTGGGATGAGCTTCCCACAGCAATGAGTGTTATTTTTCTTTGCCTTTTCCAATCTAGCCCTGATTTCTCTTTTGGTCAATTGTAAACTGGAGACACACAGGGCAAGTAATACTAGAAAATGTAGTTTCAGCATAACAAGATATATAACACCACCTAGACAACATTCATTTTTTAGAAACTTATGATGACAAAGTCAATACTATTAATAAGGTCAGAAAAATTGGTTAGTGTGGTTAATAATTTCCAGGCTATGTTTGGGATTTATTCTGGAAAAATTGTTCACACATGAGATGTCTTTACTCACATAACACTGGGGGAAATTATAAAAAGAACTAATATTGATTGAATACAATAGTACGTGAGTAACTGTACTAGAAAATTTACACATGTTGCCTCCTGTAAACATTCCAAAATACATGAAATTCATCATCATTATTCCCTTTTTAGATATAAGGCAATGGAAGCTTACAATGATCTATATTTTGTTTCACTTTCATGTGCACCATTTTATATTCCATGTATCATTGCAATATTACATAGTCAACACAAGTCTTGAGGTTTTGAAATTTATATCACTAGCTGCCTAAAATCAATTTGGCCAAAAAGACAATAATAGCAATAAAATTTTTGTAAACATAGCCCATTATGAAAGTTAGTGACCTTAGGTAGAGGCACCGTATAATTAATCCTAGGAACCCAAGGCACTTACCTTCGGACAAAATAATACTAAGATTATGGAATAAGACACATCTGAATTTTTAACCTGTTTCTTTCATACAAAATCTGTGTGACTTTGGGTAATTTATTTTAACCTCTTTAACATTCTATTTCTTTACCTATAAAATAGATAAAATAAGAATACATAACTCACAGGTTTGTTCTGAGAATTAAATGAGAAGGTAATGATTTGACATGTTCAGCAAACATTAAAATATTAAACTGCAAATAAACTCCAACTTTTATAATTGTGATGAGAAAGTTTAATATATATGTAAATAATATGTACATGTATAAAATGAAATATAGAGTGTAAAATAGGATATTATATATGATATTCATTTGTATATCCTTTATTTAACCTTGACTTGACAAAGGCTCAGGGATACAGTTAACATGGAAATGTAATAACCATATAGGACTAGGTTTTGGAGATAACCCCCTTATCATCTGTGCATTATGTCATCTCAGGGAACTTGACTGTGTCCTCATTTTCTTCCTTAATAGTCACACGATAGCTGCTGCATCACCAGATTTCACATCAGGGTTTAAGATGCTAGCTATGGGTCTACTCCCTTATCAGGAAATAAAACTTTTCAAGACTCCAGCCCACTCTCTAGTAGCAGATTTGCAGTTAGATATGGTTGTCCAGAACTTAGTCAAATAGCCAACCCTAAATCAGGGATCATAGTTGTTGAGATTGGATTAGAAAAATTGTTTTCCATCACCTATAGATGCCACTTGGACGGGCAAATGGATATTGTAGAGGGTACTGACACTGTAGGCTGCAATGGTTCTTATTCTATAGAGTCACTATGACATTTAAATGAGAATGTGTGTAATTACTTGTCACAAACTGAGTGTTCAATAATTATTAGAGCCATGATATTAATTATCTTTGCTTACCTACCTTACTCTATCATATATTTTATTTGTGGGTGACAGCTAAATTTAATTCATATATGCATATTTGGATACCTCTTACTATTTAGAACAATAAAGATGAAAACAATATCTTGGTACTTATAGCTTTTACATGTAAGCATTTTCTTTTTCTTTTCTTTTTTGTCTTTAAACTTCTATGGAAACCACTGTAAATCAATCATTATCATTCATTATAAAAGTCTTAATCAGACTGTAAGCTTTTTGAGGCTTAGCATTATGAGTATTCTTGCTTTTGTTAAAGAGTCAGTTATGATTATTCTGACTGTTTCCTGAAGAATAAACAAAAGTTCAGCCAAAGGAGTTGCCCAAAGATGTCTTACTATCACATAGTATTTACACTTGATATTTTTAAGCAAAAGATCAATTTACTTAATGAGATTCCCAAACTTTACATCTGTTTTATTCATTTTTCCTTACCTATTTAAATATAACATTTAATATATTTATGGCATGATAAAGAGTCCACCTGACTTCTTAAACCATTCTTCAAACAAAGTCAGGTTTCGTTCTATTAAAAAACCACAATTTTGTGCACAGAGGGTAATTAATTAAAATTAAAAACTGACATTTCTATTAGATATCAGCCAGGTGACTAAGAACTATATTTTTATATATTTCTAACTAAGAATAACTCAAAGTTGAGGATAATAGCAAAGTCATAACCTTGCTACAATAAAATGCAAGCACTTTGTGAAGAGAAAGAACTGGCAAAATAGGTCAAGCCATAATACAAGACACACTTACTAGTCACAGACCTTCTAAAAATTCTGAGAGCCCTATTCATTGCATCAATGTCTACAAAGACCTCTATTTCTAATCAGAACATTTATCAAAGTGGTTAGAAGTTTTATAAAGGTGTTTTCATTATTGATTTTGTCATCCATTAATATGTAAACGATAATAGCATAGACTGCTGCATTTACTGTCTGGCAGGGAGTAGGCAATCAATAAAAAATATTAAATGTATTAATACAATTCAAATGTGAAAAATGTAACTAAAAACAGAGATAAACTCTAATTTCTAGAGGACTATGTGTCTTATTTTTTGTACCTTGAATTGTACACATTCAAACAATATTTCAAAGGCTTTAAACACTTTTACATAAAAACTTTTCCATCTCTGAGAATTTTGCCAAAAGTACTTAGTGATACAGCTTTATATCCATAGAACACATCTTCCCTATTTGCTCTTATCTAAGCTTAGGTAATCACCAATAATCAGCATAAAATTTATAAGACTCTGGTATACACAAAAGATAATTAATAAATGCTAACCAGCAATCTGATGGAAAATACTGTAAAGACAGAAACTCAATGCAAAGTGCCTTAAATCTCCCTGTCTTTAAAAAAAAGTCATCCTCAGGTCTATCAATTCAGAATAAGTATTAAGGAAAGCACATGAGGTTTCAGATAACTGCTAAATTAGAGGTTCTTACTGTAGAGATTGAACCCCAAACACCTGTCCCTCCATGAGATGCTTAAAGCATTTCACATCTTGTTATATCTTGAAAGAAATTTCTTTCTCATAAGAGAATTGAATAATTAAATCAGACTACTTTTAAAATCTCTTAGTCCTATGTTGTTTGATCTATGAAAAATAAATGAAACCAAAAAATTTAAAATTGAGAAGGAAATTTTAACATCTAGAAAACTGTTACTGATCTTCAAAGAAGTCTACATGTTTAGCAACTCTTTTTTCCCCTATCTGCATTAAAGTAAACTTGGCCAATAAATAAATATATATATATATTATATGTATATATGGGTATACAATGTAATATCTTGATATATTTGATGATATTTTGATATGTTACAAAATTATTAATATATATCCATCACCTCACACACCTGTTATTTGTTCATGGTGAGAAAGTGAAAGAACTAATCTCTTTTCAAGTAGTGTGAAAGTTGTAATAAAAAAATTTCCCCATTGATTGGCCACTGGGTCTTAATAAGATGAAAAATGGTAATAGAGAGAGTTATATACAATGAATATATCCAACAGAAGCAATTAGAGTCCAAGTAAGAAGGGACAATGGTCCTGGGCATAGAAAATATTGCAAGACATATTTGTGGAAAATGTTCATAATCCGAGGTAGACAGAAATCCATAAAATAAAAAACTCAATGTAAATTATAAATAAAAACAAATCTGTATTAAAACACAATATAATGATATTTAGTAAATATAAGAACAAAGAAAAAATCTTCACAGTAATGAGAAAATAAGTGGAGAGTATTTTCATAAAAGCATGTGTAGAGTTGTAGATGACTTTACAACATAAACACTGGAGTACAATAGATAACACAATAGTATCTGTAAAATTCTTAAATAATATAATATCCAACCTAGAATTTCATACTTAATGCAAATGTACTTCAAAAACAAAATACAGTTATAGAAAACTAAAAAAGACAGAGATTCTGTAATTACCATACCTGCACCGAGTGAAATACTAAACAATATTTCTCTAGCAGAGGATGGGTTAGGATCAGATGGAAAATCAGAGGTATAGAAAATAACATCAGTTAAAGGCTGAATGTTAAAATATGGACAAATCTAAATAACTATTGACTGTATAAAATGATAATATCTAGTATGATAATATCTAGCATCTTTTAAATAATATAGATAGAAATTACATGAAAACAGCATAGATGTTAGGAAATGGATAAATAATCTTTTTTTCAGTTGGAAGTGTAAGGGATAAATGTCACTCAACATTAGAGTTTTATAACATAAAGATATGAGCTTCAACCTTTGTGTAACCACTAAACAAAATGGTAAATGAGTATATAACATCCCAACAAATACAACAGAAATATAATTTTTTAAAGTAGTCAATCTAAAAGGATATGAATTATGAGAGAAAAGGTAGGACAAATGGAAAACACATAGTAAGATGATAGATTCAAATCCAAGTATATCAGTGATTAAATTTGGTTAAATTATCTAAATGGTCCACTTAAAATGAATATTGTTAGATGCATTAAAAATATACTATATAGATTAAGAGAGACACATCCAGCTAAAATATAAGGATAAAGAAAGGCTGCAAGGGGTATGAAAAAATGATGTACTATGCAAACAAACACACATACACACTTTATTAATAGATTATGAAGTAGACCTTTATGCAGAAATCATTACCAGAGATAAATAAAATATTTTATAATTCTTAAAATATTGCATTCACCAGGAAAATATAATAATTATAGACGAGTATCACTAAATTTTTAAATCTAAATCAATGTAAAGTGGTAGATTATCATATTGAAGAACAGAGGACTCTGAGTCAGATCTAGATACCAGCCTCATACCTCTGCAACTAAAACCTCCCTGGCCTTGTGGATCTCACTTTCCTTTGTCTGTTTGCTTCTTGTTTATAAAATGGAGACAATAACCCTCATCTCATCAGGATCTCATGAAAATAAAACACAATATGTGAAAGCAACTAATACTGCACATGATAGAAGACAGAAATAAACATTTCACAGTATGTAACAGATTTAAAAAAATAAAGCATAAGTTGTACTTTTGAGGGTTTATACTAGAGAAGAGATCAAGACTGAGAAGTTTGGAAGTGAGGCTGTCATCTTGCCTTTGCCATTGACTGGCCTGGTTGGGACATAATGCCACACTAGGTCAGCCCATCTGCTCAAGGAGCCTTGGCTCTTCCCACCTCTAAAGTAGTGCTAAAATGTGTGAATCATTATTTTCTATTACTGCCTTCTTCCCAATACCTCCAACTGAAGATGCTGTAAAGATAAAATGAGGTCATTCCAGTACACAAAGATTTTTCATTCTTTGCCTGAGGAGAAAACATCCTATTCTTTGCTGAAAGCCAATAGTCCCTCAGGCTGGCCTGTAGATGAGGCAGCCCACACCATATTGGTAATTCCATATTAGCTTTTCAAATTCACTGTCTTTTTTAGCTGCAATAACTTTCTACTGACAGATTATTTTATTACTACTATAGTTGATTTTTCTGAGTTCATTTTATTTGACTTTCTATAATAATGGCAGAATATAACCACCTGCCAGGACCTCTATCACTAGAAAATTTTCCCTATTTTTGGAAATCTGGTTCTCCCTCAATCAGTGTCAATTATGTTTGGGTTATATATAAGTATTTTCTTATGTGATGCTCTTGACGAGATATCTAGAAATGTCTTCAACTATTCAAATCTCAGTGAAGCATGCATCTTTCGAAATTACAGGATTAATATTTCAGAGAGGTAAAGAGGTAGAAAAGGGTCAAAATAATTAAAAAATATCTCTCTAACCTTTAATAGTTTGCTTTATTTCTTTTAATGTATGTCATCACAGTGCTGCATCACTGAAATTAATTCTAGCTTTGTTTGCATGTTAATTAAAAACTCGATTTATGTTAATATGAGTATTACTTTCTTTTGGAAAATAGTGGGCAGCACAAAGATATTATATTCCTTGTATAAATTCTAATCTTTATATAAAAAGACATTTATAATAATCTTAATTATTTTAAATGACGACTGTGAATAAACTTATTTAAATCTTGAAAGATAGTAATGCAAAACAATTAATGCATCTGTGTGCATGTGATCTTTTTCTGGGATCCTGTTTCAAAGTCAGTCACAGCTGGAATAGTCAAAGCTCATTAATTACTGAGTCCAGGAGGCCACAGGGCATTAAAGCAACTGTCAGACTCTCAGACATTTTGGAATAGCCTCAAAAACATAATGATGAATGTTTCATACATTTTTCTGCAACTTGGTAATAAAATTACCAAGAAATTAGCCTCTGGTATTCTCAAACATATGCAACAAATTCAAATTTAATGTAATAAGCCAGAAATTGCTTCCAAAATGTTTCCTGAGTACACTAGAAAATATATCATTTTCTTCATTCATTAAAAAAACACTGAGTATCCCCATGGACAATATAATGTAAATAAAACCCATGGAGTAAACATATATATTGGAAGTTTCTGAAGGAGGCTTGCTCATCTTTCATTTTTACACTTGTCTCAGTCCCCAGTCATTTCATCCTCAACTCCACATTTGCATGCAGTGTTAATAAACATGTTATTAATTGATTGGAACATAAATAGAACAAATAACAAATATTCAATTATTTAACTTATTATATGTCAACTTTGAAGTAGTTAGGTATATAGGATCGTAAAATATATGATTTCGACATATATCGCAGTAAGTCAAACTTTGTTTTGGTTCCATAGAGTTTGGCAATTGGATAAGAATTATGGATTCCTTCTTGTGAACATATGTGCATTATCCTCTTGTAAAAAGTAAACATGTGATACACACAGACAAATTACCACCACAAAAATCCATACAGCATTTGCAAGAAAGAGCTTGGGATTTACTGACCCCCTAAGATCCAACCATAGTCCTAAATTTAACAACCCCTGATATCAGAAGATATGTTTCTATTTCCTTTAGCAGAAGGCTAATCATCCAGTTTATCTAAAAGACGTAGCATACTGTTGCAAGTTGTTTTCTCCAGAAGCTACCAAAGAGATGGAGATTGTGTAGATGATGCTTATTAAACACTTATTCCACAAAAAGTGTGGAAGCAAGACCAAAGAGAAGAAGCAGCTGTATTGTGAGGCAGAATCTACCAAGCTTTCAGCAACCAAGAAAGGATCTCTGGAATGAATATTTCATGTGTAAGTTGTCCTGAGTCTGGCTGAAATGGCAGGACTTTATATCTCTAATTCTCTAAATCACTGTATTCAAGCTCTCCTGAGAAGTGCATGGCATCAAGGGAAGTGACTTTCTCCTGAAAAGAATGACCCGGAGGAGCAGACACTTAGATACTGACTGCTTACTGCACTCCCTAACCTTGGACAGCAACTACTTTCTTGAGGTGTATGGTCAGTCTAACAAAGTCTATTCCTTGCCACCATTAAAATTGGCTACTCTTTATACATTCTAATACTCTAGTATTCTGGCGGGCCTCTCTTCCTGATTAAAAAAAAAACATATGTAAGAAAAGTTATAAAAAGTACTCTGTGACTAGAGTTGTTCTTGGTGCTTCAACTGACATTCATATTTTCTCTCTTCTATTTTCCATACTACATCCTCCACACTGTTAGCCACCGCCTCTGAAATTCTTTATCCCCAGGATATCTAAAGTCCTGTCTATAGTGTTCTTCTCAGCCTGGAGTGAGTATACCTGTTTTGTTTTGTTTTTTACAGTATCAATTAGACATTTACAGTATCAATTCACAGTATCAATTTACAGTATCACTTAGACATATGAATATCAACAGGCAGCCCAGTGAATCTAGATCCCACACATAATTCCTCCTTGCCTTTATTGTGAAATTGTAGTCCTGCCTACTCATGATTATCAGGATAAATTACCCTTGCTGAACAATGGTTCCTTGTTTTACCTTTTAGTCCTTTGATGCAAAATGTCCAATTACGAGCAATAGCTATTAATCCCAATTAACACTTATATCGTCTAGCAAAATTGTCCTCTCATTTGGGAATGGCATTTCTAGTATTACACAAAATAGGATAGCAGGGAGGGAAGCACAATGTTTCCATCCAAATGGCTCATAGGAACATATGGAGTGTGGGGAATTGCTGCTTACACCTATTGTTTCCAGGATCTGTATATTTGTCCCACTGGGGAAACAGTGCCATATAAGAGGGTTTTGGGGTTTTTTTTGTATTATTTAATGTGTAATGTGCATCCTGTGTAGTGTCAAGCCATCTTTGTAAAGTACTTCCCCTGATATGGTGTTTGAGCTCTGACTTTAGCAGGCAATTACAATGCTCCATCGGGTCAGCTGACGGGGGGATGCAATATGTGATGTGACCAATGGATCCCATGATCATGTGCTCTCTCACACATCTTCTTTGATGTAAAACTCCCTGGTTTGGAGCAATATTGTATCATATTTCTTGTTAGTGGATCAAATCCTCAATAATTCCTTTGATAGTGGTGCTGTCTAAAAACCCATGGTCAAGAAAGTCAAAGTGATACACGCAATTCATGTATATTCCTGAGAGAGAAACATACACACACACATACACACACAATTAATTCTACATTGGTAGGGGACCTATATAATCAAGTTGACACCAAATGGCTGCTTAGTCACATCAAGAAAAAGTTCCATATTGGAGGTTCAGCATTGGCCTCTGTAGTCACTAGTTTGAATGTTCAGCAGCATCAGTATCTAAGTGAGGCTTGATAATATAAATCCATGCTTTTAGGCCATGTATATCCTCAATCTCTGCCATTTTGGTCAATTTGTTTATTTTTGCATTGTGCTGTCACCAGAGTGGCCACAGGCAGTGTGGTTGATGTCACCAGGCCAGATCATTTCTGTCTACTTAGCTATTTAGTGCCTCTTTCATGGAAGATGCTCTCTGGTGCACACTCATACATGACACAAAGGTTTTTACACTTTATGTCCAAGCCTCTATGCCTCTCTGTTGGCCAACTTTCTGAACCTCCTTGTCCATGATATTCAAATATTTTTGCTTAGCCCCATAACCACCAAGGCAGGCCATTTGCCACACCCAAGAGTGGGGATATATATACACTAAGCTTGAGCAAGGATCTCTTTCCACTGAAGGTGACAGACAAATACATTATTTGAAGTTCTGCCCATTTGGAAGACTTTTCCTTAACACTGTCTTTCAAGGCCACCCTGAATGTGGATATATAATTTTCACCTGGCACCCATATACAGAGTTAATTTATCTGTGAAATGAGCTCAGGCTTTTTCTTCCTCTGGGTGAATATTTGAGATTCTCTATAAGCTTTAAGTATAGGTTGAAAACTGGACATTGATAAATGGTGGTAATTCCCATGGGAATCTGGGTTACCTGCTCATATAGTTTGCTGTATCCCTCTGGTCATATGCATGCTCAACCCCAGGTATAACACTTCCATCTTACAATGGTTTGTTGCTCAGCCACAAAACCCTGTGATTTGGTGGGTCTAACAGGACGCTGCTCATGATGAGTAGTTTTGGCCACATAGCCACTTGTTGTTTCAGGAGTTATGTTTCCTGGAGTTAAGTCTCGTAGAGACTGGTACAGGGCTTTAGCATGTCAGGAATTATTTTTCAAAAAATGAGTTATTCTTCACTTTAGGTGCCCTACCTTTGTCTAGAACATTGTGGATCAGCATTATAATTTTCCTACTGGGACTTGCCACAAACTCCACATGGAATATACTGAATCATATATCATTTGCCAGATTGTATGGCATAAGTGGTAGGGCTGTTAGCACCACAGCCTGGACCTACTGAATATCATTTTCATATTCTTGGGCATACCCACAGGTAGCAGGATTGTATTTCACCCAGTATATGGGCCATAATAATATTCAAATATATAGAATATATTTCCCACAGAACCTGAAAAATCCTGGGAGGCATTGTGCTTCCTTCTTTGTATTAGAAGGTACAAAATGCAAAAGTACAAATAATACACATATCTCTGTCATTTCTATGGGATGTCCTGACATGCCTCTGACTTTTGAGATCCTAAATATGTCAGTAGAGTTTATCTCCACCTCTCTTGAGTATTTTAGAACTAACAAGACCTTCAGCTTTTTAACCATACCTGCTAATCTGGTGAGATGAACATATTTTCTTTTTTTTTTT
>CM052438.1:153819007-153837393 GCA_028533085.1 Varecia variegata | reverse complement strand
AAGCTGTAGAGATTGCATTAGAGTTGAGAAAACTGAACCTGGAGTGTGGACCTGAATTGACACAAAACAGAAATCTGGGACTATCCCCAGGATCCTAGTTCCCATTCTGTACCCTATTCTCATTCTATACCTTCCATTTACTGCCTTCTTAATAACTAACCAAATTTGTTCATGGAACAAATGAAGGGTTAAACGAAGAAAAATAGTTGAATTTATGCTGTTGATAAGTCTTCATTTAAATTGATGTTCTCAGGACTGCTTAACTCTGATTTCTAAATTTGGGTAAATAAACATTCTCTTCTCACAAAGTGGATTGTTAATTTTAGCTTCCAGTTTGGATGAAATATGTACAAGTTTCTGTGGTTTGATGTCCATTTGCTCTCAATTAGTCATGATTCTGAGGAGTCTCCAGAGGATAGCATGTGTCATTCCATCATTAGTCTATTATAATTGTGTTAAGGAAAGTGTTCTCTCAGATCAGTACTTGGCATCTTCCTCTCTTATCATAAATTAGTCATGTGATGGGCTGTTAACAGTAACTTTACTTGTGACTGCCTTAATTCAACCCTTCTTTCCTACTGTCATCATTATCATTGTAACTGTCCAATATTCCCTGAAAACAATGGTGTATTATGGAAAAATCTGATAAGATAAAAGCCAAAGCCAAATAAGTATTATAGTGCTTAATATGGGAGAATTAGAATGTCAGGATTTGTTAATTAATAATGAGTGATGTTTGTGGTATTATTCTTGGAAAGACATAGAGAAAGTTATAAACTTTTTTTTTTCATCATTGATGTTATCTCCCTATTAGAGATTTAGAAATGGATATTTATGCATTAATTTATATTAGGTTCAATTTAATATTAGGTTAAGGCAATCACAAGTAGTGGGTAGAAATATAAAATAACTACCCTCGACAACCTATAATTTTATATTAGTTTCCTGTAAAAAAAAAAAGTTACAGATAAGTATAAGTCTTCTAGGATGCATTTGCCATCACTCTTCTTCTCTACTGATCCTGTATGTGCAGCCACTATCCTTTGGCACCAGAGTGCTGCACAAGCTCTAGTCATCACTCTTACATTCTAGCAAGTGAGAAAAAGAAAGTCACAAAAATAGAAACACCCCTTCTGTATTAGTTTTCTGAGGTTGATATAATAAAGTACCAGAGACTGAGTGGCTTAGACACTAAAAAATTATTTTGTCGCAGTTGTGGAGGCTAGAAGTCCAAGAGCAAGATGTTAGCAAGATTGATTTCTTTCTGAGACCTCTCTCCTTGGTTTATGGATAGCTGTCTTTTCTTTTGGTCATCAGATGCTCTTTCCTCCCTACTTGTTTCTGTCCTTATTTCCTTTCTTATAAGGATACTAGTCATGTTGAATTAGGACCCACATAAAAGATCTCATTTTAATTTAATTACCCCTTTAAAGAACTTATGTTCAAATATGGTTACCTGCTGAGATACTAGGGGTTAGGACATAATAACATATGAATTTGTGGTGGGGGCACAAAAAATTCATCTCATAACACCTTCCCTTTAAGGAAATTTCTTTATAGTTGTACATACCATTAATACATACTATTGAGTAGAACTTGGTCATATGACTATACACATGTAGCTATATGACTAAACATCTGGATTTCTATTACTAAGAAAGCATGAACAGTTGTTAGAGGATGAATAAAAGTCTCAACTCATTTTGAAAAAAAAAACCACAATCAAAACTAACACCATGATCACCAATCTATAAAGAGCTTACAAACCTTACATACCTATGAGGATTATTTGGTTGCAAGCAAAACAAAAAGTCTTTAACTAATTTATTTGAAAAACACAATAAAGAGATGCTCTTGTAAAGATATGAGATCAATCCAAAAATCAGAGGAAAAACTGAACATCTTGGCCTCAGAGAGACATGATACGTGAACACGTTCAGGATTTGGATAGAGACAACTAAGAACACCTTCAATGTGCCACAAGGGGTGTGGGTCTGATCCCATAGTTTTCAATATTATATGACCCTTTGAAAATTCAAATTTCTACATTAAAGATTCTGAGTGTGCATTCCCCAGACAGTGCGCATGGCACTCATGCTTGAAGTTCTGACTCGGGGGGATGGGGGTTAGGGGGAGGGGATAGGGGATGGGTGTATATCTACATGATGAGTGTGATGTGCACTGTCTGGGAATGGACACGCTTGAAGCTCTGACTCGGGTGGATGGGGGGGCATGGGCAATATATATAATCCAAACTTTTGTACCCCCATAATAAGCTAAAATAAAAAAAAAAGATTCTGAGTGTGTAGAACATGACTCACTTCTATTTCTAAGTGAAAGTATTGCTGGAGATATTGAAAGAAGCAACACAAATGATTGCAGGAGTAAGTTAGAGAGGGTAAGGTGGGTGCTTGATAGAAAATAAACATGCTAAAGATGATGTTACCAGAGATAGAGGAAATGGATGTTAGAAGGGAAAGACCAAATTGACAACAAACATCACCCAAATCTAGAGATTCCAAAGTATGCATTTCTGAAAACATGAATATAAATTAAATTTAAAAAAATCCAAATATAAAAGATCATAAGAATTAACAAATGGAAGGTGATTTTTTTTTAACAGTGTGTGGTTCAATTTTCTCAAACTAGTGTAATTTTGTAATTTCAAGTTTTACTTCTATTGTTGATTTCTAACTTCATCCTACTGTGTTTGAAGAAGATACTCTATATAATATCTATCTTTTTACATCTATTGAGACTTAATCTGTAGCCTAGTAAACAGTCTCTACTGGAAAATATTCCATGTGCACTGGAAAGAATGTGTATGCTGTTGTCATGGGGTATAGTTCTTCTTTGTATGCATATCTTAGGTCTAGATGGTCTAGTGTATTAAGTCCTCTATTTCCTTATTTATCCTCTTTCTAGTTGTTCTATCCATTATGGAGAGTGAGGTATTGAAGCCTCCAATTACTATTGTAGAACAATTTTTCTCTTCAATTCTGTCTGTTTTCACCTAATATATTTTGATGGTCTGTCATCAGGTGCATACATGTTTATAATTGTTGCATCTTATTGCTATATTGAATTTTCTTTTAATATGTAATGTCCTTCTTTGGCTTTTATAAACTTTTTTGATTTAAAGTCTATTTTACCTGATATTAGTATAGCCACTCCTGCTCTTATTTGGTTACTATTTGCATGGAATACCTTTTTTCTCATTTTTTTTTCATTTTTAATCTGTTCATTTGGATATAAAGTGAGTCTTTCTTTTGTAGACAATATATAATTGGTTCATTTTTTTGTTTTTGGAAGAAATCCATTCTGCCAATGTCTGCCTTTGATAGAAGAGTTTAATACACTTACATTTAAAGCTGATAAGAAGGGTCCATCCAGTTACTTTTAATCTATATGTGGCTTTATATTTGAAGCTTGTTTTGTTTTGTTTTGTAAGCAACATTTGTTTGGGTCTTATTTTTTAATCCACTCTGACCATCTCTGTTTTTAATTAGTGCACTTAAACCATTAACGTTCAAAATGATTATGAATTTACTTTAATTAATATCTAACATATTTGTTCACCTTTTATATTTGTTGCCATTTTCTTTGTTCCTTTTTCACATTTCTCTGCTTTTTGTTATATAATTGAGCATACTATATGATTCCATTTTCTTTCCTTAGCATATAGATTATACTTCTTTTTTAGTTTTTTAGTGGTTGCTGTAAAGTTTTGAACATATATTTACAACTAGTCAGAGCCCACTTTCAAATAGCACTCCAGTGCTTCATGAGTAGTGTGAGTACCTTATATATTCAGAAGATACACACAAACACATATACAGAAAAATATACATTGATAATATATACACATAGTATATATAGTGATATTTTTGCTACTATTATTTTCAACAAATTGATAGGTCAGTTAAGAATAAAAAATAAAAGATTTTATTTTACCTTCACTTACACCTTCTTTGATGTTCTTTCTTTCTTTATGTAGATCATATTTTTGACCTATACTATTTTCTTTCTCTCTAAAGAACTTCTTTTAACATTTCTTGCAAGGTAGGTATACTCACAACAAATTGTTTGTCTGAGAAAGTCTTTATTTCTCATTCACCTTTACCAGATAATTTTATAGAGTATAGAATTCAATTTTGGTGACTTTTTTTCTCTCTCAAAACCTTAAATATTTTATTATACTCTGTTCTTGCTTGTGTTATTTCTGAGGAGAAGTAAGATATAATTCTTATTTTTGCTTCTCTATAGGTAATATGTTATTTTCCTCTGACTTCTTTCAGGATTTTCTTTCTTTATCTTTGATTGTCTATAGTTTGACATTTGTCTTCCTTGAGGTTGTATGAATTTTCTGGATCTGTGGTTTTATTATCTGAGGCTAATTCGGAGAAATGCTCAGTTATTATTCTTCAACTATTTCTTCTGGTCTTTCTTCTCCTTCTTTTCCTTCTGATATTCTCACTATGCATATGATAAACATTTTGTAGCTGTCCCACAATTTTTGGTTATTCTGATACATTTTTTTTTAGTCTTTGTTTTCTTTGCTTTTCAGTTTTAGAGGTTTCTATTCATATGTCCTCCATCTAAGAGATCTTTTCCTCAGCCAAGTCCAGTTATTAATAAGCCCATCAAAAACATTCTTCATTTCCCTTACTTACTGTGTAATGTTTTCATCTCTAGCATGTATTCTTGGTGCTTTCTTAGGATATCAATCTCTCTGCTTACATTACACTATGTTCCTGTATGTTGTCTACATTAGCCACTAGAGCCCTTAGCATATTAATCATAGTTGTTTTAAACTTTGTGTGTGATAGTTCCAATATCCCTGGCATGTCTCATTATGATGGTTGCTTTGTCTCTACAAACTGTTTATTGCCTTTTAGTATGGCTTGTAATTTTTTTACTTGATGGCTGGACATTACGTACTGGGTAAAAGGAACAACTGAAAGTAGGATTTTAGAAATGTGGTTGTAAGCTGAAAAAGGAGGGGGAGCATTCTGTAGTCCTATAATGAGGTCTCAGTATTTAGTGAGCCTATGCCTCTGGATTACAATCTTTACAATTATTTCTAAGATTTTTTTCTCTCCCTTTGGATGGGATGGGATGGCTAGACCTGGTGGAAGGGGGGTACTTTTCTTCCCCAAAGTCAGTTAGGCTCTGATAAAACTCCAGCAGGTTAGGCTGTGGTTAGCTAGTTTCTCCTGAGGGGAGATCTTGTTATGAAGAACAGAAGGTTCTGGTGTGTTTCAAAATGGTCCCTTTCCACCTCTCCTCGTCAGAAGAAAGAGGGTATTTTTCTCTGACATTTAATGTAAGAAACTGGTCCAGCTCCTGGAGGTAAAACTCTCAAAAGCATGAGGTCCCTATGTGCCTGGGTCTTGCTACAGTTTTTAATGCTCAGATTCGTCCACACCTAGCCTCCGGTAATCTGACAATTACATTTAAGGTTTTCCTACTCTGGCACTGATTCTTTTGGGAGTTTCTGCTCTGGTATGTTGTGATTCTCTGTATTCACCTGTTAGTTTCTCCAATTTAGGGGCTTGTAGTTTGCCCTACGATCTCACTTCTTTTATGGAGTTAATAAAATATATCGATATTTTAGTTTGTTCATCTTTTTACTTGTTATAAGAATCTAGTGGCAACTTCCAAGCTGTTTTTATATGCAGAACTGGAAACAGGAAATTAGCTCTGTAGTTTTTAAGAGAAGAATAAACAACTAGCAAAAAATAATCACATAAAATTGGTATCACCCTATACTTTATGCTATGGAAAATTCCAAAGTCCATATTTCTTAGATTCATAATTACACATATTTAATGTATATTGGGTACCAGTGCCATAGCAAGTGACAAATAGCTGTGCCCAAGGGCCAGGTCAGAGGTGGCTTTACTATCTGCATTGACCATGCTGCCTTCTGAGTAGCACCTTTTTAATAGAAATCTTTCCCCTTTAGTTGATCTTAAGCAAGAAAAGCAGAGATTAGGTATGCTGTGCAATGGATGTTATCTTCAGTAAAATTAATTAATAACAAATTGAATATGAATATATTTAATATAAAGAGACTCTTCAGAATGAACTAATATTTAAGTGTGTCATTGTTGTCTTTGATCCAAACACAAATAGCATGGGGGCTTGATCAAAACATAGGTTGTGCTGCTCCTGAATAATTTTGGTGACATGTGGTACCAACAATTACCCAATCTCCACATTCTGTTTTTTAATTTTTTTAAAAAATTTCAAGTTAAAAATCTCTGCTACCTACACACACACTTACATATATGTATATACTTACTATATATGTACATAGATGTATTTACGTGCATGATTACATGTAGTAATGTATATGTGTGTGTGTATATTTTTATGTAGTCATGTATCACTTAATGAAGAGCAAACATTCTAAATGATTTTGTCTTTGTGTGAACATCACAGAGTTGTACTTAAACAAACCTAGATGGTCTACCCTACTAAAAATCTAGGCTACATAGTATAGTCTATTGCTTCTAGGCTACAAACATGTGTGGTATGTTACTGCACTGATATGGTAGGCAATTGTAACACAATGGTAACTATGTGTATATCTAAATATATATAAACATAGAAAAGGTATAAGGAAAATAGGGTATTTATAATATTATGAGACTGGGACCACTGTCACATGTGTGGTCCATTGTTGATCAAAATGTCATAATGTGGTGCACGACTCTCTCTCTATATATATGTATAGATATATATATAGATATATATGTACATATATACACACACACTCATATATGTATATATGTAAAATATAGAAAAGTAGTCTTATTCATTTTTCATAATGTTTACTTTTTTTCTACTTATTTCTGTGAGAAATATTTTCCCAGCTTTAAAGACTTAAATCTCTTCTGATGCAGAATCTGGTTTTGAGAAACCATTGTGTGCTTCTGATTCACAGGCCTGCTCCACAATTGATTGTCTAAAATGGTTTTGTGACATTCTCCTTCTGAAGCAGGCAAAGAGATAGATGAGATAATGCAACATTATTTATTTACTAGAATTCTATTTTCATTGAGTGACATCTGAACCTAGAGGAAATATGGTTTCATTTTCCCCCAACAGGGTGAATCAAGTCTGTCACCTAAATTCTCCCAAGTCACCTATCCTCTTTATCATGCCAAAATCAGGAAAATGGTTTTCATTAGACAGAGCACAAAGCCTGATACTTAGTTTCTTGCTTCAATTTATCATGATTTGTATGTAACTGAGAGGAAGCCAATTAATGTGGTTTCTCATTTTGCTCTTATTAATAAGTAGACATGCTGAAAACTTCTGTAATAATTAGAATCTTTTCTAGATTACTTCTTTTCCCCCTTTTAACTTTCCGGAAATAATGGTATAGATTTCTTCTTTGAAGATAACTAGAATAATAACTTTCATACTAGCACTGACAGTTGAAAATTTTGTTATAGAAATAATAACTTTTGTCCCACCATTATTTGAAGCCTTAGAATTGACAAAACCAAAAATAATTGGATGTCATGTGTATTTTATGGCAGGCTTCACAAACTATTTCCAAGTGTTTACTTTTTATTCCTTGATGCTCCCTATATAAAAGTAAAATAAACAACTAAAATCAATCCTGAAATGAAAACTAAACACTAAATTCCTTGAGGGAACTCAAATATTTAATTATGATCAAACAAAATAATATTCATGATCTTCCATGTTTAAACGAAGATATTATGGCCACACTTTTTTATTCAGAAGATTTATACAAGTCAGCTGCCATCCATAGCCAAGTGTCTGAAGCTATGATTTGTTTTTATTATAGTTGGACAATAAAAATAAAAAAAAATCTCAGTAAAAGACTTTAGGTGTTAAAAATGTTTGAGCATTTCAGCTGCCACTTGCAATTTGCCAAAATCCATATGGCAAATCAGCATGTCTCTAATGCAAATATCGTGGTAAATGGTTTCACTTCCAACAATATTAAGGAAGGTAATAGAGGACTAACGGAAAATGAAAAAAATATATAGCATTAAAAGCCTGCAGGAAAAGGCTTATATTAACCTCTCCGGGGGATTATAACATCAATACAGACAGCAGAAATTATATAGGATGTGTGTTAACACATACGGTGATGGCGATTACCTCCTCTTTAAACAAGGCAATTCACTTTCCCTGCTTGACCCCTCAAAAGTTCTTCTTTTAACAAGGTGAGAGGGAGGGGAGATAATCCCTATGCAAACCGTGGTGGCTTTCTTTATAGCATGCTTAGAAATGTCTAATACAGACTCAGGGGTAAGGGGAAATTTAAATCATCTAGTTCAACCTAAAAAGAAGTGTGTTTAATTGCTCTACAAACTTGCTATTCTAAATATGGGCAAGGTACCAGCAGCATAGAAATATGCTATTAGCTTGTTAAAAATGTAAAATCACACTTCCCACCCTCACATACATTTTCAGAATTTTCCTTTAAACAGAATTTCCTGGTGACTCATCTGCACATTGGAGTCTGAAGATCTCGTCCTGACAATGTTTCCTCCAAGTGCTCATCCAGACCCAGCATCTTCAGTTACTGAGTAATCTGTGTCTTTGGTAACCTACTTTATAGTGGCTAACTCTAATGGTTATGAAGATCTTTCTTATAAGAAGGCAAAAATCTGCTTCTTCCATCCAGTTAGACCAAATTCTTGTTCTAGGGCCAATCAAGGTAAGTTTAATTTCTCTTTCAGGATAGTTTTTTAGATACTTGAGTATAAAACTCATTCTACTTTCTTAGTCTTCTTTTTCCAACTCCTTTAGTTGGTTCTCAAATTGGATGTTCTATCCAAACTTTACCCTGATGATTAGGAATAAAGGTGTGAGCTCTCAACTGGAAATGCAATATTTCAGTGATGAAGGCAGATTTGAGCAAGATTGTTGCCTCCTACATTTTGCACATTCTTTTTATATTAATGCTTAAGGACTGAAATTACCTTACTTGAGAGAGTGAGGAAATAACCTTAAACTGGAGACTCATATTGAGTCTATAGTAGTCCTAGGTCATGTCTCTAGTTTTCCTGTTTTTATCCAATACATGTATGTCAAATTAATTATTTGAACCCCAAAAGGACTCTAAAATATTTACCATATATTGCTACACACTTTTTTCATATCTGAAGCAATTTTCCTATAAACTTAACTGTGTTAGCCTGAGTACATCATCTCAATTTTAAATCATGATGTTTGATGTTATATAATTTTATTTCTTTCATTTAATGCCTTTTTGATAATAGGTGGAATTTTTCTACTATCATCATGCACATCTAAGATATTAAGACTATGACATACTTTCTCATATCAGTGTGTGTATGTGTTTGCTGGATAGAATAAATTTACTTCTATTGGAAAAAATATACTTTGCATTCCATTCACCTAACTGAGCTTAATGGAGGACTAAAATTATTATAATAGCCTTTAGGACACTACATGAACTGACCCCATTAACTGACCCCTTTTAACTGTATCTCTTACTAGTCTATCTTTATATTCTCCTTTATTCCCTTAGCCAAAAGACATTTTATAAATAATATCTGCCCTGAACAGCTTGATAATTCCTGCAAAATACAACTCTATTTTCTTATGCATTTACTTTTTCATAGCTCTTAATATCATCTAAATATTAAATTTTATTTATTTCATTTACTGTATGCCCCACCACCACTAGCATGGACACACCTCCTCAAATGCATGCGTTCTGTGTTTGGTTCACAATATTATTCTCAGAACCTAGATAATGCTTGGCACTCGTAGGCAGTCAAAAATATTTGCTGGCTGAATGAATATGTAAACTGTATTCCTGTTAAGGCTATCTGTGCCTCAGTTTGTTGATTTATAGATTGAGAAAAACAGCTCTTACCTTACAAAGTGTTTTTATTTATTTATTTTAATTCAGGGTATTATGGGGGTACAAACATTTTGGTTACATGAAATGAGTTTGCCTCTCTCAAGCCAGGGCTACAAGCTTGTCCTTCACCCATACAGTGTGCCCCAGTTCCAGTAGCTATGGGTATACCCCCTCACCGCCCCTCACCTGACCGGCACCCAATGAGTATTACTACCACGTGAGCACCTTAATGTGAATCAGTTATGGCGCAGATCAATAATTGACAGCCCAGTGATTCTGTCTGCCAGACGGGCTTAAGTCATCTTATAAGATCATAACTCTAGGGCCTGATCTCCGCATCAAGGTGGCTGCCAACAGTGGGGTTCATGGTCAGGGAAGGAAAATCCTGGTCAGAGACACCAGCAGGTGCACCAAGTAACCCCTCCCATTAGGAGCAGCCTCCCAAGCATGGTAGAAGAACCCTGAATAACATATTAGCGGCTCCCCCTAGCAGCAGATCAAGCAAACATAGAAGCACACACATCCAGACTGGTAGGCAGCAGGTGCTATCTGCCTTGCCCCTACCACTACTTTAAGGGGTAATAGGGTCCAAGTAACACTCGGGAGTGGCAAGACCCTTCCTAAAGATTGGGGCATTTGTATTCCTCACCCGGGGACCAGAGACCAACACAGAGGCATCAGATTACCTCGATAACTGGCTTCTCCATGCAATCTACAACCAATGACGGAGAGGGTAACCCCATAGCTTGACGCAGTGTCCTCCTTCTCAAGCTATTAGAGGACAGTGGAGTTATACACAGAGGTGTCATTCACCACATGGGAGCTTAAGCTGGAGGACCAAACTTAACTAATCTCCACTGGCAAGAGGTGAAGACAACAGGTCAGAGGTAACCCAACTTGCCAAAATACCTCTAAGGCAATACAAGTACAAAGTGTTTTTATGTATAAAGTTCCCAGCCCCAAGTAAAGCCTGACTATATCTACTCACATGATTTGGAACAATTTTTTCTGTCAATAGACTGAATACACAATTCCAAATGTAGCAAAATTTAGAAAAGTAATGGAAAAATCCCATGATTTCTTTTTTTATTTCCTGTTAATTGTACCATTGCCAATAGTTATAACAATTTTTACAATTTTTCTAACTTATATAAATAATTTCTGATCATTTTTTTCTTCTGCTTGTTTTTACTAGAAGTCATCTTTGACCTGTTCTTCTTGATTCATAAATTAATGATTAGGAGGTGATGAGAAACAGTGCCCAGCTCTACCCTGGAGGTGTAATGGACCTTGGAAAAATCTTGCAGACACAAGTGCAACAGTTTTTGATAACACTTTTACTCAGTAACTTTCCCTGTATAGTCAGTGATTTTCCTCTGGAAATATTGCCTGTCATGTACATTAAAAAAAAAGGAACAATTGTTACTGTCTCTATATGTGAATATAGATTTAGAAACTATAGTAGGAAGGAGAAAGAAAACTTTTCTCAGTTACCTTGTATCCAAATTGAATCTTTCCTGTATTATGCAAAATTGATGGATGTGTGCATTTTTTTCTCTGCTATAATAATTCAAAACTAAAATGACTGCCAAGAAATGTGAACTCCTCCCTTAGAACTAGGCAGAGTTTAGTCAATCCAGAATGTTCACTGCTTATTATTTTAATCATACTACTGGCATTCATTCCCAAGATACCAATCGTGTCTCACTTTCTTGGGAAGTTTAGTAAAAAGTAGTGCTCAAGTTTGAGAAAATATTTTTTGTACAATAATCCATCCCAAAGGGAAACATCAGATGTTAATAACAGGTAATGATTCATGTTTTAGAAGGAAGGAAGGTAGAAAGGAAGGGAGAGAGGTAAAACCAGATATGACCACTTCATTATTTGCAATAGGAATATTTGAAAATTCATTTGTTTTGATGTATTTATATCTACAAAGATGTTTGTGCATTTTGGAGCTTGCAAGCCCTAAAAACAAAAGAGTTAACCAATGTAATGCCAAAACTTTCTGTATATAGTAAGCCAAAATTATTGATAAAACTTTATTTTCTTTGTTTACTGATCTTATAGTACATTTTTGTATTCTCTTAGAAATTTTCATATCTTCTCAGTTACGACAGCCATATGCCAAATATTTATTTTCCCCATTGTTGAATCATCAAAAGGAGAAAAAAAAATCAGTAGCATAGTTGATGAGGACGAGTGTGGTGGTGGGAGACAGGATGAAACGGAGAGGACTCAAAGGTGACAAAATTGTGTAAATTAAGAGGCAAGTGTCAGGGACGGGTTTTACTTGAGAAAATACTCCTGAAAATTTTTGAATTTTTATCACTTATTAAAAATACATTTCTGCCCTTTCCTGACAAAAATTTTGTTTGAATTTTTTCCTGTTTTGCTTTTCTTATTAACTAACGACATTTACAGGTTCTTCTTCATTAGATGATTTATTAAAATGAAATGAGCAGACCAGTTGATTTTGTTTCTGTCCTATATTTATTTTTAGCCTGTCCTATAATTATTTTTCAGCATTGTTATAAGTGTATGAAATTCAAACCTGGCACCTATCTGTTGTGTTATGCTGGGAGTGGATAATTCTCTAAACCAATAGCTCTCTAATGTGATCCAAGGACCAGCACCATCAGAGACACTTTAACCAAGAACCTTGCTAGAAAGACAAATAACCAGCCCCATTTGAGATGTACAGAATCACAATTTTAGAGCATGGGGTCCATCCAATAGTCTTCCAGGTAGTTCTTAGGAATGATAATCTTTGAAAACAACCCTTCTTCTAAACAGTGTATCTCACACTCCCATGTCCACGAAAAACATCTGGGTGTTTTAAGTGAAAATGCACAGGGTGGGCATTAACCCTAAAGATTTGGATTCACTAAACCGTGTGTAGTGCCCAGCAATCTGCATCACTTCTAAATTACTCTGAAGCCTGTAGCTCATAAACTAAGCTGAAGTTGTTCCAAATTGTTCTTTTGATATATATAGTAGCTATTTGCACTGGAGCTCCTTTATAGTCTGCATCTTTTTTCCATCAACTGGCCCTTATCAGGGTAAAATACAAGCAAACAAATAACACCATTACCCTACAAAAGAATATTCAACATCTTTTCAGGGGCATGTTTCTCCTACCACAGTCTGTTCCCAGCTCACCTGTCTAGCCTCACCTTCAGCCACTTGTTAACTTATACCCTGTGATGTTCTCACTATTGCATTACATTTTTTCTCACCTCCGTAATATCTCCTCATGGTGTTTCTACAGCACAGAATGGCTTTCTTTCTTATCTTCCTGTTAAACATCTGTGTACTCTTCACAGGTCACCGCCTTGTTAAAAACTTCCCTGAACACCCCTTCTACATCAAAAACAATTCTTTATTCCCAGATCATTTTATATAAAATCCATAAAATATATGTGTAAACACTTCATATATATTTGTTCAACTTTGTTTCACCAGAAAAAGTAAATTCATATATGTAAAAAACATATATGGAAAAATGAAGACTCTGAGTTGAAGACCAATCGTAAATTACTAAGTATGTGACCTTGAATGAGTCCAAAGTCTCTCTGGACTTTATATCACTTGTCTCAAAAACAAGGTACTACAACCCAGTAATTTTCAGTTATTTAAAAAAATATGGAAAATGTATTTTTTTCTTTTTTTCAAAGGAAATCTTAATGGACCTTAATTGGAACTCTACCACATAAAATGATCAAAGCTAAGCTACTCCTGTTGAAAAGGGAAACTGAGAAGGTGGACAAGACCTTCTGTAAAATGAGAAGAAATGTACTCTAAACTAATATATTATTATTTTAATAAGTAAATTGTAAGAGAAAAATCTCTAGTATGTATTATAAAACCAAGGCTAAGCATTAAATTCTTACCATGTAGGCTTTACATTAACATAACTGCTTTATTTTTTGATAGGTCACTAATTTTTTAATGTTTAGAAAGTTGAAATGTGCAATAAAGTTTCATTTTTTTCTTTCAAGTTTTTTACTGTGCTAAAATACATAACATGAAATCCACACTCTTAACAAATTTTCAAGTGTATAATACAGTAATGTTACCTATATGCACATGGATATACAGTAGATCTCTGGAACCATTTGATCTTGCTTGACTGAAACTTGAAATTCATTGAATAGCAACCCCCCACTTCTCTTTCTTCTCCTCACCCAGTCCCTGGCAACCAAAATTCTATTTTATGCCACTATGTTTAACCACTTTAGACCTCATATAAATAGAATTGTACATTTTGTGGCCTTCTGTAACTTGCTTAGTTCATTTAGCATAATGTCCTCAAAGTTAACCCATGTTACAGTATGTCAAAGGATTTCTTTTTTATAATGGTGAATAATATTCCATTGTACATATTTATTCATTTTCTTTATCCATTCATCTATCAATGGGCATTTAGATTCTTCTAACTCCCCAGATGTTGTGAATGATGCTGCAACAAACATGGTAGTGCAAATATCTCCCCTAAATCCTGCCTTAAATTCTTTTGGATAGATATGCAGATGTAGAACTGCCCATTTATATGATATTTCAATATTTTTAATTTTTGAGAATCTTCCATACTGTTTTTCATAGTGGCTAAACCATTTTACCTTCCTACTAACAATATACCCAAGTGTTCTAATTTCTCCACAACCTTGCCAAAACTTATTTTCTGGTTCTTCTCTCTCTCTCTCTCTCTCTCTCTCTCACTCTTTCCCTCCTTCCTTTCTTGATTCCCTCCCTCCCTTCCTTCCTTTATTTTTTCTTTATTTTCTTTTTCTTTGTTTGTTTCAATAATTGTCATCTGAACAGGTGCAAGGATATATCTCACTGTTGCATTCATTTGCATTTTCCTGATAATTCGTGTGTCCAGAATCCTTTCACATACCTGTTTCCATGTGTATGTCTTCTTTGGAGAAATATCTATTCAAATCCTTTGCCTATGATCAATAAGAAGGTCATACATTAAAGTCTTTAATTTTGAATGGATTTTTGTGCATTGTGTATAAGATATAGATTTATTTTCATCTCTTTGCATGTGAATATCCAATTTTCCCAAAACCATTTGAAGGGATTATCCTTTCCTTATTATATAGTTTTGGCATCCTAGGTGAAGATCATTTGACTGTATAGGCATGGGCTGATTTCTGGGATCTCTTTTCTGTTCCATTGTGTGTGTCCTATGTGTGTCTTTATGTATGTGCCAGCATGATACTCTTTTGATTACTGTAGCTTGGTAATATGATTTGAAGGCAAGAAGTGGGAGGCTTCCAGCTTTTTTTTTCCCACAATTATTATAGCTATTCGGGGTCCTTTGTGGTCCCATATGAAATTTAGGGTTGCTTTTTATTTCTTTCCTATTCTGCAAAAAATACCACTGAGATTTCTACAGGGATAGCATTGAATCTGAAGATCACTTCAGGTAGAATGGATATTTTAACAATATTAAATGTCTGAATCCATGAGCACAGAATGCCTTTCATTTATTTGTGTTTTCTTTAATTTATTTCAGCAATATTTCATAATTTTCAGCATATACATCTTTTGTCTCCTTCCTTAATTATTTTTCTAAGTATCTCGTTATTTTTGATAATATTGTAGACTGAACTGTTTTCTTGTTTTCTGTTTAGATTGTTTATTGTTAGTGTATAAAAGCACACTGATTATTGCACATTGATTTGGTATTCTGCAGATTTCCTGAATTTGTTTGTTCTAGCAGTTTTTGTGGACTATTCAAGCGTTTATACACATAAGATCATGACATCTAAAAAATATAACAATTTATATCTTCCATTTCAATTTGAATATATTTTACTTCTTTTTCTTGCCTAACAGCTCTATCTAGGACTTCCAGTACTATGTTGAACAGAAGTATCAATAGTGGGCATTCTTGCTTTGCTCCTGATCTTATAGGAAAAACTCTCAGTACTTCAACAATGAGTAAAATGTTATCTGTGGAATTTTCATATATGGCCTTGATTATGTTGAGGTAATTTCCTTCTGCTGTGGTTTGAATGCCCCCACCAAACTCATATTGATATATAATTGCCTTTGTAATGGTATTAAGAGGTGAGATCTTTAACAGTTTATTAGGCCATGAGGGCTTTACCCTCAATGGAATGGGCTCCTAATAAAAGGATAAATTTGGCCCAATTTTCCTCTTCCACTGTAGGATGACCTTTGCCAGATGCCAGCATCATTTTCTTTGACTTCTCAGCCTGCAGAACTCTAAGCCATATAAACTTCTCTTCTTTAGAAATAATTTAGTCTGTAATATTCTGAATATAATATTAGACGGGAAGGTATATTATCCCAAGCTTTAGGATTTAACACTCTGGAAGAACTCTAGAAAATGTTGTGAATCTATTATAAGGATCACCTCTAGAATGGAAAAAAAAAAAGGTGGCTTCTGCTAAGAAAAGATGAAATTTCAGAATCTCCCTTGGTGAAGTAAAGGAGTAGGAAGCTAAGGGAAGTACCTACTCTAGAATGAATATACTATGCATGTTATGAAAGAACTGAGAAATGCTTATATTTTACTGCTAGGCCCAGGTGATGACATTAATTAACAAAACCATAAAGAATGTGTTGGTTAGAGGGGGTAAGTGTCACCAAGAAGTCAGTGGTATTTCTCCTCTGTAGATCAGGCCTGATGGGTGGAGGAACTATTACTCACTGATGGTAATAGGATGATGGAATCCCCCTCCCTACAGATAGAGGCCAGGTGGCAGCACTTAATCATAGACTCCAGGTGAAGGCAATTATTACAATAGCCAGAAAGGTGAGATTAAGCACTAAGAGGGCACGTACCACAGAGAAGCATGGAGAATGTTAATTGGATACAATATCCTAAGGGGAAAATAGAGATAGGCAGAATCAAGGACACTCCTCTGATTATACCAGCACAAGAAATTAAGTATTAATAACCAATAGCCTGATAGTGGTCAACTCAATAAAAAGGATGTCAAAATAATCTATTTTCCAGTAGTCAGGGCTGAGCTGGTATGCAGACCAGGACACAATGATGGAAAAGGTGTCTGTGTCCTCAGGAGGTAGAAACTTGTGACAGTGAATGCACATTTTAATGAAACCTGTAGTTCTTCCTCCAAGGAATCTAGGGCCATTCATCAGCTGATTGCACAAAGGGGAAAGAGGAATAGTCAGACATTTTGAGGAATATTGGATACAAAGTCTGAGTTGAATTTGCAAATCATAAACTCAAAGTGTCCTCATGGCCTGTCTATGAGGGTAGGGTCATATGAAAGACAGGAAATAAATGGAGTCCTGGGCAAGGTAGGCTTTGCCCTGGGTTTATGGGGCCTGTATAGCCAACTGTTGGCCATTGTCTTGATCCCTGAATATGTAATTGAATTTGACATATTTGGTAGGTAGTAAAATCCAAACATTAGTCTCTTTCCTTATCATAGCAGGGAAGGCCAAGTAGAAGACTATGAAACTACTTTCTGAAACTACCCCAACCAAGACAGGAAATAAAATGCTATATAATATCTCTGGGAGCATGACAGAGATTAGGACTACTCTTAAAGATCTAAAAGATACACATGTGGTGGCCCCTATTTAATTCATGAGTCTAGTCCTGTAGAAACCAGAGTACTACTGGAAGAAGAATACAGATCACTTCAAGTTCATCCAAATAGCAGTACTGGTTGCAGGAGCCTTTACAAGTTATGGCCATATGCTAGGTCATATTAATATGACTTTCACTATATGATATGTGGCCACTAATCTGGCAAACTCCTAATTTTCTAGCCCAATCAATTATGAGGAATAGAATGAATATATTTTCCCATAGAAAGGGCAGTAGTTATTCTCTTGGCCATAATGATTCTCCTATACAAGGTATTTGAAAAAAAGTCTGAACAATTTGTATATCCTGCAAAATATCACATCAATTTATTACATTGAAAATATGTTCATCTCCACCTATTTACATGCTCTGCGATTTCCTTCCTCAGTGTTTCGTAGTTCTCCCTATAGAGGTCCTTTACCTCCTCAGTTAAATTTATTTGTAGGTATTTTATTTTCTTTGTTGCTATTTCGAAGGGTATTGAGTCCTTGATTTGGTTCTCCATTTGACTGTTATTGGCATATATGAATGCCTCTGATTGTGTGTATTGATTTTGTATCCTGAGACTTTACTGAATTCATTGATCAGTTCCAGGAGTCATTTGGTTGAATCCTTGGGATTTTCCAGACATAACATCATATCATCAGAGTGAAAGTTTATCTCTTCTTTCCCTATTTGGACTCCCTTGATTCTGCTCTCTTGCCTGATAGCTCTTGCAAGGACTTCCAGTACTATGTTGAAAAGTAATGGAGACAGTGGGCAGCCTTCTCTGGTTCCAGTTCGAAGTGGGAATGCTTTCAATTTTTCCCCATTCAGTATGATGTTGGCTGTGGGTTTGTCGTATATGGCTTGTATCATTTTTAGATAGGCCCCGTCTATGCCTATTTTGTTAAGCATTCT
>CM052438.1:153765432-153818507 GCA_028533085.1 Varecia variegata | reverse complement strand
GGCACTCTAGTCCGGGCAACAGAGTGAGACTCTGTCTCAAAAACAAACAAACAAACAAAAAAAGAAGTGGTCTGGTCTGTAGAAAAGTTAAGAAATGCCTGAGTTCAAATCCAGTATAGTATATATAGTTAAGAAACACCTTAATGCTATATACTAAGTGTGTGATCTTGGACAACTTATTTAAATTCTCTGTGCTTCAATGTCTTCAGATATGAAATGAGAAATTGATACAACTTATCTCACTGGCTGTGATGATTGGGCTAATATATGATGCGGTTGGAATAATTATTTGAACATTATAACCATTGCATATCATTTGCAATATAGTACTAGCTATTATGACTATTATCATTGTTAGAATATTAGTAGTTGTTTTAGAAGTATGTTGCCAGCCATTTTGCTGTAGATCAGTGAGAACAGTGAACGAAGCGGTGAGTGGCAGGGGGTGAGGTCAGATTTAACATAGCCAGAGGCCAGATCTTGTAGGGCTTCATGGTCCTTGGTGAGAAGGTTGAAATTTAAGTAATAGAAAAATTGAAAATAAAAAAGTGAAATACTCTGATTTGCATTTTATTCTCTTAGTTCCAGCTCTTTATTAACGATTTAAGCTAGTATCTTGACTTAGAGGCCACTGAGAAAAATAAAATAAAATTAGATTTTGGAATTCTTGCTGCTCATTGAAGGATGCAAAATAGCAGCTTCTCTGAATTCAAGGCAAGCTCTACTCCCTAATCTTCTTTGAAGGCACAGAAGGGCCTGAGGCCAACAGTATAATACATTCGAGAAATGGTCTAAGTTCAGGTTCCTTAATGAGATAACCATGAGCAAACGTTGAAAATTGTCACTTTATAACCCCTTTCACAATCATTGATAATAACCAATTTATTACTTTACTATTACTTTACAATCACTTCTGTGATGATGGTGGAAGCAAATTTCTAGCTTCTGTAGTTTGCTTCTCTCTCTGATCTCCTTTTTCTTGATCATGACTATAGTTTTTGTTCCTCTGCTAAACAGAAATCTGACGGTTCCAGCAATATCTGAAATCCATCACCAAACCCAAAGCCCCTTATCCTGAAGAGGGAAATAAAATTACAGTTTAAAACAATTTATAATGGCATAAAAAGAATGAAACCAGTACTTTCCAAAAGGGGCTGTATCTATGGATTTCCCAGTAACATCATTCTTCATGGCAGTCAATTAGATAATTCCTGTCAGAATAATTATTAGTTTTATAAACCATCAATCACCATGTTCAATGTTTTCATAAGTCCAAACAGGAAGATGAAACAGAGCCATTACCTTGGCAATGTGGTGGCATACTATGGCATGCTGATTGCCATGTAAGAAGTAGACCAGAAAATGGGGAGAGAAAAAAACGTTGCTTCAGTAGTGACTAAAAAACTGCAGTATTTGGAGCGTGGTGGAAAATATTTTGTTATGAAAACTTACACGTGTACTATAAGGAAAAAAAAAAACCTGGAAACAGGGCAAATTTGCCTAACTTGGTAGATTTTATATTACAGGAAAATAGGACGGCTATATGATATGGATAATAATTTTATAGGCAGTATGTCAGACATACTACGTTGGTTAAAACTTTAGTTTCTGTGGGTTCATCTTAGTGCAAATAAAAATACAGATTCCTCAAATTACGAAAAATCTGCAGGACCTACATTAAACTCTAGGTAGGTAAGGCAACACTGGCTTCTGTAAGGTTTTTTGGATTGGCCGGCGCCAGAGAAAGAAACAGGAGCAAGTTGAAAGGGATAAGTAAAGAGGTTTTATTGAAGCGCTCCCAGGTGGGGGTAACGAGTCCCAAGAGAGAGGGACCCGGGCGAGGTTCCCAGGTCTGGTGAGACCTGAGAAGTCGCACCCCCAGAAGTTTTGAGTGGGTTTATATATGTTTTTTAGGAGTGGGGGTGGGAGTTTCCTTGGCGGAAAGATTTATGGCGGGGAGAGCAAGGAACTTTCCGTTGCAGTTTTAGGGCAGGTGTGGAGAAATGGGGGAGGGGGGGATGGTGGTATGGGTGGACTCCGGGAACCATGAGGGACTCCAGGAGCCCAGACCCTTGTCATGGTAACCATCAGGTGTGGTTACTCTTTTAACTCAGCTGGGCCTAGCGGGCATTGTTCTCGGCAGGTCTCCTGGGCCTTTTCTTTTTTCCGTTAGGGAGGGGAGGGGTGCCCGCCACCAGCCTTACAGCTTCCGTATTTGGATCCCAGTTCTGGTATGTTGTGCGTTGAGTAAGTCACCGAAAGTATTGGGTTGGTTGCACTGGTAATCTGGTAAGCTGAGCTACTGTAATGTTTTTTAACTTTTTGCTAAAATTCACTATAATTGTTTCAAATCCTTTCATTATTCTAAGAAAAGTCACACCTATGCTTTTTCTATATTAGATTTAGAGTCAACATTTTAATGTGTTTTTTATCTTTCTGTAAGCAGCTCCGTCATATGTTTTATGGCAATTTAGATGAGGAGGATGAAGTGCCAGGAGTCACAGCTCCATAACCTGTAAATGCCTAAACGACTCCCCTTCTTTTTTGAGTGACTCACACTGTGCATATTTCCTTCCAAGAGGAAGAGACATGGCTTGGACTGAGGACTTTTTGTTTATCTCAACATTCAAAGTGATTCTCACCTCACTGCCATCACAGGAAAACACTGAGGCCATTCGAGAAAGTAAAGTTTTCATTTATTCATTCAACTAATATCCAACGAGGACACACTTGTGACAGACCCTGGGGATATAACAGTAAAGAAAGCAGACAAAGTTCCTGCTCTCCAGGAGATTATATATTAGAAGTAGAACCTTGATGGAAACATATACACAGATTATATATATATGTATATATATATATGATCTAATGTCAGATAATGGTGCATTTTATAAATAGAAGTCAAACAAAGCAAAGGGATAGAGAGTGATGAACAGTCAGGGAGATAGTGGTACCAATTTATGTAGAGGAATAAAGGATAATCCTTTTTCTATGGTGATATTTGAGTAGAGAATAAAAAAGAGTAAGCTGCACACATATTTAGAGAAGAAAACATCTCAGAGAGAACCACAAGCACTAAGACCCTGAGGTAGGAGCTTCTCATCAAATTCAAGGCACAGCCAGGAGGCCAGTGTAAATGCTAGACCTTCCAGCACAAGAAGGTCTAGCAGGCCATGACAAGGCTTTTAGTTTTTTAAATATGGTTCTCAGTGAGCCTGGAAACCATCTGTAGTTTTAAAGAGCAGACTCTCATGATGTAACAATTTTTATTTATTTTTTTAATTTTTTAATAACCTGTATTGACACTATTTGATGAATAGGCTGCAGGAGGCAAAGGTGACTCAATGACAATTTAGGAGACTATCAAGAGTAGTTGAAAAGTATAAAAACTTTGTATTTAGAAAGTATGCTGGTTATATAAATTTCAAACTTTTCAAGGGACTTTCAGTTCCACAGAGACCTTATCTCATTTACTCCCTTAAAAGAAATTTCAGGGCATATCGGGAAGGAGTCTGTTCACTTTCATTTAATAAAAGAGAGAATGGGAAGGAGGGAGGGTGTAAGGAAGTCCACTAGGCTTTGAAGCTTTGAAGTGGGGATGAAGAAGGATTGAAAAGGGAGGTTGATGATTCTATTTCCCAACTGAGAATAAAAATCTAATCTCAAAAAGCAATGAATGTGTGTAAAATCATTTCTATCATAAAATCTAAAATGAGGTTCGGTTTTGATTAATGTTTTATTACTGTTTTAAAGGTCCCTGAAAAACTAATAGTGGGCCGTATGCAAGATTAAAACTTAGAAAGCAAAAATCAATCCGGAATGCATATATTTTTCTTTTATTCCATAAAAAATATCACTGGAGCATGTAACTTCTTCTTTCCTATGTCCACTCAATTTCCAGAAAGAACTGTTTCAAATCTCCTTAGATTATAGCCTATAATATATCTTACTAAAATTATTAAGGTTGAAAATCAGGGTAAATCAATTTCTCATTTTCCCCCAGATGTTATTTATTACCTGTTAAGATTACGTAAGAAAAAAAGTCTGGAAAAAATTTAGAACAGAAAGTAAAATAAATAATTACATTATTTTGAAATTCTTGGGGAGAATTCCACAGTCTTAATTAGTATTTGTGACTCACAATGGGAGTCAGAACTTAGATGGCTTTAGGAGAAAAATTCTGTGACAATTATGAGTGACTAAATGGAGAGGTACTTTATGACATTACTCAGGGATTTTAAAAGGATGCTCTTCATATCAATTCATTCGTCTTAAGAAATATGATTTCTGCCGGGCGCGGTGGCTCACGCCTGTAATCCTAGCACTCTGGGAGGCCGAGGCGGGTGGATCGCTCAAGGTCAGGAGTTCGAGACCAGCCTGAGCAAGAGCCAGACTCCGTCTCTACTAAAAATAGAAAGAAATTATCTGGCCAACTACAAATATATAGAAAAAATTAGCCGGGCATGGTGGCGCATGCCTATAGTCCCAGCTACTCGGAAGGCTGAGGCAGAAGGATCGCTTAAGCCCAGGAGTTTGAGGTTGCTGTGAGCTAGGCTGACGCCACGGCACTCACTCTAGCCTGGGCAACAAAGTGAGACTCTGTCTCCAAAAAAAAAAAAAAGGAAAAGGAAAAATTAAAAAATTAATATAGTTTCTTTGAAGACAAGACAAATCATATCTCCTGCTCACTACATACAGATAACACCCCCCCCAACACACACACACACACACACACACACACACACACATAGATGGAGACAGAGGGAGATACTGAACATTGGTCCAATTCCACATGTGTAATAAATTTCTTATTGGGCCTTTGTGAATGTGTTCCTACATGTATAAATACCTTTAAAACAGAAATAACTAGCATTTATTACATGTTTACTATATATCTTAATTTTATAATCTCACTTAATATTTAAATGAAATCACTCTTATTATCTTGGGGTTTGCTACTTTATTATTCTCAGTGTGCTGATGAAAGCACTGAACCACACAGAAGTTAGCTAATTGTGTGAGGTCACACAGTTAATAAGCATCTTATCAAAGAATGCAATGCAAGAAGTCTGCCTCTAAAGCCTTTGCCTATAAGCATGTTTTAATACTTCTAGTGTAGTTATGTGTACACTCCTAAAAGTGTAGGCATATGTATCTAGTGAAGTAACTTTTGGAAAATCTGGCCTGGAGATAATGTTTTTCAAGACTCCACCCTGAGGATTTCCAAGCTCAAGAAATCTTCTGAGTATTTCCTTAAAAACACTGCCACCACCATCACAATGCCTGCTTTATCCTTTGTAAAGTACAAGGGTCAACCTTCAGAGAAGCGAATCAGTGAATTTGTATTGTCTTCTTGTATTTTGGGGAATAGTAGGAGATATTACATTTTTTGATGTGTTAAAGAACAATAATTATCTACCAGGTCATCTCGTGTATTTGTATTTCATAGAAACTGGACAATATGAGTCAATCATAGAGATGTATGTTTTCTTCAGGAAAAAGAAAATTACATAAAGTACATCATATCTTAAGTTAAAGCCAATTAACCTTGTCAGTTTCATCATAGAATAATTACTATTTTATTCTGAAAGTTATATACATGCATCTGATTATAATTAACCCACGGCTGGGCGCTGTGGCTCATACCTGTAATCCTAGCACTCTGGGAGGCCGAGGTGGGCGGATTATTTGAGCTCAGGAGTTCGACACCAGCAACACGAGCTCAGGAGTTCGACCTGAGCAAGAGCGAGACCCCTGTCTCTAGTAAAAATAGAAAGAAATTAGCTGGACAACTAAAAATATATAGAAAAAGTTAGCCAGGCGTGGTGACGCATGACTGTAGTCCCAGCTACTCAGGAGGCTGAGGCAGGAGGATTGCTTGAGCCCAGGAATTTGAGGTTGCTGTGAGCTAGGCTGATGCCATGGCACTCTAGTCCGGGCAACAGAGCGAGACTCTGTCTCAAAAAAAGAAAAAAATATATATATAATTAACCCAAATTTCAAATAAAACACAGAGAACAAACAAGGTAATAATGTATTGTTTTGTTGTAAAAAGAAAAAAAAGAAGACAAAATCTTAGTGAAATATTTCCTCATAAATAAATACTGGTTTTCAAAAGTGTATTGATTTCAATGTAACCCATGCCTAGAAACTTCTATAGCAAATTTCTGTCATTAGAACATTCTCCTTTCACCATTTAAGATGATTGAAATATTTCCTTTTCCTGGATCTTGTGATGACATCCTTATTCCTCTAACAGAGTACCTTGGTTCAGTACAGTCACAGTGGATATCACCTATTATAATTACTTGCCTCATTTTCCCCAAATAAAAAGAGTTTGGGTATAGTCAGGATAATCTGTAAAATCCTTTTGAGGCCCCATGTGTACAGAACCATGCTGAAAGGAATATCCCATTTTAGTGCACCCAGCAAATAGCTCCAAAGGTAACTCCTTAGTCTAGGTCTAACTGTTGATGAATGAGCAGACAGAAAGCAGTGCGTGATCCAAGCCTGGGGGGAAATGGCAACAGTCATCTGTATCAAACAGTTGATCTGGGATGCTAACCTGTGGTGTCCATGTGCACAGCCTGAATTAGCAAAGTGTGTTCATTGTGACTGCATTGGGCTTTCAAGTAACTACACATACACAGTTAATTGCTGTGTTCTTAGAATTTTTATGTTAAAACAGAATGAAACATGTAAACAGAAATGGAATCAAGGCCCAAGAAACATATTCACCTGATATATGTGTATTTTACTAAATTAATATCCATGACCATGCCTAAGGGCATGTCCATGTGTGCATAGAGATGTAATCATAAGAGGATATCCGTATGCTAAATTTACCTACCCACAAAGTAGAATGTACACAAATGCCAGAGAGCACAAATATTCACAGAATCCCCCATAAAAAAATCACATCTAGTAAATAAATCAATTTATTTATGCCACGTCTACTTCAGTAGGATCTGTTTCAGAGATTAAAACGGATGAATTTAAAATACACTCTTCATCACCTGTTCCTCCTCCTCCCCCTTACTTATATTCCTATTGCTCCTCTTTTATTGTGTCAAAATGACCTGGGCTAAGTCATTCTTAGTGGTGTTTATGGACAAAATGTCAGCAGCACACAGGACTCACATAAATAACATGACTGTGTCAGCATTCGGACTCTGCCAAATGGGCGCTGCGATTTACGTAATCAAGAAATTATTCCAAGGAAAGGCATGAGGGGCAACATTTGGCAGTTTCTAGCCAAAACAATTCTTAAGGTTTGAGAACAAAATTGAAGAAGTCTAAAGGAGTCAAATTTAAATTTGCATTAGAGGAAAGCACCACCTTCTTATCTTAAGTATGCTGCTAATTTGACAGGTATCTTCCTCAATTCTGCTTTACTCAATAATTTTAGTATTAAATGTATGGCTTTTCAGGGGTTGGGGGGAAGTAGGGGGTGGAGACAGAGCGCGCGTGCGAGAGAGAGAGAGAGAGAGAGAGAGAGAGAGAAAGAGAAGTTTTATACAAGTTTTAGCCCAAGAAATGAAGTTCTGTGGAAGAAACTCATATTTCATTTCAGTGTCATCTACTAATAGACCCAGACATCATAGTTTGTGGAGAATAGGAACCAATAATGATTCTCCCATAAATGCTTTCATTTTTTGCAAAGCACTAATTCATAGCTCTCTAGTTATTTGAATTCAAGTATTCACTTTCAAGTATTGTTAGCTATTATCTAAAAATACTATCACATTTTATTTTTGATGTTTTGGACATCCATACAAAATATTATATTTTCATTAAACTCAGCTTAAAAAATTTTCTCCTTTAACCCTTCACACAGCTAATATACATTCAGATATCCTCCCCCCCGTGATATGCTGTGAAGAGAACCCAAATTTTTCTTTGTACCAGTCATGCAATATTTATCTGTGTGTTTCCTTCATTCACAGTTGTCTCTTTCTCTAAACTACAAGTTTCATTATGGCAGAGTCCTGGCCTTTTCAGGAAAGGCTATATGGTGAAGTAATTAAGCTAGGTACATGGATTCCAGCAACTCATTTTCAGGTCCATACCTGACCTCTTCCTCTTACTAGTTATGTGATTTTGGGCAATTTAATTAATATTTTTCTACCTCAATTTTCTCATCTGTGATATAAAGATAATTGTAATATCTATTTCAATGAATCCTGAAAACATTTAACTAATAATTAAAAAAAAAACGAGTAAAAAATGAATGGTACATATGAAATATATTAGTATTCATAATTATTACTTTTGCTTACATTTGGATCCTCAATAACAAGTGGAATGGCAGACACATTTCAGAATCTTTTTTTTTTTTTTTTTTTTTGAGACAGAGTCTCATTCTGATACCCCGGCTAGAGCGCCGTGGCATCAGCCTAGCTCACAGCAACCTCAAACTCCTGGGCTCAAGCAATCCTGCCTCAGCCTCCCGAGTAGCTGGGACTACAGGCATGTGCCACCATGCCCGGCTAATTTTTTCTCTATATATTTTTAGTTGTCCAGCTAATTTCTTTTTTTTTTTTTTTTTTTGAGACAGTCTCACTCTGTTGCCGGGGCTAGAGTGTGTGCCGTGGCGTCCTCCTAGCACACAGCAACCTCAAACTCCTGGGCTCAAGCGATCCTACTGCCTCAGCCTCCTGAGTAGCTGGGACTACAGGCATGCACCACCATGCCCGGCTAAATTTTTTTCTGTATATTTTTAGTTGGCCAGATCATTTCTTTCTATTTTTAGTAGAGACGGGGTCTCGCTCTTGCTCAGCCTGGTCTCGAACTCCTGAGCTCAAATGATCCGCCCGCCTCGGCCTCCCAGAGTGCTAGGTACAGGCGTGAGCCACCGCGCTGGGCCCAGAATCTTAAAGAGTATCTATCAAATGACTGAATGACTGGCTGACTGAATGAACAAATGGGAAGAAGAGTTTGTAGAGAGTTTCTTGCTCTATGATTTTCAAATCACTTTAGAGTTGGACTCCCTTTCTCCACTAAAAGTATATTCAGATTGTATAAGTGCAATATACATAAAGGATATAACAGAATAAATACTCTGTTTGAAGATGAGGGAATTGTGGAATCCAGAGTCCCATCCTCTGGGTGTCCATTAACCTCCTTGGCAGCACTACAGTTATTTCTTCTACAGGGGTTGGTCTCCACAATGGACAAGGAAATCTCTGATTTCAATCCAACTGCTTCAGACCCAAGACAGTTTGGGAAACTAATGCTAAAAGAATTTAAGGGATCTGTGCAAGTCCAAATGTGTGTCAGAGCTGGATGCAAATTAAAGACTCATAAAGCTCATGTGAAATATGTCTATTACATTGATCTGCATTTCAAAATTCTTCCAGGGGTGCCATATGTACTCTGCTTAAAGTCACAGCCACAGGCCCATAGATGAAGCTTTCAGAGAAAAAAGGGAAAGGAAAATCATTCTAAGAACAAAACAAAACAACAACACAAATAAAACATAATATAAAAGACTGCATCTTACCATACCATACCATAATATGCTCTCTTGCTGATTCCTCTGCTTGTTCCCTTGCTGCTTCAGGCCCTAAATTAATTCCTTCAACAAACATTTAAGCATATTCTATGAGGCAGCTAGTTCTAAGCACTGGAGATTAATTTGTGAGCTGATAGATATGTTAATTAGCCTGATGTAATCATTCCACAAGGTGTGTGTGTATCACTGTATATCTCAAAAAATCACAGTGTACCCCTTAAATATACACAATAATTATTCATCAATTAAAGATACAAATTTAAAATGAAAAAAGGAGAAAAACATCTGCCATCATGGAAATCTATTTTAAAAAAAAACACACATTCTATTAATAAATAAAATAAAATATTTTGGGGGCTTTGGAAAAGAGAGATTAATGAAACTTCAAGGATGACATTTTTAAAAAGTTCTTAGACACAGAGCAAGTACTATTTTAATGTTAATATCTATTTTTTTTCCAATTAGCTTATATAGGATAATATACATTGTAGTCTTAGTAACAAACCTTTATTGAACAAAAATAGGCCATCTTTCAGCACCTTTTATTCTTCATCACTTGACTGTTAATATTATTATAACATAATCCAGAGAACACATAGTTTGGAAAAATTTAAGACTATACACATGACTAAGAAAATGTCTCTTAAGTAAACAAATATACGTTTTCACTATTCTCTAGGTCTGGCCAGTTCAGGCTACTTTGTGCTGCCAATTATTATTTCAGTCTCTGCTGCAATTAGTACTTTACAGTGTCTGAGCTATAAAAATAAAAGATTTCATTATAGCATTTTTCACAAATATTGTTTTAGTCCAGCTATCCACATTGTCCATCTAAAACAGTAAATGCCTCCATCACATGTAACTGTCTTAGACTTGTAATTGAGCATATTTTATGAAACTAAATTATATATGAAACAGTACTGTGATGTTAAACATCTGCAGAAAGACTGAAAAAAGAAAGTAAGCCACCTAATATTTTCAATATTCAGATATTTGAGATTACACAGAAAAGCCACATCCAGATGAATGACTGAATTACTCACTTTTCTTCTGAGAATTCTGGCATTGGATAAACACTGCCAGCATTCATTTAGGTTTTCTATGTTTTAGGAACTGGTTCAGTTTACATAATTAATGCATATACAAGAAAACACAAAGCCCAAAACAAATTCCTAACTTAGAAACAAATACATAGCATTGATTAGTATTTTAAAATAACTAGAGAAAAATAAAATTTTTATTAGTTCTGGTAGTACTTATATTAAAACAAGTTACTCCATTGGAAAGTTGTTTTTTCAATAGGAATCAATTCATATTCTGAGAAATGTAAGTAATCTTTTGCGCTTTGTCATTGCAGGTATATTATAGACTTATGCATCTATAATCAACATTTAGGTTAAAGTTTTATTTCATTTGAGGATGTCTGGACTCTTAATGTTAATTCATCAAAAACATCTATTTATAGACCTGTTAATTAAAGGATATAATAAGAAATGGCACCTATCTTATAGACAAAAGTCACAGACATAAGTGAAACACTTTAAACCTTTCTGGTCCTATTTTAAAGCAATTAAATAAGTGAAAGAAATAAAATATATTCATTAAAGTACAGTCATAAAATATACTTTAAAAAAGAATCTCATACTTAACTATTAAAAGGAACTCCCAGAATATTTTTAAAAAATATTTATAAAGATCTCCTACTACAAGTTTTATTGTTTTTTTGTTTGTTTGTTTGTTTTTTGGAACAAATGATGCCATGAATATACCACAGTAAACTCTGCAGAATGCATAATGCTATATGGGTTTAAAGGAAAAAAAATACATTATGCTGATTCAAAGCCCACTTAATTATGCCATGAATTAATAAAATCAAACTGATTAAATTGTTACATACTAGAATAGGAATTTAGAACAAAAAGAAAATAAACAATTAAGAAATGAAGTTATTCTAATTTGTTTAATATTAAGCAAAATTCTCATCTTACAACACATTATCATTCAAAAATTTCAGAAACTATCAGCCTGATTCTCTTTATTTATTTATTTTTTTTAGGCCCAAAGATGTCTCAAAATATGCTGTGTTAAGGTGAGATGGTGAAATGGATCCATAGGGTCTAGAAGGTAAGTTGGGGCCCAGGTTGGGAGTAGGAGAGTGAAACTAAATTAAAACTTAATGATCTATTTCCCTTTCAAAAATATATGAAGATAGTTAGGACTCCTGGGTACAATAGGAAAATTACAAGGAACAAAACTTGGGCAAGTAATAATATTCTACCTTATAGAATTAAATGATTTTTATAATTGGGAAGGAGTCTGCAGGAAATTCAGACCTTGATCTTTTCGTTTATCCTGGTTACTTCATCTGAAAATTCTATGTATCAGCTATAAAACTAATTCTCTTTCTTACTTAGGTAGTTTGTTATATCAAAAATACAGATGCTCCTCGACTTACACTGGGGTTTATGTACATATAAACCCATCATAAATTGAAAATATTATAAGTCAAGTATGTATTTAATACACCTAACATACCAAACAGCAAAACTTAGTCTAGCCTACCTTAAACGTGCTCAGAACACATACATTAGCCTATAATTGGGCAAAACCACCTAATAAAAAGCCTATTTTATAATAAAGTATTGAATATCTTATGTACCACATATCACTAGCCAGACAAAAGATCGATATTCAAAATGGGAAGTACATAGAAATTGTGATGTTTTTGTACTATCATAATGTCAAATAAATCATAACTCACACTATTATAAGTTGAGGACCGTCTGTACTGGTAAATGACGCTGAACTATTCTGAAAATAGAATCGCTATATGAATATACCACAATATTACTTTTACAGCTGATGATATTTTCCAATTGTCCGAATCTTTAAATTTCTTTGAATATGTCATTGTGATCAAAGGTGTGCCACTCTATCACAGAATTTAAGTTTATCTATTGATTCTAGATTTCATTTAATATATTTTATTAACTATTTTCTAGGATACACTGCTCCAAATGTGATAATTGTGGCTTGACAGATCCACTCTGTAAAACCAATGGTTTTATGTGCTTTCTGCATTTGTAAAATGGGTCTAACGGTGGAAGTGAATGTATTCAGTGCAGACAACCTAACTGGATCAGTTAGCTTACTAATATGAGTTTGCAAGTTTGATGTTCTAACCATCCTATCAATCAGAAAATTATTCATGTCAATTCCTCTTGCTTGTGAACTATGTTCAGATTATTCATGAGTGTATTGATTTGATCTGTAATATTCCTATATAAAATCCCAACTTCAAAGTTTAACACTGCCATTGATTTGTTTCAATAATACATTACTTTTCAAAAAAATATGTATCTGGGTCATTGCATCTACACAGCTCTTTCACTTTCATCAAATATCCATTTTGAAATACATATTGTCTGCTTTCATATTTGTATTTTAGAACAATCCTGCCACCTCACTACTCAACTTCATAAAAGTTACTCTACTTTTACTCTACACTTACGCTACTCAACTTCATAAAAGTCATGCCAAGTATGTGAAACAACTCAATTCCCAACTTGCAATAATTCCAGGAGATATACGTGGCAAATATATCTTTAGAATGCAAAAAAATGTAATCAATTGTGTCAGAAATTTAGTCATTCATCCAAATATTTTTTCTACATCATGACAAATATATTTCATAAATTCTGTTAACTGACTAAACCCTTGCCAGAATTGCCTTGGTATTATTTAGACAAAATAATTATTATTAGTTCAAAATAATAAGAATAGCAATAAACATTGTCAAATAAAAGATTCATTTATGTTGGCACAAATTCCAACATTGAGGAAAATGACCCCAGTTGGCTAATGTATACCAAAATCTTTATGATATGGTTGTAATTCAGATTTTAAGAATGCAGAGGATCCATAATACTTTATCATCCTCCAACTGATTTCAACAGCTATGTCATACAATAGATATTCAAATGAACGAAGAGAATCAAGTGGTATGTTGTATTTGATTTCAAAACAAACCAATTTATATGGGGCAATTTATTGATGACAAGGAAATATTTATGACTGTGGATATCCATTTCAATTAGATTATTGCTTAAGGATCATAATTGGCCTGGAATCTTCTGGAAAGTTTGTAGACTACTTTATAAAGTTACATAAAATTATGAAAAAGTTACATGCTTTAGAAATTTAGTATTTCCATCAAGCCTGTGGTCTAAAAAGAGTATGAAGATAATAGCAAATGGATGTTTTTAACACAGTTTCTTAGTATTTACAGTATTTTTTCTTCTCTAGCTGGCATTCCTTCAAAGTTGGTCAACTGTTTTTCTGGAACTTTTTGCACCTCACATTCAGAACAAGGAGGCATTTGCAATTTCTGTCAAACAATACAGACAATTAGAAGAATCAAAATAAATACATTTTAAGGTAAAAATAGACAATTCTAACAGAATAATAATGAAAATTCATATACCTCAAAAAGAGCATACATAAAAATGTCAGACAAAAATGAAGCAAATGTAAAGATATTAATACTTCTACCTCATGAAAGTACATAAAAATATTTTGTATACAAGTGGCAAGATATTTCAAAAATTATTTTTAGAAAACTTGGCCAAACCATTCACTTCTGATTACTCTAATCCATAATTTGAGAAATGTTGTATTAGGTGAAAAAAGAAACTTAAAAATTGCTATAATACAATATATTTGGTCAAATATAAGACAACACAAATAAAAATTCAGAATCAACCTCTTGACTTGTGCTTGTCTTTTACTTTCTATGGTTGATATGTACTTTTTTCCACCTCTCTTGCTTCCTGAAATCTTCTATAATATCCTTGGCCCCACACAGGAACATATGCCTGTTTTTAATCTCTGTTTATTTCTGTTTTGTTTCCTGGTTGCTGGGGAGGGGGAGGCAGTGAGGAGGAGAGGGAGGGCTTCCCTCATTGTTGATTTTCCCAGGGCCTCACATACCAAACCAAAAACTTAGTGGAAGACAGAACAGCCATGGAAAAGTTCAAGGGCACCAGGTGAAGGAATTACATTGTATTAGCCAATACAGCATCCTGCTAGAGCTAGAGCAAGAGAGAAAAGCACTGCATACAATGGATTCAAGAAGTGCTTTCTGACATAACAAAAATAACACACACACAATACCTGTGGGATAGCCTCTGATTCTGCAGTGGTATTACTTGGAGGACTCTCTTTATGCTTCGTTGAACAGGTTTTGCCCTCCTAAAAAAGCAGCAATTGAAAACAGGTCAATGAAGTTAAACAAAGAAAGGGAATAAAAACAAAACAAAACAAAACAAAAACTCCTTTGAATTTTTCTCATTGAGAAGTTTCCATCACTTGGATTTATGCTGAAAGGGCTAGCTAGGGTCAAAATCATCACAACAAAAGAGGGATCCCAAGGAGAAATCAAACATTCTTGGTTGGTTTTGGGATCTCAGAAACACTTATGGCAATCAGCTACTACAAAGAAATAAAATTCCAATGGAAATTTCTTTCTCTGTCAAATGTTAAAAATGAAGTAAAGGACTATAAAACTGCTATATCTGTGATGCATCTAGACTCTAAGATTTAAATATGTCAATGATCTGTGTGCCTGCAGGAACATCAATATTGCAGGACAGAAAGCAATTTAAATAATGTGATCATCAATCTGTCTACTAAAAAATCCTCAACATCTTTAAAAAAAAATAATATTACTGGAACTAAGATCCTAAATTTTTCTAACCAGAAAATCTCATCTTACTTATTAGCCTCACCAGATTTGAAGAAGATCAAGTGCTGGAAGTAAAAAAGCAAAACAAACAAATAAACAAAAAGACACATTCCAGTTGGGCTTCATTTGCATTTTGACCAAGGTTAAAATATTGAATTGTCCCTTCCTCCTTCCCTCCATACCTTCCTTCCTTCTTTCCTTACTGCCTCTTTTTCTCCTTCCTCCCTTCATTTCTTCTTCTTATTATAAACACTCTTTTTAATTAACAGCAAAATATTTAGTGTAAGAGTCTGCATTTATCTGTGTGTGTATGTGTGCATGTGTGCATGTATGTGTGTGATTTCCCACAATCCTTTCTATGTGTAAACAGAGCCTAAGAGTTAAATAATGGCAACTAGATAAGTGAATCCCTCTGGTATTGAACAAGTCAGTTTCTTTCCTGGGGTCAACCAGGAGATAGAGAGATAAGCTGGCTTCAAACTTTAACATTTAAAAATTCTGTGTAGAAAATAACTAAAGAGATTGTGTAGATTAAACCCACTCCAATTCAGATTTTAAAACAAAGTTATTTTTACATATGCCCTCTTTTAACAGCATATAGCTCTTAATTGGACACTTTCTTTCTTTACCCTTCCTTGCCAATGTGTATACCATTCTATCTTCATTAAAGTCTTTCTTCACTGTGAGATACTGGAAACCAGATATTCATCTCCTCCACATCTCATTCTTTCCACCATTCCACCACTAGATAACTTCAGTCACACTAACCTATTCTAAAGGTACTATGCATATAACAACTTTAGCACTTAACATTGCTTTTACATTCATAAGCATGTCTTGCTCCTCAATAAATGATGAGTTCCTTCAAGAAAGGGGCTACATCTATCACCCCTAGGTCACAGCTAAATGCCTACTAATAATGAATTAATAAAAACATACATAGGACATGAAAATAGTTCAATACTTTGGAATTTTAATAAATGCCTGCTTTCTTTGTATGACCAGGTTTAGGCATATGACAGGGGCCCCCAAATTTAATAAACAATTATTTCCTTCTAAATAAGCCCACATTATAAAGGAAAATTGAGATTGTAACCATCAGGACAGAGATCAATAGTTGAAACCTTAACTACTTTATTCTAAATACTTTTAAGCAGATGTATAGGGAAATCTTCTACACTACCTAGGGGAAAAATGTTTCTTTTTCTTGTTGTATGAGTTTCAGTTAGAACTGGAAACTTACATTTCCCTGGAAAAATTATAATCTGTTTTTGATATAATAAACCTGCTGGCTTTTGTTTCAATTATACTTGCATTCAGACTTTGAAAAATTAACTAAGATAATCGCTTGACGTCAGGGTCAGAAAATATAGACCATGCAGAAAGTAAGCTACATAGTGTAGGCTTTCTCAAAAGGCATTTGGAAATAATGGTGTTCATATAAGTTTGGGGAAAAAATGATTTCCACGTTAAACAGTTGTATTTACTATAGTTCTTCTCAGAGACTTTAATATACAATATCTTAAAGTTTTGATTTTAAATTATCTGTTCACATAATCACATGAGGGGAATGTTAAAAAATACTACTCCACAGTATCCTGTCCTATCAATATGGTGCTTGCGTTTTTAATCAGCATGTCGACAATCTAATGCACACGCACACGCGAAATTTAAAAATTTAAGATCAACTTCTTCATAAGACTCAGAGGTATTATAAATCTGTAAGAAGGAAACATAAACATTTCCTGACCTCAAAACTCTTTATCTGTAAAGCATTGCTTGAGGTCACTGCCATGAGTATGAAAATACAGGATTTGCAATGGAGTATTTATTTCATTAAGGTAGCACAACCAATTAATTATCTGAGACAAGGCTGTGATCATGTGAACAATGAAAACTTATTACATTTCAGCATTAAAGAAAATGTTATGTGGTTGGAAGACAGATGTAACTTTTTTTTTTTGATACTTTGATCCTATAATGAACACTACCTTTAGAATTACTTTTTCTGTGTTTATAGGCATTGTGGAAATTTTATAAAATGGGATTCATAAAATTCTTAAGTGTTTCTCAGAGAAGCAACAGAGATAAGGTCACATAATTATGTCTTGTATATGTTGTGCCTTAATAAGCATCTTATTAAACTTACAGCCATTGTGGAAACAGGTATTCATTGGTGAGAACATAAAAGGTAGGTTTATCATAGAGTTCTCTTACTCTGTTGCAAATCTGACCCCAGTTGTCAAAAATTACAGAGAACTGCTGGAATTTAAGGAGAGTAAAAAGAATTTGACTCAATTCCAACATTGTTGTATAAAGAAAGTTTTGGCTATTGGTTAAAAGTGTTTTGGTTTAAAATAGACTTTCTTTCAAATTTTGGCTTTGATGCTTATTCACTGGTGATCTTGATCAAGTTATTTTCCTCTGGGCTTCAGCTTATTTGGTTGTAAAATTGGCCTACTTATTCATGGAGTTAATTTGAAGATAAAATTAGAAAACACATATAAAACTATTCCACGTAGATATTAACAAATAGTAAACATGTTTCTCTTTCTCCTTCTCTTATTATTATTATCATTAATGGTTACAAACCGAAAATTATGATCAGTTGACACTGACATTACAAACCTTTAGTAGCAGAATCCACAGGCATGTAATTCTCACACATAGTGAAAGAAGAGGGAAAGTAGAGAGAAGAGAAGAAAACGAGATGGAGGAAAAAGTGCTGATAAAAGGGGCTGCAAAAACATTTATTACTACTGCTTCTCTTTTCACCAAAAGGTAAAAATAATCATAAAAAATTACCTCAATTAATGTTTTGCTTTGGGAAGAAAAAAGACTTGAGAAAGTAGAGGTTTTAAGTTTATACCAAATTGTGTTTATATCTAAAGATTTATCCAATAAAACATGGGCTCGGAGTTACACTGGGAAACACTTAATACAGAATTATGCCAACGGGTCCACTTCTAGGGCAGCTGCCTTGGAAACAACATAATGTAATTCTTAAAATAAAAGCTCCTCATTTAGAAAAGCTGTATTACAAGGAAAAGAAAAACTTACTGTAGGATCAGTGAGGAAAAATAGTCACTTATTATTGCAATTATAGCCAAGAATGTTATAGAAAAACTGTTGGAAGAACTTTTGCCTGTGCAAATGGATTTTTAATTTTCCCTTTATAGTCACATAAATGAAATCCAGACAGTCTAATGATTTACCTTTGTTATCTTTAAACTTCTTGAAAACTAAGAGCCAAATCAAGCTTCAAAAATGACTTTATACTTTAATCATTCATGCCACAAACATTATTGCATTTCTATTATGAGCCAGGCGCTGACTGACTGAAAAGAGAACATTGATAAAAGACAAAATCTTTGTTCTTAATGGTTACAGTCTAGTGAATAAAGCAGAAATAAATACATAAACAAGAACATTTAAAAGGGATTATCAGAGACTGATAAGTGTGATGATGGTAAGTGCTTTCAGGTCACACCCAGCGGCATGGTGACAGCACAGGCTTTGGGGTCAGGCATCTCTGTGTCTGAGTCCCAGTGGTTTCACTAACCGATCATCTATCAGGGGAAGTTCTACAAACTTCCTGGGTTGTAGAACTTAATTTCATCTTGTAAAAACAAAGATATTAATGTCTTTCACAGACCATTTCTATAAGTATTAAAACAAAATCAATGTGCTTAGTTTATGTGTGTGACATTTTAGATACCCAAGAAGGATTTGCTTAATTACTTCAGGTGCCTAAAACCAGATACTCTTTTTTCTTTTCATTGTTTTTAGCTTTATATGCTTTTTCATGACGTGTTATAATAGGTAAGATATATATTTGAAACAAATTAAGAATGATAATTCTGTTTCAACCTAATTGGTATTTACACATTTACCATAGATTAAAGCTGTGTTAAGTGATACGAAGATATAAAAGAGGTATATTTGTTTTCTTACAATCCGAGTTACCTCAGTGAATTTATAATGAAATATTACTTGACGTGGCCATTGCTAATTGTGCTGCAAGTGTAAGATGTCCACGTCTGATTTGTGTGAATGGCTTGCTGTCTGTTCGCAAGACTGAGGCTCTGTTGTTCATCTGTGGAATTTGTGGACCCTGCTACAAGGGAAACTGAAAGGTCAAGACTAAAGGTATTTCAAGGAAAGGAAAGCCCCCTAGGGTATGAACTAAAGGGCAGTCAAGGAAGTTTATTTATTTAATTTTTGAGTTTTGTCAGGCAATTTATAACTTTAGCCTTCAATAACACACACACACACTTTCTCACACTTACAGTGCCATTAAAACCAAATAATCCAGCAATTTATGTGTCTGAAACACATTATCTTTACATCTTCTTAATCTATAAAAATTTAAAATGCTTGTAAAGGACTTAACTAAGATATTTTGACAGTCAGAATTCTAAAATGGCCCCATGTTTCCCACCCACTAGTGTCCAAACCTTATGTAACATCCTCCCCTTATAGGTCCTCACTGGCAGAGCCTGTGAATATGGTGGCATATCACTCCCATGTGATCAGGTGGTTGATTTTGAGTTAATCAAAAGGGAGGCCTTCCCATCACATTTTGCAGTTGTAGCTAACAACACACTTTTTGACACCACCAGAAAAGTTTTCTTATAATGTACTTTTGAAATAGTCTACCGAGCTCAATAAGTAAATAGTTGGTACACATTGATTGGGGCCTGGTGAATCAGTGAGATATATTACCCAGAAAAGATAAAATATGACTCTTAGTTAATTAGGGGAAGTAGGGATTTCTTTATGGAGGAACTGAAGCTTGAGCGATGGCTAGAGTTTCTGAGGCAGAAGCATGAGGACAGGGAAGTGAAAGCAGACATGTGGTGGATGGGAGGAATGTATCCTAGGTAAGTGGTGAGGGCAGCTGAGATGGCCAATATTGAGAGCTGTCTAAGAAACAGTTCAAGCACTTACATGCCAAGAAGTGACGTTTATACTCAATTTAGAAGTCATTTAGAGATAATTATATTATAAACATACTGCAATAACATGTCTACTTTTTCTAAGAAGTTAATGCTTTCTTTATGATGAAATTTAAATAAATTAATGAACAAGATTCTAAAATTATCATTCCATACAACACTTGCTCAAACATGCCATCCATATGACCCTCTTCCTTCAGTGACATGTTTGTAATCCATGCCATTTTTATAAGCGTTCCTCTCTCCCTTCCAGGACTATGTCAAGGCAGCAACATTTTTCTTCTCTCACCTGGCAGACAAGAAGCTGAAACTTGGCTATATTTGTCAGAAGTTAGGTTATAATATTCAAATATTTGGAGTTAAACTATAAGCGCTTATTTCATGAGTCCATTCCTAAATTAAATTATAAAACTAAAAGAATGACATAAATGTTCCTTTTTAAAATGACCCAGAGTCTCTTGTTGCCTGACACTAACATAATACCTATCATCAGAGCATGATTAACTTCCCATCTCAAGCAATATATCTTATAATTTTATCTTTTTAATGATCATGTATCTCAACCCAAAGGGTAGTAAGCCACGAGATTTTTCCATTTACATGCATTTGCCAGAACCTAAGAAATGCAACAAATTCAGTGTCTTATAACTCAGAGGACTTTGAGGATTATGTTATCTCAGATTTGAAAATGAAATTTGCAGACGATAGCAGCAGGCAGTCCTGTGGACAAGGCTGTAAACCATTTTTCATGAAAACAATTCAGCATGTTAGGTTATGTTCTCTCCCTAGCTTTCAGAGATCATGGGGTTTACTCCATTATTTCCTTTCTTGATTGTTGAATTAAACTCTCCAACTCTAACCTCACCTTTCTCCAATGAATAATCAGCTCAGCCTTCAGAAATGTCTTCCTAAAATGGAATTCATAATGTTAGCTCACTGCATAAAATCCATCAAATCAAGATAAATAAGAAAAATGTCCCCTGCCCATTAAAAAATGTGATTTCCCATTAACTACAGAGTGAAGCAAAAACTCAAACAGCACATGAAATTATTCATAATATGGCTACACTTAGCGCCCTCTCTCCTAACACTTAACCCCATTTTGAATGAAATAGCCACAGAATTGTACTTCTTTTTCTTCAAATTTGATGAGTTAAGTTCACATATCCAAATCTTTGCTCAGGCTTCCTTATGCCCCAAATTATCATAACGTATTACCCATGTTTTAAACCCCCCAACTATCATTTAATGAATAGTTCAAATTATAAATCCCTGAGGATAATCTTGTGGTGTTAAAAAGCTCCCTGCATACTTTCTATCCTTCCAACTCTCCTGCCTCCCCTCTCTACTGAGAATCTCCTCCGACAATGCCAGAATAAATCAAAATCCGGCTCATTCTCAAATAGCCATCTGGTTATGCAGAACTGAATAAGAAGAGTAGAGAGATTTTCCAGTTACAAAAGAAGACAAAGAAAATTCCCAGAGAAGACAAAATACCACCCAGGTTGTAAAACATGCTGAATTAGCTTTGCTAGCAGTCCTCCTTTAAAAAAAGGTTCACTTGGAAACCTGAAAGGTTTTATGGTTAGTAAAAAAATGCAGGTACTGCCAAATTCTCATTGCTTTTCCTCTACTGTTTGTGCCAGGCACGGTAAGTGAAGAGCTGTGAGAAATGTTGGAATAGATGGATGAAATGAGAAAGTTGGAGACTGTTCTTAAACAAGTGAGATGTGATATAGGAGCATGGTCATCAGGTTGACCTTGATGAACCACAGCAAAGGCTCACGAGATAAATGAATGGGCATGGAATGAATGAATCTTTACTGTCACCTCTTCAGACTCAAAGATCATCTCTTTCCTGTGACTGTTAAATACACACACACAGCTTTTTGTCACACTGATATATTCTTTGCCTCATTCTTCCAAACTTCCTGGAGTAATTATTGACATGAAACTGTAACTCTTGGAAAGAGACAAAAAGTGCTGTCTCATATTAGAGATTTTATGAGGAAGAATAAAGTAGTGGTTAATATAAGCCCGTGGGCTAAAGAGTCTGTGTTTAGCCAATGTTCACATTCTTAAATCTAGTATTTACTAGGTTGTAGACTTGGATAAATTACTCAATCTTCCTCAATCTCAATTTCCATATTTTCAAATGAGGAACAATTTTACTCATAAATATCTGTAAGGAATAAATAAGGAAAGTATTTAAAGCACTTATCTCAGTGCCTTTCAGCTCACTGAGATCTCAATATATTGTGGTATATTGTAATAGCAATAATAATGATGAACATAAAGATGAATGTAGGTCACGATGACAACAGCACGGGTAATATTAATAAGGTTCATGCACTCAGACTTTAATAATATGCTAACTCATAACCGTGCCAGGTGCTTTGTGAGCCCCAGGTACAGAATGGTGAACAACCCAGACACAATGCATGACCGAAACACCATCAAGTACAAACTCATTTTGCTCTTTCAAGCAGCTTTACCTACTTTGGGGTACATATCTTGGTCTTACATATTTAATAAATAATTCAGTGAGTGAATTATGTTTTGTAGAAATTCAGAACACATTTCTCTTCTTTACCATGCTTGTCATTTTATTTCCAACAAAGCACTAATTCAGAGACTGCCCTGAGTAGTTGATTATGATTATGATTTTAAATGTTAAGCTAGTAAACCTCAAAATCTAGAAAAACTTCCAGACAAACATTAACCAATTCATCAAGTTAAAAATGTCAACAAATGGTGAAGAATTGAGAGGTCCCATCAAATATCTAAATAGCCATCATAGAGGAAGAAAGGTCAGACACAACCTGTTCTTTGAATCATGTGCCTAGGATAAGAGAAAGGTTAGATTGAGTCAATGGAAAGAACATCTTTCTTAAACTGGGGGACAGCCCCACATGGAAGGAATTGGACATGTTTATGTCAGGCTAAAATGGTCACCTTCCTAGGCTATTTTCATGAAATGAATGGGTTCAGTCACCTCTGAGGTCTATGCCAAATTTGAGATTCCACAGAATTTTACAGAGTACAGTAGATATGCAAAATTAGTTTTATTTCAAGTTTCATAAGGTAAATGTATCTTCCAACATACGATGATAATGTTTTATTTTTTAAAAAATGCCTACATGAGAAGTCGTTGAAAATTTGAATAGTTGAAATAAGCTTACATGCTGTTCATGGTTCTTAACAGAGTCCTTAGGAACAAGTTAAAAAGAAAATAGAGATAATGAAATTAATCACACATGAGATTTAGACTTAACAATCAATTATAAAACATTAGCTATGTGGTAGGTGATGTAATACACATTATCTATTTAAATGTCAATATATATATAGAATGCCTAATACCAATGATATATTAAAGATAAATACTAATGAAAACCTTATCAGGAACTAATAATTTTATTACATGTTTCTTTTTCCTCAAGGAAACCAATATATTTGGAATGATAAGAAACAATTGGATTGAAAAAGTATAACCTGGTGGAAAGAATATGTGCTTTGCCGGCATTTACATGCATAGCGGCTTTACAGGCATGGTAGCTCATGCCTGTAATCCTAGCACTTTGGGAGGGTGAGACTAGAAGATCTCTTGAGCTCTGGAATTCGAGACAAGCCTGAGCAAGAGTGAGACCCGGTTTCTCCCCAAATTAGAAAAATTAGCCGGGTGTCATGGTGCACCACTGTAGCCCAGCTACCTAGGAGGCTGAGGCAAGAGGATCCCTTGAGCCCAGGAGTTTGAAGTTGCAGTGAGCTAGGCTGACGCCACTGTACTCTATCCATGGCAACAGAGTGAGACTTTCTCTCTCAAAAAAAAAAAGAATATGTGCTTTGTAAACAGGGATACATTAGGGTTTATTCAGGCTAGACTTCCTTCATGTTTAAAATCCATAAAATGGAAGTAATATTTATCATACAAGATGTTTGAAAATAAATTGAGATAATGTATATTGAGTTCTTAGGCAGTGAGATATACAGGCTCTGCATTTAGGAAACTTTAATTGAGTCTGGCTTCTTCATCTGTTCATTGACTAACTTTGGGTCTATAATTCAACTTCTTTGGGTCTCCTGACTCATGTTTACCACTTACTTAATAGGGAAAATGAATAGTATCCATGGTTTTTTTGTGAGGGTTAAATGAAGATAAGGAATCTGTAATAAAGTATCTGATACATATTAGATACTCAACAAATCATATCTACTGTTATGGCCATAGCAAACTCTCTAATATTATATATTTAATAAATGATAATTGTTTAAATAATGATTAATGTTGTCCATTCAGTTTTGGATGAAATATAGTTCTACATTAATTTTTCAGATGCATTTACATTAATGCTAATGATGCTGAAAAAGTGTTATGATCTAATTACACAAAAAATATAAATAACCATTAAAATTATAAACTATTTCTTCCTGTAAAAAATAGACTCAAATTATAAATTTGACTCAAATTATAAATAGACTCAAATTATAAATCTCTTGGCTATAACATGATTAAACGAACTCCTCTCCTCACACTCTCTCTCTGTTTTTCTCTTTTACAATATTCATACAGGTATTTTGGAAAATAATTTAATTAGATACAGTGGTTTTGAATATTTTCATGATCAAGGGTACCTACTGGGGATTGTTTCCAGGATTCCCCAGAAGTACCAAATCTATGGATGCTCAAGTCCCTTATATAAAAAAAAGGCATAATATCTGCATATAAGCTACACACATTCTTTCATATAGTTTAAATCATCTCTAGATTACTTATAATACATAATACGAACATATACTATGTCAATAATTGTTATGCAGTATTGTTTTTATTTGCATTTTTTATTTTTGTATTGCTATTTTTATTGTGGGTTTTTTTCCCAAATATTTTCAATCCATGGTTGGTTGAATGGGCAGATGCAGAACCCATGGATATGGAGATCCAACCGTATTTTAATTTGGAGGATTTTTCTCTCCAAAGAAAATAATCCATAATTTAAAATGAAATGAAACAAAACAAAATTAAAAAAATAGCATTCAACAAAAATAATGGTTGACTATATGTAGGATGATTCATTAAATAATGATAAAATAACAAGATATATTTTGTAGCCTTAAAGACAATGTTTTTAGAATGTTTATTAATATGAAAAATACTTAATCTGAGCATAGAACAAAAATTATATAGGTAATATTATCACAATAATGCAAAGCAGAAAATACAAGTAAAACAGACAGAAATAAAATACATTAACTCATAATGTTGTCAAATGTCAAAGCCAAAGAGAGAGTCGAGGAGGGGAAGACAGACAATTTTATTGGTGTGCTTTTACATTTGTGTTAGTTTCAAAATAACACATACTATCTACCTATCTATCTCTCTATCTGGCCATGATGGTAACTATCTCTTTATGTCTTTATCATCTATATGTCCATTCTTCCTCCCTCTCCCTCTCTCTATTCCTCTCCTTCTCCGTAATTCTCCCTCTCTCTTTCCCTCCCCCATCCTTCCTCTCAACTCCAGTTCCTTCTTCTCCCTCCTCCTCTCTTTCTCTTTTTTTTTCTTTTTCCTTTTCCCTCTTTCCTCCTTTTTATTTCTTTATTCATTTTCCCTTTTCTTGGGAGCATGGTTAATCTGTCACTTTCCAATGACATATTACCATCTATACAAGGATTGCTTGTCTATGTATAGTTGGCCTATAGGACAATACACATGTTCATAAAAATATGGTGTTTAAATGGGAAAAGCACCTAAAAACTTAAGTTCTTCCTTCCTTATTTGAAACTCAAATTCTTTTCCTTGAACTCAAGGAAAAGTTCACATTCCATTTCTCTTTATGTCCAGGCATATACAATTAACCAATATAATTTTTTACTTTGGGAAGAATGGATAGATATGTAATGAGTTGTGGTGGATTATAGATTAATTACACAAAAGAATTATTTCATTTTTTAAAAGGAACCAAAAAAAAGCTTAATCATCTTGAGGATTGCATAAAACAGTACAATCAAAGGGTAGCTGAGGTCTCCAAAATACTTCCATCATCTCAATTAAGTAAAATTCAACCTGATTAGTTAAGTACCAAAATCTAGAAACTCAAGTAATAAAATATGCAGATTAATAGGGAAATCATGCACAAATTCAGGTGCTTCAATATTCAGCTCTCCCATTCAATTATACAGGAGACGTAAGGAGGAGCACAGCTGGGTCTGTAAATTATGAAGTGGGATGAGCCCTGAACACATCTTTATTAAAATAATTAAATACTCTTTCTCATGTACACATCTTCACCAACACCACTAGAATAACCAGTTTGTTTCTGTGATTTTTAGCAATGAACTCCCATCAGAAAAATAAAGGTTTATATTACTACTACAGAAGCAATCATGATAACAACAAAACTGTGAAGTTGAGACAAGCCCTGATAATTACTTACCTGTGTGTCAGAGAAACAACACACAATGTGGAGGAGACTCTAATACTAGGGTGTTTCTATTAATTACTAGGACTCCCATTGCAATGTGGGAAGAACAGGCTTGGTAGTAATGCACGTATGAATTTAAGTCTCAGCTCCATCTCCTACTGTTTGTGAAAATGTGGATAAATTGAACATTGAATTTCCTGGACTTCTGTATTTTATGAGAGAATCAAATTAAACACCAATAACAAATATTGAGTTTGTCAATGTTAAATTTTGATATTAGAACAAATACACAAAAACTCAGACTACTATATTTCAATATTTCAGAAAAAAAATTTAATTTAAAAATTATATAAAATATCTACTGCCAAAATAAATTATCAAGAGAGAGAGAGAAGAAGAAGAAGAAGGAGGAGGGAGAAGAGGAAAAGAAGAAGATATTAATGGAAAATCCACTTGTATGTTGTTATTTGGCTCTTTATTTTATGTCAATTTTCTATGTATATGCACTGTTGAAAACTTTATCACAGGCCAGCATTTGCCTGAGGAATGGTGTTTGGGAAATATTAATAGCTATTTAACCTCATTTTCCCTCAATTGTAAGATAAAGACAATGGTGTTTACATTCAAAATGTTGACATTTTACTGAATTGAGATGACAAATGTGTCACAGCAAGATGAATAGAATAAAGCGGTAGCTCATCCCAGGTCAGAATTTTGCTATGACATGAATATGTGTGCCCCCCAAAATTCATATGTTGAAATCCTAATACACAAGATAATGCTATTAGAAAGCAGGGCCCTTGGGAGGTGATTAGGTCATGAGGGTTATACAAGGGATTAATGCACTTGTAAAAGAGGCCCAAGACAGATAATCTTACCCCTTCTGCCATGTGAAGTTACAGTGAGAAGATGGCTGTCTATAACCATGTTGTCCTTCACCAGACACCAAACCTTTCAGGGCTTTGATCAAGGATTCCCTAGCCTCTAGAACTGTAAAAAATAATATTGTTTATAAACCACCCAGTTTATGGTATTTTGTTATAGCAGCCCAAATGGGCTCAAGGCAAATTCTTTTACCTATATTAGCTATATTAAGGTGGGAAAGTTACTGCATATTACTGAGGTTCCAGTTCTTTATCGATAAGGTAGGCAATATATTGCATAACCCAATGGATGTTGGAAGAATAGATTGAATGTTTAAAAAACATGCAAAGGTTGTTAATGGAGTATCTTTCATATGTTACGTACTCAATTAAGTTTAGCTTCTATCTTCCATCTTCCTTCCTCAGCATTCCCTTCCTTCAATCAAAAATTCTCTATCAATAAATGCTTGATTCCTATGAGAGTGGAGGCACTGATATTCACTTTAATTTTACAATTCTTTGGACACTATATTGATTATTATCATTAGAAAATGTTGACATGGCATAGAAGGAAATATCTCAACATTATAAAAGCCATATATAACAAACCCGTAGCAAGCATCATACCGAATGGGGAAAAGTTTAAAGCATTTGCCCTAAGAAGTGGAACAAGATGAGGGTGCCCATTGCCAACACTTCTATTCAACATTAGTTGAATTGGAAGTTCTAGCTAGAGAAACCAGGCAAAAGAAAGAAATAAAGGACATCAAAATTGGGGAAAAAGAGGTCAAACTATCCCTGTTTGCAGACCATATGACCTTATATCTAGATACACTAAGGACTCTACCACAAGACTCCTAGAAATGACAAATAAATGCAGCAAAGTCTCAGGTTACAAAATGAATGTACCCAAATCACTGGGATTTCTAAATACTAATAACAGTCAAGCTGACAGTCAAATAAAGGACTCTATACCATTCACAATAGCTACAAAGAGAATAAAATGTCTAGGAATATACTTATCCAAGGAGGTGAAAGGGCTCTACAAGGGGAACTATAGAACACTGATGAAAGAAATCACAGATGACAAAACCAATGGAAAAACATCACTTGCTCATGGATTGGCAGAATCAATATCATTAAACTGTTCATATTTCCCACAGTGATTTGCAAATTCAATGCAATTCTCATGACAATACCAACAGCTTTTTTTACAGATCTAGAAAAACTAACCTCAAGCATTATGTGGAACCAATAAAGAACCCAAATAGCCAAAGCAATCCTAATAAAAACAACAAATCTGGAAGCATCACATTACCTGACTTCAAATTATACTATAAGGCCATAGTAAACAAAACAGCATAGTACTGGTACAAAAGTAGAGTCATAAACCAATGAAACAAAAATAGAGGACACAGAAATAAACTCATATAGCTACAATCAACTGATCTTCAACAGAGCAGACAACAACATACACTGGGGAAAGGAAACCCTCTTCAGTAAATGGTGTTGGGAAAATTAGACAGTCATATGTAGAAGAATGAAACAAGATACCTATCTCTTACATATATAAAAGTTAATTCAAGATGAATAACATACTTAAATGTAAGGCATGAAACCATAAAAATTCTGGAAGAAAATATAGGAAAAATTCTTGTAGACATTGGCCTAGGCAAAGAATTTATGACTAAGACTCCAAAGGCCAATACATAAGAAACAAAAATAAATAAATAAGACTCAATTAAATTAATAATCTTCTGCACACCAAAGGAAATAATCAATAGAGTGAAGAAACAACCACAGAATGGGAGAAAATACCAGAAAACTATACATCTGACAAAGGACTAATGTCTAGAATCTACAAAGAATTCAAACAAATCAGCAAGAAAAAATCAACCCCATTAAAAAGTGAGCAAAAGACATGAACAGAAGTTTTTCAAAAGAGGATAGAGAAATGGCCAACAAACATATGAAAAAATGCTAAACAGCAATAATCACCAGAGAAATGCAAATTAAAAACATAATGAGATACCACCTTATCCTTCTCAGAATGTCCATTATTAAAAAGTCAAAAATATAGATGCTGGTGTGGATGCAGGGAGAAAGGAATGCTTGTATACTTTTGGTGGGACTGAAAATTAGTACAATCTCTATGGAAAACAGTATAAAGATTGCTCAAAGAAATAATGTAGTCCTACCATTCAATCCAGCAATCCCACCTCTGGGATTCTCCCAAAGAAAAAGAAGTTATTTCCTAAAAAAGACACCTGTACTTGAATCATAACATAATCATATATATATATATATATATATATGATGGAGTACTACTTCACCATAAAAAAGAATGAAATAATATTATTTGCAACAACTTAAATGGCACTGAAGACCATTATCCTAAGTGAAGTATCTCAGGAATGTAAAACCAAATGCCACATGTTCTCACTAATTAGTGGGAGCTAAATGATGTGTGCACATGGGAACAAATAAATGTAAAGGTCATTGGAAACCAGGAAGGGGGATGGTAGGAGGGAAGGTGTGGGATTAAATCTTACCTATTGGGTACAATGAACACTATTCTGGTGATGGGAATACCAAAAGCCCTGACTCAAGCATTATATTTAATGTAAGGTATCCATGTAACAAAAGCCTTTGTACTCCCTTAATATTTTGAAATAAAAAATAAATCTTGGCACTGCCAAAGCATTTGTTGCTGTTTTATTTTGTCTTGTTTAGTCTACAGTTCTATGTTTCTTTCCCTCCCCTACTTTTGTGTTTATGATTTAATAGAGTAAGAAAAAAGTTTCATTAATAAACCACTTATTCTTCTTGAGTAACTTTAACCTTGAAGGTTGCTGTTTATGCTTTTTTTTCTTCCTCAAGCCATATACATCAAATCAGCCCATCTAATGTATAATAACTTAAGCATTCAAATGCATCAGAAGATTTTCATTATGATACATTCATATCTTTGGCTTCAATGCAAATATGCTACTTGGAAATTATTTACAAAAATAAGTGGTATATTTAGAATGACTTTTTCATAAGGTCATGATGACTAAATCAACAATCATTAGAACTACTACAAAAGGAGAATGCCCTCTTTTGCTCTGTCTGATTATAGTCTATTCCTGCTGTACTCAGAAATAAAGAATCAAACTTTAAGAATTAAAGCAGATGGAATGATTTGTCAGAGATTCATTGTCAAGCCTTCCTTCAGTTTGTAATCTGACCTTGCCAATTGCTATACTTTGGTATTAGTATTAAACACTTCTTTCTACTTCACAAGAGAGATTATATTTCTTATGACCTTTTTCTAAAACATTAAAATAACTCAGGATAATTTATACAAATGCATAAGTGGGCAACATGAAATTCTACAAACAAAAAGTATCTGTGACAGATAAAGTTCAGTATTCATTTTCATATTTAATTAAGACATAGAACAAGCTAGAAGCTAAAAACAAGCACCGTCTTTAGAATATTACAAAGGAGAAAAAATGGAGTTTTAGAATATTATAAAAGAGAAGAAATGGAATTAAGTGCCAAGTTATTGAAAGATGAATGCATTTGATTAAATGTTTCTGTGATTCTACTTTGTATAGGAAATGGAATTGTCATATTTATTACTGAATAATGTTTTGGTAATGTTTTAGTATTTAAAATGTCAGAAACTGAAAAGTAAAAAGTTAAAAGATCGAAAATATGACACTGAATCAACGTGATGACTCTGAATTCAGTTGATGGAGGTAATAGTAGGAGTGTAGACTAGGAGGAAAGCAAGTTCTGACACTAATATTTCCTAGGCAGGTGCCTCGAGGCAAGTCATAGTCCTTCTCTGACACTTAATTTACAATACATATATTTTTATATTATCCATCCTCAAATTGCTTATTATCTACATCAAAATGAAAATCTTATAAAAATAATCAAATGCAAGGTTTACTGTGATAATAGGTAAAATATATGGGAACCCAGAGGAGGAATCCCTCCTGGGTCTTGCAGGGAGATAGGTGGAGTTAAAGAATCATTTTTCGGATTAAGTTCTGTGTTTTCACATTACTGTTTGGCCAATATACTTATCATGAATGTTGTCATGCTTGCTGGGTTATTTTTATTTATCAAATTAATAGATTAACCCTTATACGTAAGATTTCTATACTGTTTCTGGAAAGAAATTACACTTAAGTTCACATTTTTGCATGCTTTAAATTAGCGTGTTATAGAAAAGTAAACATGGAGATTTATATAGGAAAAAAACACATAATTCTTCTGAAGATCTTTAGCAACTACCTGCCTTTCCTGCATTATTTGGAGACATGCCTGCTCCTTCTTGAAAAATATTATAGCAGCACAATAATGTTTCTGATGCAGCCAACCTCTTCAGATGGTCTGATGGAGTGTAGCCCAGAATGGCAATGGCATGTGGTCTTTCAGCCCGATTACAGCAGGGCATGGATTGCTTAGAAAATTTTGTTAACCAAGCATCTGCCAACAACTCATCAGGGCCATCAAGTGCCACACAGTGAATGTTGGATATAATAACAAACTAGGATTTCTTAAATTTCTGCCAAAATTGTTTTAACATGAAAAAGCTGGCATAATTTTCTACTCACAGTGCTAGAATTTATTTTTTGCATATTTTCTTCTTTTATTTCTCTAGGCAATGCTTTGCTGTTAAATAGACTCCCTTTCGTCAGGGACTTGCAAGCAGATGTAATGGCAGGAAATTGAGTGAGTGTTCCTAGTGCCAAACATAAGCCATCTTTGTTTTTCATTTCCTCAGCACAGTAAGAAAAATTAAATGTTTTCTACTTACAGGAGTCAGAAACATTGCAAACATATTTACATTGAGCATTAACTCTTGATCCCTGAGTGAAAATTAAAATAAAATGTTCAACGTCTTTAATTCTTGATATGCTATTAAACAATATGAAGCACATTTGCAAGCTGTGGGAAAATGATATGGAGTAGGTATATCCTTTGCTTTCTCAATGTGACTCCAATATTATCATTTAAGCAAGGCTGTTTTTAAAGTAATTTAAACATATCCCAAACTGATAGTCAAATATGCTGCTAAGCCTTTTGTGATACATTTCAAGTTAGTTTTAAGTCTAATTCTAAAAAGACCAAGGAATCCAGAGGCCACTTGCTAAGTGACTCTGCCTGGCTTGCATAGCACATAGGCAGGGAATAGAACAAACCCACAAAGATATCTAAAAATAAGCATGTTCTTTAACTCCAAGTTTGGGTCTTTGGCCGTAGACTATTTTGAGACTTTGAATATTAAATGTGCAAATCAGCTTTTCAAGAAGGAGCTAATAAGTACATCTATGATGTGAACATAGTATGTTAAATACACCTTGAACATGGTATATTTAATGTCCATAACATATAATCCATAATAATAAACCTGCAAGAAATTAAAAACAAAGTGTTTAATATGAAATACTAACAAAAGTAAATTTAGGTGAGTATATTAAAATAATATACATTTCTGGACTCTGTCTCATCTATTGTTTAATAATATGTGGGAATTGATCCACAACATAAGCAGTTTTACCAGTTTACCTGGTGATTCTTAGTCATTCTAAAGTTTGAAAGACATTGATCTACCTTATAGTGATAAGGGATCTGAATAATAAAATCAGGTCCCAGAGTGACAATGTTAGGAAACAGCAAAGTTGGTATTCAAATCTAGGTTTTATATAATTGCCAAACTTTCTTTCCTATTATTCAGTCTCAGGTGTGACCCACAGGAACTGATATGGATTACCTTTCCTAACTATTTACTGAGAGATGGTATGCACTCTTGTCAGCTCTTAGTGAGTTTGCTAAAGATCATAGAATCTTGGACTTGAAAAGGATGCTAACATGGTCATTCTATTCCTCTATCCCTGGCTATATTCTAGAATGAATGTTTTTCTTTATTTTATCATATAGGAACTCCTCCAATTGCTACTACTATTTTCAGATACTTTTAACTAAATATTTATTTTTATATTTGACTAAAATGTTATTCTTCCTATAACTGTTTTCACCAGCTGCATCTAGTTCTGCCATATAAAGTAGCACTGAATAAGGCTACTCCCTCTTTCAAATTACAGTTTTTAAGATTGCTTTTTATTTCTTTTAAGCTTTCTCATTTTAGAAATTAACAAATACTTAATGCAAAAATATGTATTAAGGTTTTATGTGAGAAACATAGCTTTGCATAAGGGAATGGAAAGTAATAATTACTGACAGCCTGCTATATCAGTAATATACTAAGAGTTGACCTGAAGTATCTCATTGGATTCTTTTAACAAATTACAATAGGAAATGCATATTTATCCATCCTTTTCAGAGAAATAAAAGGAGGCTTGAAGGGGTTAAATATCCATGATTACACAGTGGAAACTGGCTGAAGCGTAAATGAACCCAATCAACTTTCACTTCTAACTTTCTTCTTCAGCTTTCCACTCAAGCTTTAGTAGATACAATTCATTTGTCATTGTTGAACTTAGAAGGGTAATTTCCAGAATAGAACATAATCTATCAGTCTAGCTGATAAGCAAAATTAGATAATAGATTTATCTCCCTTATTCTCTATGTAGCATCATAATTACTTGAAATTAACAATGCAACTCCATGTAGATGATTTGCAAATCTCATCACAGTTTGACTCAGAGCTCATACTCATTTAAAATCCTTCAATCTGATATAAAAATCAATATACAAAAATTACTTGTGTTCCTGTGTACAGTCTGGAAATAAAATTTAAAAAACTCAATTTACAATAATATGAAAAAGAATAAAGTACTTAGGGATACAGAAGACAAAAGAAGTGCAAGACTTGCATATTAAAAACTATAAAATACTGCTGAAGGAACTTTTAAAAGATCTAAGTAAATGAAGAGAGATGTCATGTTTATGGATTAAAAGAATCAGTATTATTAAGATGACATTTCTCCCTAAATTGATCTATGAATAAAATGCAATCCCTATCAAATTCCTAGCAGACTTTTCCATTGAAATTGACAAGCTGATCTTATTATTTACAAAGAAATGTGAGGGTCTAGGAATAGCCAACAGAATCTTGAAAAGGAACAACAAAGTCACAGGATTTTAACTTCCTCATTTCACAACTTATTATAAAGCTATACTAGTTAAGACAGTATGGTACAGATATAAGGATAAACATATAGATCAATAAAGAAAAATTGAAAGTTGAGAAAGCTACTCATATTTGTGGTCAGTTATTTCTTGACAAGTGTGCTGAAACAGTTCAATACAAAAAGGACATTCTATAAAAATATTGTTGTAAATATTGGGACAACTGAATATCAACATGAAAATAATGAATGTAGAGCCTTACCTAGTACTATCCACAAAAAATAACTAAATATAGATTGTTGATCTAAACATAAGAAATAAAACCATAAACATTTTATAAGAAAGCATAAGAAAATGATCTTTATGGAACAGGTACATGGTGTTTTTAAGATTTATAAAAATTATGATCAGTAAAAGAAAAAATGACAAATTGAACTTTATTGAAATTTAAAACTTCTGTGTTTCAAACGACACTATTCAGAACTTTAGGTTCCTGCTCTGACATATAAGGAACTTGGAAGTTGCCACATTCATCCTTACAATAAGAAAAAATTAAGAAAAAAGCCGAACAGACTGATAGTTAATACCTTTCCTTAGATCTATAAGAGATTGCAGGTTACAGGAAAAACTACCACCCTCTAAACTAAAGAGACAGGTGACTACTGAGAATACACACATTCTACCTGAAGCTAAACCACTGAAGCTAGTAGCTGGCAGAAGCACCTACACAGTACACTTAATAAATTCCTGGTGACTGAATATGGGCTACTAGGAAATACAGAAACTCCTACAGGCCTAGTCTAGGTCGGGGAGCTCACATACTACTGTGGATTTTGCCTTCTGGAGCCCCGTAAGATTTTGACGGTGAAGATAAGAGAATAGACAAATACCACTCATGTTTGGTCAGAGAGATGGGGAAAGTAACCATTTTTAACTATCCTTTGGGAAAGAAGTAATCATTATTAAGTAAATCCAGACATCTCCACAACAAAGGCCTAACCAGCAAGGAAAAAGATCATAAGAGCCTTATCTGAAAGGAGAGAAAGAAAATTACTCAAGTTGATCCCCATCAAGCTTCTAATCCAATTTCACCAAAGTGAAGGGGGAAAAAAAATGCTGAGAAGCACTGAGGGGTTGCAGCTCAGCGATCTTGTTCACTAAAAGACTTAAATCTAATAAAAGGATTATAAAATACTTTCTCTCTGTCCATAACTTATCACCACATTAGCAGGGATTTTATATAATAACAGTAATTATAGCTAGAAAATTTCAAGGGTCAGCCTCTATTTAAAAAGGAGAGTCTACTCTAAGGAAACACAAAGACAAAAAGGTTGACAAAAACAAAGAAAATAAAAGAAATTAAAGTCTTCCACACCTACAGATACAGTAAACAAAAACAGCTTAATTTCTAGCTCAATAAACATAAAACCTCACACTAAATGTCTATCTACTTGAGTTCCCATTACCAAATACATTTTGTCTAACTTCAATAAAAAACTAGAGGCATTACAAAATTCAGTAAAAATATAGACTCTGAAGTGATAAAGAAAGCAACAGAATCAGATTCAGATATGGCAGAGTTCTCGAAGTTATCAGACTGGGAATTTTAAAATAACTATAATTAACATACTAAGGACTTTAAGAGAAAAAGTTAATGACATGCATGACCAAACAGGTGATGTAAGTATAGACATGGAAAAAATCTAATAATCAAAGGAAATGTTAGAAATCAAAAACACTGTAACAGAAATGAAGAATGACTTAGATGGACTTATCAATATACAGGACACAGCCCAGTGAAAACAGTTAGCTTGAAGATAGGTTAATAGAAACTTCCCAAAGTTAGGTGTATACAAAGAAAAGGGAGTTAAAAAAATGATAAAATATCCAGGAACCAGGGACAATTATAAAAACAGTATCATACAGGTAATGGAAATACCAGTAGAGAAAAAAGAAAAGAAAGGAACAGAAAAAAAATCCAAAGTATGAAAATTGTCGAACATAATGACAGCAACCAACCACAAATCCATTAATATCAGAGTACAAGAAGGATAAATACCTCCACAACTGCACCTCATCATGCTATATTCAAACTACATAAATCCACAAAGAAAACTTTTTACAGAATCAAGAGAGGAAAACTTACCTGTAAATAAATAAAGATGAGAACTATATCATACCTCTATTCCAAACCCATGTAAGCCAGAGAAGAGTGAAATATTTAGTGTTGAAACAAGCAATGACAACAAAAACCCCACACCAACATAGAAATTATATCCAGAAAAAATATGCTTCAAAAATAAACAAGAAAAAACAAACACAGAGGAAATTTGTCTTGCGTTTCAAGAAGTCTGGAAAGTTATTCAAAGAGAAGGAAAATTATATAGATCAGAAAAGAGGAAGAGCCTTCAAGAAGGAATACATAAAGGTAAAATAATGTATTTTTAAAATTTTTCTTATTCTTAATATATCCAAAAGAACACAGTTTGTTCACAATAATAATAGCAACAATGTATTTGGTGATAATAGGTTATGGTTAGGTAAAATGAATGACAAAAATGTTATTTTATAAGCAATGTGAGGAAGGAATAGGAAATACTCCATTATAAGGTACTTACACAATCCATGAAATGATTAATGTAATTTAAAAGTGAATGTGGATTGTTGTAAAGGTATATTGCAAACTTAAAGGCAATCTCTAAAAAATTTTTACAAAAGAAGTATACATTTGATATGGTAAGAGACTAATGAAAATGAAATTATAAAATTCAAAATTAAAACCAGAATAGACATTACAAGATAGGATTTTTTTCTTTTTTTTTTGAGACAGGGTCTTGCTTCCTTGCCTGGGCATGAAGGCAATGGCAGGATCATAGCTCACTACAACCTCAAACTCCTGAGCTCAAGTGATCCTCTTGCCTTAGCCTTCTGAGTAGCTGAGACTACAGATGCACACCACCACACTCAACTAAGTTTTCTATTTTTGGTAGAGATGGGTAGGAAATTGTTTTACAAAAAAAATAAGTGCAATGAATTCAAAATAATTACAAAAATAACAGACATTAATCCAAATATATCAATATTCATTTCAAATGTGAAGAGACACAGAGACTGTCAGAAGAGATTAAACAAATAAACAAACAGTATGTTTTCTAGAAGAAACTTACTTTACATAAACAAAGATGGATTAAAAATAGTGGATAAAGATATACCATGCTAATACTAATCAAAAGAAAGTTGAAGTAGACATATTAATTTCAGAAAAAGTTAACTTCAGAGCAAGAAAAATGTGAGAGATATAGAGGGAAATTACCTAATTACAAAGGGGTGCTTTCTCCAAAAATTAATAACAATCCTTAATCTGTATGTACCTAATAACAGAGTATCAAAATATACAAGGCAAACATTGGCAGAACTGCAAGGAGAAATAGACAAATTCACTATTATAGCTGAAAACTTCAACACCCTCTATCAGTAATTGACAAACCCAGGAGGTACAAAATCTGTAAAGATATGCTTGAACTGAAGAGCACCATAAGTGAACTGGATCTAATGGACATTTATAGGATACTTCATCAAACCAAAGAAAAATAAACATTCTTCTCAATCCCACATGGAACAGTCACAAAAATAGACTGTATTCTGAACCATAAAACATACTTGAACAAATTTGAAAGAATAGAAATAACGTAAAGTATGCCCTCAGACTACAATTTAATTAAACTAAAGATCAGTAACCGAAAGATGATTTGTATAACTGTGTGTACTATTTCTTAATTATTCTGTAAATTTAAAACTGTACTCAAAAATAGTCTATTAATTATCTTTTTAAAAAATTAACATTATGAAAATGAAAAGACAAGCAGTATACTAAGAGAAATATTTTCACATTATATCTCTGGTAAAGAATTTATATCTGGAATATATAAAAATATTACTCCTCAATACTAAGAAAACAACCAAATTAAAACATGGAGAAAATATTTGAATAAAATTTTCACTGAAGAAATCATATGAATTGCTAATAAATATATGAAAATACGATCAACATCATTAATCATTAAGGAATTTAAAATTAAATGCAAAATGAAATTCGATTTCACACTCAGTAGAATTTGCTTTATAACAATGGGTCCGACAAAAATGAGTGGTGCCAAAGATGTAGAGAAAGCAGAACTCTTCATATGTTGCTAATGGGAAGGGAAAATAGTGCAGCCACTTTGGAAAAAAAATGTTTGTCTGTTTCTTCAAAAGTTAAGCATATATTTGCCATAAACCCCAGCAATTCCACTTTTAGGCATTTACCCGACAGAAATTAAAATATATGTTCATGCAAAGCGGTTTATGTGAATGTTCATAGTATCATTATTCATATGGCTAAAAATTGAAAACAATCCAAAATGTATCAACTGGTAAACGCATAAAGAAAATGTGGAGCAACCATACAATGGAATGCTATTTAACAATAAAAGGGAACAAACCATTGATATGTGAACTCAAAATGTTATGTGAAAGAAGCCAGATATAAAAAATCACATATTACATATATGATCAATTTATATAAAATTTACAGATAGGACAAAGTTATATAAACAGGAACTAAGTTTGTAGTTGTCTGAGGCTGACAGTGGGAACAAGGATTCATGGAAAGAAAGAAGGCATGTAAGCTCTCATTAGTTAGATGAAAATGTTCTAAAGCTAGATTGTACAACTCAGTAAATGTAATGAATTATTTAAATATATAATAAAAATCTGATTTTATGATATAAAAATTATATTTTAATAAAGCTGTTAAAAAAGATCATATTTTTCAAAAATAATTAGCTCTAATGTGCCTTTTCATCCATTCTCATTATTAGGAGAGCACCGATCTCTTCTGTTCAAAAGTAAATGGATAAAAGTTAACCAAATGTTTTTCTTCTCTACCTTTTTTTTGATAATGACAATGTAATTGTTTTAGTCAATGAAAAATAAATTTGAAACTCATTTTAGACTTCATCTTTGTTTCCACATCTTCGGTGATCACAGAATCTTGCCTCTCTCTCTCTTTGATACTCTCGGGGTTGCCTGCTTCTAGCTGTTTCCTGTTGTTTTCATTCAGGTCTATCTCATTGTTATTATTTTTAACATTTTCTTATTTTGTGGTTTCTAGATTTTTGAATTCCATAGAGCTGAAAATCAAATTTGACAAAAGAAATAGGAATAAATTTGCTATTAATTTTGTCAAGTAGAACATTAAAAACAAAATTATACTACACTATCACCAATTTTCTCCATGTGTAAGACTAAGCATTGACTTAATCTCTGATTAAAGAAAAGTCATTAAAAAAGCATGTGTCGCTATTCCAAAATACACACACAAATATATAAAATATAAATATGAAAAAGTGATAAAAGCCTTTGCACATTTTAAAATGAAATTATGTTCTACTTTCTTGGTCGGTTTGGACATTCAATAAAACAACCCATATTGGAGCTTGAGTCTCTAGCATGGTAGGGTCAGTATTTTCATATTGCTGTATTGAAATGGATATAACATATTTCACAATATTTAACACAAATAAGACTACTTGAATTTAGACAAGTCAAAGAACAATAGCCTTCTACCTTATTTATTAGAATATTTGAAATGTCCAGAGTAATTGCTCAGAATCTTAGTTTTTAAAATCTCCCCACATGTTTTTATGATCATTTACATGGGAAATCCATTGTTAGTGAGATTGACCTATACATTATAATCACATGGAAAAATAAAAAAGTTAACACAACTCATGTCCAGACCCCATCCACCAAGATGCTGAGTTAATTTTTCTGGAGTGGGTCATGGGCATCAGTATTTTATAAGAGCTTTTCAGGTAATAGTATTCTGAAGACAGGGCTAAGACCTGGTGGTCTAGAATTTGAAAACTGATGTTCACACAAGTCCCACTAATTCCTACTGCTCACACCTAGTTTATTTCGCTCATTATATTACTTTCTTGGTCTTTAACTGTAAACAAATCTGCAGGCTTTAAATACTGAACACTCTGCATCAGAAAATGCAGTTGCTTGAAAGTAAGGACTCCAAAACCCAAAGACCAGAGGATGAAGGTCAGGTTAGAGAGAGAACATTCACATTTGTGCTGGTGAAGGCAGGTTTTTGAAGACACACAGATCCAGATTGAGACCAGACCAATGTAGAAGCTGCTTATGGGAGTTATTGAAGAGAGAGGAGTCACCACAGACAAAGGAGGACAACAAAAGTAGAAAGAAAGAGAAACAAACAACATAAAACAATTTTTGATTTTGAACAGGCCCAAGCCTCTGTAAGAAAAGCAGACCAAAACATTGCCTTTGGGAACTTTTGCAAACCATATATAACTTTTCCATTTTGCCTCTGATGGGAACATGTTTTATATAGTTTTCAAAAAATATATCAAGTAATAAAAACACTGTCCTTAAAGTTAACACCATGGGCCTATCACTTAATTGGATACAAATATTTGAAAACCTTAACTGTCTCCTTAATTCAAATCAAACTCCTTAGCTTGGGAATCCAGGGCCTCTCATTCTCTAGTCCCAAACAATCTTTGTAGGCACATATCCCGCCACTTTCTACACTCTATTTTCTAACCACAATGCTCGTATATTTTCCTGCTTCTACAAATTTGCTCACACTGTCAAAGAGCTATCCATTCTTCAAACTACAGCAAAAATCTTCCTTCCTGCCCGAAGCCTTTTTGACACTTCCCTCCCTTGGAAATAAATTGTAAAGCATTTTATTTCTACTTTTTATTAACTTCATGTTCTGAATTGTTTGGTTTTGGTATATGTTTAAATATACAAAAATTTTAAGGCAAACACGTTGAGAAATTAATTTTTCTCTATTCACTTTGGCAGCTAGCAGAGGAAAAAGAAATGACTTGATTAACTTATTTTTCTATTCTCTCTCACTCTCTCTTTTTTTTTTTTTCTTTCCTGCAGCCTGATTTCTTTCAAACATAGTTTCAGCAGACACTTTCCATTTCAGATTGAAGACTAACTTTGAATCTGTTCAACACAGTTGTTATCATTTGCTTGTTTTCAGATCTAAACATGATAATTCTATAAGCTTAGTTTTTCCAAAGTTCAAGAAATAATATTTAATTGCACTTATTGTGAGTGAAAAACCACAGGACACAAGCTCCATATTTCCTGTTAATCATTTGAGGGTTAAGAATCTTCTCTCCTCTAATATTTTGTCTCTATAATTCTTGATTTATTTGCTTTATGTGGAGAATACTATAGAATCACATCCTATGGAGGATTTTAAAAAAGCATTTTAACAGCTGTCTGTCATATGATTGTGGGGATGTACACATGGATGAGCCTGTGGTCACACACTTACCTGTCTAAGAACTCGTGTTCATGGTCGTCCTATGAAGAATCTGGTGATACTTCTAGATGGAACACATACCTGATTCATACTCAAAGAACATTTGCTTTCTCACATTTAGAAGTACAGTGCTTAGACAGTAGATATTATATACAGCTAGAATGTCTCATGAACTAGAATTGTTAAAATGCATATGTCCTTGTTTTCATGTCTAGTGCTGTTAAAATCATTTTAAGTTAGTCTTACATCTTGAGAGTCACACACAGTGGTACTTGGATTTCCTTCCTTAGTTGACTCAACTTGAGAGCTCTCATTGTTTCCCGGAGTGCTTTGTTGAGGCTTGAGAGAGATGGAGAGAGAGAAAGAAAGAGATCATTAAAAACAAGAGAAATAGGTTCAATAAATAGATTCATATGGTTATAGTAACACAGGATACAATAGCAAGCAAAATTGCACTCAAAGAAAAAGAATAGGATGGAAATTTGCATATGTCAGAGACCTTACAAATCTTACCTTAAAAATTCTTAACTTTTAAATTAAATAGAATAATTTCTACTGAATTTTGCAATAGTGGTGTTCAATGGGATTACTTTTCTACTTAAATCATTTATGTCTTCCGTAATAAGTATTTTATTTTATTTTAAGGATCCTACTCCCTCAAAAAGTAAGAATGCTTTCCTTTCTCTTTAACTGCAGTATATCTGAGAAATAATGAAGGCCCACATCATTTTCTCACTAAAAAAAAATGTTTTATAACACCTCATAATTTACATAGTGAATTATATTTACTCCAATGCTTCACAAACTAATCAAACTCTGCTTTACACCTATGTAAGCCCTAAATTACTCTATAATTGTATTATTCTATAATTCATCACTTTAGGGACACTAAATTTAAAAACAAAAAGAAAAGAAAGCCGTTTTCTGGTTCTGGCCAGAGAGGGTATGCCATACCTAAGGTATGTAAATATCACTATAGGCAGGTCTAAGATTATCCACTCAAATATGTGTGTGTTTCTTGGACAAGCTGATTTAAATATTAGTGTTACACTCATCAACTCATGAAGGTACTGTTGAAGGATAGACAAAAGTAAACTATTGAACACTGATTTGCCTGAGTCTGAAAATTTTATCACAGTGAATCATGGGGGAAGATGAAATGATGTTTCTAACCATTGGGGGCACAGGAAGTCAGATTTCAGGTTAAATTACTCAAATCTCACCCAGGTTTACCACCTGTACTACTTTCTACTTTCTACTCAACACAAAACTCCCTTAGTTTTCCAAAGGCAATTAGATTATTCAGTAAGGGAACATGCTCAAAAAAATAATATATTTATAAAAATAAGAACCAAAGATAGATAATAAATATGATAGAATATTAAATGTAAAAAATAAAGTTGATAATTTGATATTAGAAAAACAGAAATAAAGCAACTAAGTCCACTAAAATAGTTTCTTCATAAAGTCACCTAAAAGCTGGGCTCTGGGTATAACAAAAAATACCTCCATACATAAAAACATAAATAAAGTAAATACATTCCTCTCCATCTATACTTTAAAAAGTTTAACTTCATTGATTGAATTCCAGAAGTCACTTAGTAGTTTCCTCTCTCATACTTGCTCTTCCTCTCCCATCCTTTCTTTATTTTGAATTCTTACCTCTGATTTACCCTATGTATCTTCTCTATGAATAAAAAAGACAGTTAATAATCCCCAAATTTATATGGAACCACAAAAGATCCAGAATAACCAAAGCCATCCTGAGCAAAAGAACAAAACTAGAGTAATCAAATTACCTGATTTCAAATTATCCTACAGAGCTGTAGTAACCAAATCAGCATGGTATTGGGATAAAAACAAACACATAGAACAATGGGACGTAATAGAGTGTCAAGAAATAAATCCACACACCTATAATGAACTCATTGTTGACAAAGTGCCAAGAACATACATTGGAGAAAAGACAGTTTCTTTAATAAATGGTGCTGGGAAAACTAGGTATGCATATGCAGAAGAATGAAACTAGACCCCTACTTCTGGTTATATACAAAAATCAAATCAAAATGGATTAAATATATAAATCTAAGACCTGAAACTATGAAACTACTAAAACAAAACATTGAAGAAACACTCAGGACATTGATCTGGACTTCTTGAGTAATACCCCCAAAACACAGGCAATGAAAGCAAAATTAGACAAATGGAATCACATCAAACTAAAGCTTCTGCATAGTAAAGGAAATGATCAACAAAGTGAAGAGATAACACACAGAACAGGAGAAAATATTTGCAAACTACCCACTAACAAGGGATTGATAACTAGAATATATAAAGAGCTACAATGTCTCAGTGGGAAATAATCAAATAATTGGATTATAAAATGGGCAAAGGACCTGAATGGACTTTCTCAAAAGAAGACATATGAATGGCCAACGGGTATATCCAATAATGCTCAACATCATTAGTCATCAGAGAAATTCCAGTTAAAACTAAAATGAGATATCTTTTTACACCAGTTAAAATGGTTTTTATCCAAATACAGACAATAACGAATGCTGATGAAAATGTGAATAACAGAGAACCCTCATATACTGTTGATGACAATGTAAATTAATGCAAGCACTATAGAGAACAGTACTGAGGTTTCTCAAAAAACTAAAAATAGAACTAACATATGACCCAGCAACCCAATGCTAGGTATATATCCAAAAGAAAGGAAATTGGTGTATTGAAAAGATATCTACGCTCCCTATGTTTATTGCAGCCATATTCCCAATAGTGATTTGAAATCAACCTAAGTGTCCATCAGCTGATGAATGGATAAAGAAAATGTGGTACATATAAACAATGGAATATTATTCAGCCATAAAAAATGAAATCCTGTTATTTGCAACAAAAATCTATAGAACTAGAGAATATTATTTTAAATGAAATAAGCCAAGCACAGAAAGACAAATACCTCATGTTCTTACTCATAAGTGGGAGCTAAAAATGAAAACAATGGATGTCATGGAGATAAAGAGTAGAGTGATGGTTACTAGAGGCTGGACGGGTAGAAGGGAATAAAGTGAGGGTGGTTAATAGGTACAAAATATAGTTAGAATATTTGATAACAATATTTGATAGCACAACAAAGTGACTATAGTCAATAATGTTACTGTATCCTTTAAAATAACTAAAAGAGTAGAATTGAAATATTCCTAACATAAAGAAATGATAAACGCTTGAGATAATGGATATCCCAATTACCCTAATTTGAATATTAAACATTGTATGCCTGTATCAAAATATCACCTGTACCTTTAAAATATGTACAGTTATTATGTACCCATAATAATTAAAATTTTTTTAAAAAAATTTAAAAAGATAAACAGAAAAACAAAATTTCTACCTTTTTATCCTATTTTCTTCAATAAGCTTTGGAGCTAGCTTTTAAATCAAGCCAATGAACAATCCAGTGTTCCGTCTTGGATGCCTTTGGATTACAGAAAGTTAAAAGTGCTGTTGCTGTCTTCACGAAGTTTACACAATCTATTATTCATATAAATAACTTTAATAAAAAACACATTATGTAGGAGGCAACATAAGCAGGGCTGTATATATTTTGAAAGGATGGAGGTCAATTCCATTTGGGATAAGGAAAGTCACGGTGGAAAGGATAATCTTTAAAATGGGCCTCTGAATGAGTGACTAAGGCAAGAATGAGGGAGGGCCTTCCAGGTAAGGGAAAATTTTAAGCAAAGACACAGAGGAACAAGAGTCAGTTTTTGGCATGTTGGTTTACAGGGTAGAAGTAGAGTAATCATGAAAGAATGTGCTGCAAAGTAGAGAGGAGTTCCCCAAACTGAGCCACAAAGATTGCACTTAATTTAGTGGCCAAAGAGGAGTCCCTTGACAATTCTAAAATGGATATAATACGATTAGAACTCCTGTCAGTATGATGTGGCAAAAGTGTATAGGTGAGAATGAAATAAGAAAATTAGGGTGGGAAGATTAATATAGAAGGGATTAAAGTGATCAGGCAGATGGTAACAAAGAATGAACTGAGATGTCAATCCTGGTGATTGAAAAGAAATTGAACAGTACTCAAATGAGAACAAAGGTTAGAATCTAGGAAATTTGAAGAATTCTACAGAAATACAGAAACCTGAAGAAAAGCAGATTTGCAGCATGCAGGGAGATTGTCTATTATTAATAGAGAGTTTAAACACCTGGGACTACTAAGTAAATAGATACTATTGGATAGCAGTGTTATAAACAATATCATTCTTAACAAGAGTCAAAACAGCTATGTATTCTAGCTAAAATCTACTGAACGTCCACCATCTGTCTTCCCATAACCCCTTACAGATGCTTTGAGGAAAAAGGTTAAAAAGAACAAGAGGAATAAATAAAGACTAACACTGAAGGAAATTCTCTCCGGCAGTCATAGCAAGAACCACAGCCGCAACAACATGAAGAATGGATTAAATCACACTAAAAGGCCAGAAGCGATTTAGTATATTTGAGTTATCAGAACAATCAAATAACTCAATAAATAGTCCCAGAATTTCCATGTAAATTTCTTTTAATATATAATAGCATTAAAGAAAATTTAAAAATAAAACTTGTCCATTATTCTACCAATAACTATTTTTATTTCTCAATGTTGTCTCCCAGTCTTGGTTAACATTCACATACATGAATATCTTACGTAGTCATTATTGTAGTGTCCAGGCCATTTTATTCTGGTTTTACACATATAAAATAAAATTGTTATATATGTTTTGTATGTATACCTTATAGGTCTAAAACATTCATGAGTAGATTTGGAAAAATGTATATTATGGTTAAAGATTCTGGTGGGCCAGCCCTGGTAGCTCACGCCTGTAATCCGAGCACTGTGGGAGGTCAAGACAGGAGGATGTCTTCAGACCAGGAGTTCGAGACCAGCCTGAGCAAGAGCAAGACCCCGTCACTATAAAAAAAATAGAAAAATTAGACGGGCGTGGTACCAGCTACTTCGGAGGCTGAGGCAGGAATATCACTTGAGTCCAGGATTTGAGGTTGCAGTGAGTTATGGTGACACCACTGCATTCTAGCCCCAGCAACAGAGCAAGACTACAAATGGATAGGTATGTTAATTCCAGTAGGGTGCTACAATAAAACCCAGTATATGCTTCATGTATCCCAACTTGTGGAGTATCCTTTGTTTCTGCCTGTCCCCAGGCTTGTTTCTCCTATCTTCTTCTTGATACTAGGAGCTCCTGATGTTCTACTAATAAATCTCCTTCACTTAATTTGGTGGAGGTTAGTGTTACCTGCATGTAAACACAGAGGGTTGGATAATACTGGAAGACAAACCATAAACTGAAACTGACAACCCAACATAAATTCTAGGATACTGGTTTACCATGGAAACTAATAGGAGGAAAACCTAACCCACCAAAGGAAGTTCAAAATAAAAATAACAGGCTCACCAATGGTGGAAATTATATTTTAAGGTAAGTATTCAATATATTTTTAAAACTATGCAGCAGACTGATCGGTTTTCATGCTTTCTTAATTATATTTTCTCATGCAAATATTGTACATTTATTAAAATACTCTCAGATTTTGAAGGTGAGGCTGAAGTAAGGAATATGTCCAGAATAAAAGGTTTTATTTATGATCTACCTATAATTTATTCTTTGTGGGCCTTTGGTATTTTAATGGGAGCTAAGGAGCAAGGGGAAAGAATAACAGTGCAACTTTCCTCTTCCATAAATTTGCCAAAGGCTGCCCTGTGATCATCTATCAAATACTTGGTTAACCAAGTTGCCTGGTTTACTACCCTTATATCAATACTAAAATCAACTCACTTAATTTTGCTTTAGAAAAAAGTATACATACAATACTTTTAACAATAGGCAGAAATTATATGGTATATCACTTCAGCAGGGTGAGCCCCAAAGCGGTTAAATTTTCTTAAATACAAAAGCATAGTATTTAATTGAAGAACATCTTGCTTTTAAACAAAATAAATGTATACTTAATACGGGCCTTTGCTATCAGTGAGATGACTCCTTGTGGAAAGAAGCCTTGCTGAATCTGATGAATTAATACCAGAATGAGAACTGACTTTGGTGAAAGATAATATATTTTGTAGTCAAGGAAGTTTGGATTTTAATTCCAGATTCATTCATATTTAAACAAAATGGGGTCTCCAACATATTATATATCTTTGTAGGACCTGTGTTTCCTGCTGCTTTGTGAAATGAGGTCAAAAATACCTAAATTGCAGTATGTTTTGCTGTTGTTATTGTTATTTGTTTGTTTTGAAGAAGGCAGAAACAATATAAAGTAGTGTCTGGCATGTGTTAGGCAGCCATTGCTTGAATATTTATTGTTTATGTGAGTAAATAGTGAGTCTCATGTTACTCTGGGGAGGTGTGGGTCAAAAAGAGAAATAAATTATAGCATTATCACATGCATCAATTCAGTAGTGAGAATTAATTAAACTACCACTACAAGCTACAAACATGTATATGTCCTAGAAAAAAATATTCAGTGAAAAAAGTAGTTCCAAAAAATTAGAGAATATTAATATTTTTATAAAATTCAAAATAATCAAAACTAGCTATAGTCCTTAAAGACAAATGTGTATAGTGGAAAATAAACATACACACACAGACAAAACTTAGGAATGACAAATACAAAATTTAGGACAGGGATTGTGCACGAATACCCAGCTAATGTCACTAATATTGATAATGCCCCAAATCATGTCTATATTGGTACGTGGACTTACATGTGCTTGTTTTATAATTGTGTAACAGCTTACATAAAAACATAAAATAATTACATATTTGGAAGTTAGAAAATTTATCTATTGACATGGCAATTATTCACACTTTGCTAAAATAAAATGGCTTAAAAACAATATACACAGTAACTTCCTATGAAAATGTATAAAAATGTGTATGTGAAAAATAAAGCTTATGAAAGAAACCACATAAGGTAGTTTTTCTCCTGGCACTATAATTTTTCTATGTTCTTTTAAAAACGATTTCCTCTTTTCTGTTTATTTTTTCCCTGAAACAGCATAGTTTGTTTCTAAAATAAGAAAATGATAAAAATTATGTAAAATCTATGTAAGTGCAAGATTAACTTTAGTCAAAATAATTTTAAGTGATGTGATAGAGGAGTTGAGGCTAGAAATTAAACTTGAAAACTGTCTTAAAGCATGCATTGGGTTTTTACATGAGGAAAAGGGGAATTAGGGAAAAAGATTCAGATTTCAGATAATAGAATATTATAGAAATTATAAATGGAAATTTTCTGCAAAAATCTCAAATAATTAAGGCAGTAAAAAACAGGGTTTGTGTAAATTAAAAATAGTACATGAACATTCCCTAAGCAATAAATTCTAAAAGTGGAAAAATATGTTGTAACAAATACTGGTTGATGGATTTGACCTCCAAATTGAGGAGTTTAGAACATCCTCTAGGCAATGGGTAACTTTGAATATATCAAAACACTGATTTTTAATATCTCAACAGCTGTGGAAATAATAATTTACAGAGTTGGTAGTGGTAACCTCAGTCATTGACACAATTCAGTTAAAATTTTATGTAAACTAAAAATAAGTATCATGAAGATGGAAAAAAGAATAGTATGAATAAAAGAACTTTATGGGAGTTTCTAAACTTCCTTTCTAAAAACATAAACTTGGTAATAAATAATAAAATAAAAGTAATGTAAATAACAGCACAGAAAATTAATGGAAGAGGAAAATTATTCTAAATTAATCATGAGAAATATAATATTAGTGTGTCCAAAGTGTTTTGAAGAATATTACTGTACAAAACAGAATTACTAATTACCCCATGGATTAATGTTCATATTAATATTTCAAAATGACATAAATCCTTGCTTACATCAGAAGGACTCATTTAGTAATAATTTATTTTCTTATGCTAATAAGTTCTGAGGAAGGATCAGTAAATATATTATTTATATACAGCAGTATTGCTGAAAATTTTAAGATCTTAGAATAATTCTGAACCAGATTTATATGTGTATGAATGTGTGTAATCTATATGCATAAGGAGGACTATTTGCAAATGGAAGAACACATGCATGTTTGATTAAAATCTGAAAAAAATGAACTTAATTTAGGAGGGGGTAAAGACTTTCACTGGTTTAAAACATTGAAATAATAAGTTTAAACACTCTGAATTTGCTTTTTTTCTTTTTATGGGGGGTGGTGGCAAAAACAGTTGCTATTTACTGAGTTCTTGGTATGTGCCAGAAAAACATGTTAACTATGTCTACTATATTCTAGCAAACATTGATACTAAAAATGAAAAAAACACAAAGCAGAGTTTAAGAAACTTGCCCAAATTTAGCAAGGCAAGTAAATGGTAAAGTCCATTCCAATACTCACTCCTTAATATTAGTCAATGCTAATATTGGACATTTGCAAAAATTAATTGGAAAAATCATATTCAAGGCAATAAGCTTAAGTTCTTTGACCTGCATTGCTTATATTAATACTACAATTTCCAAAAAGAGAATTTCTGAAACATATTAGAAAAAATAGTGTTCACAATGTAAGGATTCATTTCCAAAGGTTAAGTAATTTGTAATTAACAAATTCTAATTAATAAATTCCCATGAATATTCTAAAATTTTGTTAAAATTTCAAACTTATGCTCTTTGTTCTCATTTTAATAGACACATAGAGAAACTGCATTTGTGTAAATTAAAAATAGTACATGAACATTTCCTAAGCAGTAAGTTCTAATAATGGAAAAGTATGTTGTATCAAATACTAGTTGATGGATTTGACCTCCAAATTGAGGAATTCCCAGTAAAATTTCTTTAGAAATGTAGAAAGTCCAGATAACTTTCAACTTTTAAGTCTGAACGGAAATTTGTAACATTTTAATAACCTTTAAAATGGGATTTCTAAAACTGCTTTCTACTGGAATTAAATTACCTTTTTCCCCCCATGGAAAGAGTCCACTGCTTTTATAAGATTATTAAAGTCTGCAAAAATCCCAAAAGATTAACAACTACTGATTTAAAGCACATTTTCTATTTAAATATTTCCACAACTTTAATGCCTTATACATTTTCTTCCTTTTTAGGCTAATGATAAGTATTTAAATGATTTATTTGTTCATTAGTTTGCAAACAACTTAGGTCGCTCTCTCCCCTCTCCAAGCCTCTCTCACCTGCATGTATGCCCACACACTCACAGACACATAGAAACCTGCATATATGAACAGTATTTTCATGTCCTTCAGGATTTATACCAGTCCCTTTTGGATTCTGTTTCTCTGCCCATTGCCATCCCTTATACTTTCCACCAAATCCTTTTCTTGATAAATTCCCACTTGCCCTTAAAAACATCATTTGATGTTTTTACCTTCATTAATTAGTCTTCCCAAACTCTTTCATAGAACTCTCTCCCATCAAAATTTTCTTTACTCTTTGTGCTTTCATAGAATTTTTCATGGATATAATTTATTATGATTTTTAATCTGTTCAGTTATATTTTCCCTTACTAAAGAATTTCTATCAGAAATTATTTAGTTACAAGTTTTATAAGCTCCAACTATGAGTAGTTTAAACTCTAAGGGTTTATGAGCTCACATAAAAATTGTTAAAGTAGAGGAGGCCTAGATTTGGTTAATTTTAAAGTTCAATAATGTCACCAGGATCCTGGATCTTTTCATCATTCTGCTGTGCTGTACTCAGAATGCACCCTCATAATTATATGTTGGCTATAGCCGTCCTAATTTAATAAATGTTCAAATTATTCTTTTGGCCATACATTACCATGTGCCTATTATGCATTTTTATCTATTGCAAATGGCAGAGTACAATCAATAGAATATTTAAAGTTATTAAATTAGACACCAAGAAAAATAGTTTACTGTGAAAGTCCTAATATATCATAGAGATGTATAAGGCTTCAAAACATCAAAGAATTAAAATTATTCTTAAGAGTTAATTTTTGTGCTAGAGCAGTCTAGAAGAAAATAAATAATGTTTGCAGTTAATAAATGTAGAATCAAATGAATAGAATTAATTTATTGCTATATACACCAACACCAGGAATGTAACTCGACAATGATGACAACAGAAAGGAAGATGTGACTAGTGAAACCTAAAAGGATGCATAGTGCTACAATAAAGAGTCCTTCCTCAAATCAAGAAGAATGGAGCTTGATTTAAAATCCTTATTCTCAGCTTCAGAAAATAGGCTTGATGTAGCTAGGTTTTCTGGAGGACAATACAGTCAAATAAAAGTGGGGAGATGAATTATCATACTTTATTAGTAAAGCACAAATGAAAGGTGGCCCTTAGTGGCACTAGACAAGATGTGGTATTAGATATTAACTTTTCCCAAAGTAAAGCCCGTTTTTTGTTTTTGCTCCTTTCTGTGCCCATCACAGTAAGATTACTGTGGAACCATTCCCACTTTCATACATTAAAATGTTAGGCTCAGAAAATACATTACATTTTCCAAAAAGTACTGCACAGATTATGCACAGATTATTTTTAACAGACATGGAACCTGTAAATTATTTCAAAATATTGTGAGGATTGAAAGAAAATTATACCAAAACCGAATCCAGCATATGAATATCTAAAGTCATTTTTAAGAAGATAAAATATGTGACACTAGATCAGAAGAATATGCCATTCTGCTCACATTTCTGCCTCTGACAGTGGCCCCAAGAAACCTCAGAAATCAGGCCTCTATAATGTCAGCTACAAAGGTGTGCCTGACAAACTGTAAATTCTACAATTGATTGCATAATCATTCATTCAGAAAACAGTTGTCTATCACCTACTCTGTTGGTATAAGAGGGTATATTAAATACTATTGAATAGAAGGGATGAATAAGGAAGGAAAGGGGATATAAAAATGAAGAAATATATTTTCTGTCTTTGCAGACTTTATTATTTTGGTAGAGTATAAGACAGATGTTTAAATGTAACTTGCATATCTGTGAAAAATGATGTTGTTAATTTAATAGGGATTGCATTGAATTTGTATATCACTTTGGGCAGTATAGACATTTTAACAATGTTTATTCTTCCGATCCACGAGCACGGTATGGTTTTCCACCTATTTACATGCTCTG
>CM052438.1:153753106-153764932 GCA_028533085.1 Varecia variegata | reverse complement strand
AAAAAAATGTAACTTGTATGCTTATTAAAATGGAAAAAAATTAAAAACTTGAAAATTCAAAAATAAACAGATACATAAATCAATTATAGTATATTTCTACAAGGCAATGATATATACAATTCAAATAAATTTACAGTATATTTTAATGAAATGCAATATAACACTCATAAAATGTTAACCATGTCCCCTTTTATGAACAATTTAATATCTCTATGCTTAAGTTTACTAACATGAAAAATAAGAATAAATTCCATATTATACTTAATGGTATATACATGCCATGGTAAAAGTGCCAAAACCCATAGAATGTACAACATCAAAAGCAAACCCGAATGTAAGCTATAGACTTTGTGTGATGATGATGTGCCAGGGTAACATGCATGTAACATGCATGTAACATGCATCACTCTGGCACAAGATGTTGACAGTGGAAGAGGCTGTGCATGGGATGGGGGTAGCAGTATATATGGTGACTCTGTATTTTCTTCTCAGTTTTGCTTTGAACCAAAACTGCTCTGAAAAATAAAGTCAATTTAAAAGGAAAAATAAATTAATAATGATAGTATTAGATTATAACTCAAAGACTAAAATATCTGTAATTCCATACTGATATAAATAAATGATGGCATAAATAAATAAATGGGGGAGAAGTGATAAATATTCCTTACAGAAGAATTCCAAATAATGTATGTAAACATTTTCTTTTTCAGAAGATGGAATTTAAATCCCCTTCCCATGAGTGTAAACTGAACTTAGTGATTCAACTCCAAAGAAAAAAGTATGGAAAGGGAAAAATAGTAATTTTGTAGAGAAATCCACAGTAAACACCACCTTAACAAAGTGATAAGGTTTACCATCACCAATAATGTCATGTAGATATCACATATCCCTGGTATGATGACGACAAAGATACTGTAACCCTGTGGTATTATCTACAAAATCCTATTAATCCAGTCTAAGCATTAAAGCTCATTAGACAGACCCATATTGGGGAATACACTAAAAAACATCGGATCACTACTCCTCCAAAGTGTGAAGATCATGAAAAACTGTAAAAAACCAGAGGAGACCAAGGAGACATGATGATCAAATACAATGTGGTACACTGGATTAGATCCTGAAGTAGAAAAATGGCATTAGCAAAAAAACAGGTGAAATCCAAGGAAGTCCTAAAGCTTGGTAATAGTATAATACCAATGTTAATTTATTAGTTTTGATAAATGCACCATGGCTGTGTAAAACATTAACATTATGGGAAGCTGAGTGAAGAGTATACAGGAACTATCTGCACTCTTTGCAATGTTTTTGTAAGTCCAAATATATTCTAAAATAAAAGTTTATTTAAAGAAAATGGGAGTAATAAGATTTCTCCTTTCTGTTTTGTGAGGATTGATATGGATGTAGCATAAATCAATAATTCTTAACAACTATTCATATTATAACTATTAAAATTTTTTCTAAAAATATCTGTGATAAAATCATTATTTCTATAATAAAGGCAATTAATGTAATCTTAAAAAATAGTTGATGTTAAAAATGGTTACCATTGGGTGACTTTATATCTATGAGTACATAAATATGACAGTATTAATATTGTATACATGTTCAAAATAATAGTTGATCTCAAAGGCACTGACAAATAAAAGTGAAAGAAAATAAAAACAAAAAAATCAAATATAGTCATATTAAATGAATTTTCACACATTTCAAAATTGAAAGTAAATACAATATTTTATCTATTTTTTGCCAATAGATTATTAAGCATATGGAGAAGCTAGAGAGGCCTGTTTTTAATGTAGTTTGAATAAAAGCTTAATGAGACCAAAGGCATGCTTCTGACTGTCTCAGTAGTAGTGTAATCAAATTTGGGATTTTAATGAGCCATTATTGGGAATTTAACATCAGCAGGAGGGCTAAGGAGGAAGTGAGAAATGATCTGTCTGTAGATAAGAACACTTTGCCAGTTCTAAATAATGGCTCTAGATAAGGTTCACATATTACAATGTCTAATGGGTGTGACGAGTTTAAGCATGGTTGAACAACTGTGTGGGGTGTTTGAGAGGAATAGATTTAAACCAGGCAGATGGAACTTAGTGTTACAGGCAACCAGTAATAATAAAAGTGTAATTATCATTTACACTACCCAATTGTTCAGGTCAGAGACTCATGAAGATGTAGTGAGTAGGAGGATAATATATTCATATTTTTCCTAAGAGAGACCTGGGAAAGTGTCAATCCGTGTTTACTAAGAGTTCAGCGAAACAAGTTGACATTTAAGGAATGACCCTAATCCCGACAATAACAGGAAATAGAATTGCTAATCTGTGAAAATAAGATATATATGTCATCCTACAATTGGTCCACTTTGGAGAAAGAGGGTAGGGAATTCTGCTCTTTGTGTCTACATGTAAGCATCCAGGGAACTTCTCTGTTATGTACTACTCCCATTCTGTATTTTAATTAAGATCTAGACAATTTGTGTAAGGTTATTAAAAAAGAGGCATTAAAGTTTAAATTTAACCAAAATTAAAAACTGGTGTATCTTAGATTATGTAAATATAGTAGTTGTATCACCATCCACGGAAGGCACTCATAGACTCATATGTCTTACTTTAAAATAGAAATTAGAATATTTCACATACCCTATTGTGGACTAAATGGGAGGAACTCCATGCTCTTTTCTATTGACTCTAGACTAGCTTTATAGGAAATAACTAACGAGAATAGGAGGATGGATTAAGGCAAAACTGTTGCCATTATGGGTACTGAAATTCACTGCATACACATGACTGATGATGAAATATGGGAAGAGCATGAAAATGTTCTGTGTCTCATATGAAAATTCATGACTGTTGCTTTCACTAAAATAGTATGTTTTCTCTCCATGATAGAATGAGTTTATGGATGTGAAGAGCCTTTGAGAGAGATACAGCTGCTCATGTACACATTATGATTTGCCTACCATGAAGCCATTCCCTCCCTCAGATGCCTCATTCATTAGTTTACTAATTTGTTTGCCCATTCATCAAATATTTACTGATAGTCAAACTGTATTGTGGTAAAAATTAAGGACACTAAAATGACAAAAATATGCCCCCTGCACTCAGGGTTTTGCTATACACAATGAACTCATTAACTATGATATTTCCATTTAGTGACATCATTGGTAAATTCTCAAAAGCATTGGTGACTCTTAGTTTGGCATGTAATATAAAGATGGGCTTAATTTATACTCTCTTATTTGCTTACACATAAAAAGCTAATAACAATTGAGTAATTGTGTTTTGTACATGCATCATCTCATTCAATCTTCACTACAACTCTGCAAAGTTATTATCATTATAAATATTTTAAAAATGATATAACAGAGTCTTAAAGATATTAAAAAAACTTGCTAAAGATTATATCACTAGGAAGTAACTGAGCAGGGAATTGAATTCAGGTTTGTCTGACTAGAAAATGATCAGTCTTAACAATTCTATAATGCCTAATTGTTTTAAAAACAGTTTAAGCGAGATTCTGGAATGGTAACACATGGGCATTGTCAAAGTGGAATGTTAACAAATTCATGTAATTACAAAATCATAATTTACTGTATGTATATTTAATATTGGTTCAATAATATTTGAGTAAGAATTAAAATTAAAAAAAAACAAGGCAGACTGAACTGTCTTTAATGGGCTCTAAGTGAAAGTAAAGATGAAGGAGAAGAAGAAAGTCATATGTGGGGATGAGGATAAAAAGGAGTAGTACCAATAACAGAGTTAATAGGAGAATTTATTAGAGACTGGGCTATTAAGACCAAGTTATTTTTACTTTCTGAAAATAGAACATACATTTTTTGATGAATTCTTAAAGACTTGCCTCGTAAATGTAGAGAATCTGTTAAAAGTATAATATTGTTGGTTAGTCATGGACATCTCAGATAATCTTAAAACAAAGTAAAAGAGAAAACAGCATGTTTTAAAAAAACTGATATAAAAAGTGAGTGTCTCTAATCAATAGTGAGTTATAATGATATAGTGATCCTTTCCCACACATATTTAAGATGACATAAAAACATATAAAAAATTAATTAATACTTGTATGTTTTTCTTGAGTTATTGGATAAAGTATACTATGAAATTATGAAGTACCATCATTAATATTCCAATAAATACAGATTTTAACTTATTATACAGTGGTTGGATATTTGAGAGTGTAATCCCATAATATATGTGAAGTACAAATAGTTATTCATAAACATAACTCATGGCCAATAGATCACATTGACTATATTTAATTTTAGAAAATTTCAAAATCACAACATTTTTGCTGCAAATTAAGTAAAATGTTATTTAAGGTATGTATTTTAGTGTTCTGCTGATTTATATGTGAGCACAAACAAGTGAATTACAATGAGCTACACATGTCCTTTGGCATGACAATGTCCTGCTCCACCCACTCAAAATTGTTGGAAAAAATATACTCTTAAAATGGTATTTGGACAAATTATTCTGGATTTTTTACATTAAGGCAAAGACGTATATACTGTTCCATTTTTACATATTACTGTTAATGGATTACAGTGTTTTACAATCTGTGTTAAGTATAAAATATCAATGAATATTAAAAACAAACTGTATGTGCTCATAACTAATTAGGAAGAAAAAATAGTTACATCATAAATTATAACAATCCCTGATAAATTTTAGTTATAACTGCCAACTTATAATACTTTTTTATATTTTATACCATAATTTGAATAGCCATAATATTTTATATGTCCATGATTGGTCTGGGCAAGGACTTCTTGAGTAATATCCTTAAAGCACAGGCAACCAAAGCGAAAATGGACAAATGGGATCACATCAAGCTAAAGAGCTTCAGCACAGCAAAGGCAATGATCAACAAAGTGAAGAGGCCACCTACAAATTGGGAGAAAATATTGGCAAACTACCCACCTGACAAGGGACTGGTAACTAGAATATATAAGGAGCTCCAAATACTCAATAGGAAAATAATCCAACTATAAAATGGGCAAAGGATCTGAATAGATATTTTTCAAAAGAAGACATACAAGTGGCCAACAGGTATTTCAATAGGTTGTCAACATTATGGATTATCATGGAAATACAAATTAAAACCATAAGGAGATATCACCTCACACCTGTTAGAATGGCTACTAGCAAACAGACAAAAGATAGCAAGTGTTGGGGAGGATATAGGGAAAAGGAAACCCTTGTACACTGTTGGTTGGAATATAAATTAGTGCAACCACTATGGAGAACAGTAGGGAGGCTCCTCAAAAACAAAAAATAGAACTACCATATGAACCAGCAGTCCAACTGCTGGGTATATATCCAAAAGATGGGAATTCAGTATATTTAAAAGATATCAGCACTCCCATGTTTATTGCAGCAGTATTCACAACAGTCAGTATTTGGAATGAACCTAAGTGTCCATCAATGGATGAATGGATAAAGAAATTTTTGGTACATATACACAATGGAATATTATATAGCCACAGAAAAGAATGAAATTCTGTCATTTGCAACATGGATGAAACTGGAGAACATTATGTTAAGTGAAATATGCCAAGCACAGAAAGACAAATCTTTCATTTTTTCTCTCATATTTAGGGATTAAATATTAAAAAAATTGATTTCATAGAGACAGAGAATAGAATGATATTTACCAAAGGTAGGGAAGGGTAGCAGGAAGTGGGGAATAAAGTGGGAATGGTTAATGGGTGAAAAAATATAGTTAAGAGAGAATAAACAATATTTGATACATAACAAAGTATCTATAATCAATAATAAGTTAAGATATACTTTAAAATACCAAAAAGAGTGGAATTGGAATGTTCCTAACACAAAGATATGAAGATTACCTGAGATGATGGATATCCCAATTACCTTGATTTGATTAATTCACATTGTATGCCTGTACCAAAATATCACATATACCCTACAAATACATACAACTATGATGTGCCCGTGATAGTTGAAAATAAAAGAAATTTAAAAAGGAAATTTTTCCGCTAATATAAGACAGATATTCTTTAAAGATCTGCTTAAATATAAATAATATGCTGTCATTCCTGAATTTAGGATTATTTATTTCTCCCTTTACCACAGTGGGGATTGACATTTCCAGTAAGTTCTGAAAGCAGCTGAAAAATGAGTGTAAATCCTCAAATTTTCATTTATGAATTGAATTCCAGAGCCTCAGGGAGTTTGCTTTTTATCCAAGCTAGGCAGGTTCTTTTTTGAAGTAAAAATGACAGAGATGACAATATTTTTACTTTATTTTCTTTAGATTTTAGAGTGTTCACTGTTCACTCTTGCAAATTACTTCTTCCCCTCACTATTGCAGAAAGCTTTTATGGGAGCCTAGGGCCAATGGAGAAATTCCCTGCCCAGGGCATTTCCTTAGAAAGAGTAAAACCTCTTCGGAGTGAAAACCTCAGCTGGATAGCAGGTCAAAGGGTATGGTAGCCACTTTATTCAAAGAAAAGATATGCTATTTAAAGACACCAACCCTTTGGCATTGGGACTCAATTTTACAATATTTGGTAATGATGAATAAGTACCATGTGTTGATTTGCCATCAAGCTTTGTCTATGGTGAAACTGGGAATGACCTTCTGCATATTTACAGATAATGACTTTCCTGGAACAGGAGAAAATTTCCTCATGCAGACTTCTCTCATTGCAGTGCCTACAGCTTATTATTAATCTGGAAATTAATACTACTGCTTACTTTTAGAAGCCTAATTGAAGGTCTATAGACACCTAAAGATGACTAATCAGAGAGTAGAGTTGGGGGCTGTATAAAGTTGAAATTGTTAGACATGAGATATTGAAATTTTAAACATAATCACTTTTGAAATATGATAGGGCCTCAATGGCCATGTGTTGTATTGATTGTAGGTATATATGAAATTTGTAAATGTATTTTATGTGACAGTTCAAAGTTCTTTTTCTTTTGTTTGAGACAGTCTTGCTCTGTCACCCCAGTTAGAGTGCAGTGGCCTCATAACTCACTGCAACCTCAAACCCCTGGGCTCAAGCGATCCTCTTGCCTCAGCTTCCCAAGTAACTGGGACTATAGGCATGTGTCACCACACCTGGCTAATTTTTTTTCTATTTTTGGTAGAGACAGGGGTCTGGCTCTTGCTCAGGCTGCTCTTGAACTCCTAACCGCAGGTGATCCTCCCATCTCAGCCTCCCAGAGTGCTAAGATTATAGGCATGTGCTACCGCACCCAGCCTACAGTCCTTTCTTGGACTAGCCATGACCTGGAGCGAAAATGGTAGGGATTACTTCTAACAGAAAGAAATTTCACACAAAAAAGTAAAAAATAAAGGCTTCATCTTCAAATCAGAGCCGATTACTACCATCATGCTTCTCTTTCAGAGTAGGCAACTAGAAAAGCATGCAAAATTTGTGAAATAACCGTTTTTAGACGTTGGACATAGGCATGGCAGAACTGTGATCTCTGAGAGAAGAGAAACAAAACATAGGAGGTGAACCTTATCATAATCAGGATTTTTTTCCTGGAGACAATTATTTGCCTGAGAGTAAAGGGTAGGGTACCCAAAACAGAGTCCAGAAAGCCTAGTCAGTTGGGTATAAGCGGATGGCAGTTCAAGAAGGCTGAAAGCACCCACCCTTGTGGAATAGATTTATAATTAGAGGGTTAGGGATAAATATGATTTGGATTTCATTGAGTCTTTGCTGAATATCGTGTTGTGAAAGAATAGAGTGGAACTCCACAAGACCAGAAAAATAAAACTGAAGAGTTGTAAATTCTCAGAAATTTTACAAGGTGGGGAGACCACCAGAGTGGAAAATCTTCAAGCTTAACCTATGGTACTGGATGGAAACTTCAGAGGATTCATAATTTAATAGAAGAAAAGAATTATCTATGAAGCGAAGCTATACCAGATTGATTTTAAAATATTTAAAAATAGGCCTTGAGGCCTAAATCTGTTTCACAAGTGGGTAACTGAAGAGAGAGAAAAAGAAAGGAAAGAGGAAGAGGGGGGAGGGAAAGAAAGAGAGAGAGAGAAACTATATTATTTTAAAAAGACAATAAAATTCCATTTAAAATAATGACCAGTTAAAAATTATGGAGCATGTCAAGAAGCAGAAGAATATGATTCATAACCAGGAGAGAAATCATTCAATAGAAACTGACCAGAAAAATAAACATGATATAATTTGTAATTAAATACATTGCAATAGATATTATTCCTATATTCAATCATTCAGAAGAAAACATGAACAAATTAAAGAGAAAATAGAAAGATATAAAAATAATGTGATGGATTCTATAGATAGAAGAATATATTTGAAATAAAAATAAATTAACTGAATGAAATTTTTATTGGATTGTGTTAATAGATTAGACAATGCAGAAAAAAGATCAGTGAACATAGTTATAGTATATATACTCACCAAAGTACATTAAGCAAATAGACTAAAATTAATATTAATTAGCCTAACATATGTGTAATTAAAACCCAAAAAAGACATGAGAGAATTTTTCCACAAATTTATGGAAACTGCAAACTCACAGATCCTAGAATAAGAAATATACAAAGACACTAAAAACATTTAGACCTATGATTATGGAACTGCTGATAATCAGTAATAAATAAAAACATATTTAAAAGCATTCAGAAATAAAATGCATATTAAATATAAGGAAGATAAAGAAAAGAATATGATTTATTGTGAGAACTATGCAAACTAGAGGAAAATAGAATGACTTTTTTAAAGTATTAAAAGAAAAAATCTATTAACCTAGATTACTAAATTCAGGGCAAAAATTTAAAAATAAAATCAGATGAGATACTTTCAAATGGCATGTAAAAAGTTATCTTCATGAAAACTACAATAGAAGTGTTAAGAAAAGCTCTGCAAGTGGAAAAAATGAGGTCATGTGAAAAGTTAAATTTATACAGATTAGAGTGCAGAAATGGTAAATACGACAATATAAGAACTTTTTTCTCATCAAAAAATTCTTTAGTATGTAATTAGCTTTTTAAAACAAAAATAACTGGTTTTATGTTTATTATAGTTATGCAGTTAGAATGTATAAAAAAGAGAAATGAAATGTTTTATGATAATTACATTTGTGTAAAGTAAAACAGTATAATATAATTTCAAAGGAGATTATGATAATTCCAAAATGTTTATTGGGAAATCCCAAAGCAACACTTAGAAAATAAAAATACATACAGGGACCATAACGATAGCAGAGCTACATTAAAAAGCAAAATACTCAAATTATTAAAAACTTGGTAAGGATTGTATTTCTATACACTAGCAAGAACATTTCAAAAATTAAATTTAGGAAATGTTTCAATACCACAAAAAAGAATAAAGTAGTTAGACTTCATATTGTTAAGATGGTAATACTCCTCCAAATTATCTAAAGATTCAATGTCATCCCTTCAAAATCCCAGCTTGAATTTTTTTTTTAAATTGACAAAATGATCCTAAAATTCATATGTAAATGCATTGACCAAGAATAGCCAAAGCAGACTTGAAAATAAAATGCAAAGCTGGAAGAACCCACTTCTGAATTTTAAAACACACTACAAATCAACAGTAGTCAATACAGACACTGCCAGAAATTTAGGCATATAGATTAACAGAATTGAACTGAGAGTCGAGAAATAAACCCTTGTATCATGGTCAATTGAATTTGGGCAAGGCAACATGATAATTCAGTGGAGGAAAATAGTCTTTTCAACAAATGGTGTTTCAGCAACTGGATACCACGTGTAGACAAGTGATGTTTGATCGCTACCACCTACAAAAGTGAACTCAAATTAGATCACGTGCCTAAAGGTAAAAGCAGAAACTAAGTGTCTTAAAAGAAAATATAGGAGATAACCTTCATGACCTCACATTACGTAAAGCCTTATTAAATACAGAAAAAGCACAAGTGGCAAAGGAAAAAAATATAAATGTTGGACTTCATCAAATTCAAAAAACTTTTGTCTTTTGTGTTACAAATGATATCATCAATAGAGTGAAAATACAACTCACAGAATAGGACAAAATATTTGCATAAAAGATACAGGTAGGTTAAAAGTAAAATAACTGAAAAAGATGTAATGTTAATTATGGGAAAACTGATATGGCTATTGTCATAGCAAGAAAAGTAGATATCAGGACAAGAAAAAAAAAAAAGGATAAAAACGGGTATTGCCCAGAGGTAAATAAATGGTGATGTCATTAAGAATACATAACATTTCTAAATGTGTGTGTGCCTGATCATTGAGCTTTATGTACCAAGTGACAGCTATGAAATCTCACCTTCCTCATGTCTCATTTCACACAGAGGATAATTCAGGGAATGTTAAATAATGAGTGGATGTTTATCTTAATTAATTTTGACTCTCAAATCCCTCAAAAATGTATAGATGTATTCTACTGCCTTAGTTAGTACTTTCTTGGAGTTCAAATAAATGTTACATTTTTAAAACTTGTTTATTTTTAGAGGCAATTGCATTGGAGTGAATACTAACGGATAATTTCCAAATATTTTTTTACATGTCTTTACAACCATTAGTGGGTTGGTATTAGAAGCACATCAGATGTGAAGTGATGGTCAGGCTCTCAAATTCCAGAGCCAGATACAGGTGACTTCCAGACCTCAGTTGCCAATGACCTGGTTTTGAGACATTGGATATGCTATTAGCCTCTATGAACCTTGGTTTTCTCACTGATAATATAGAATATTATCAGTATCACTTCACAATGTTCTTGATTTTAACTGAGAAAACTTGTGCAAAGCCATTAACACTGAGCAAAGCATAGAACAAGTGCTCAATAAATTTTAACAGTGCTATCTATGAGAGTATAAGAAGCACTGCATATTCAAATGTTCATTCCTTTTGATTAGAATATTTCAAAGATTCCAAATAATGCTCATTTTGAGAGAAGGTTTGATATACTAGACTTGGCATAAGAAACCTGGGATCAGATTTTAGTTCCTTCTTTAAGTAAGATAATTAGAATAAGATCTGCTGTATTTATTGTGATGATATAGTAAAATATCTTACAGAAATATCCATAAACAACTATATAATTCAAATTAATTATCATTGAGCAATTGGAAGAAAACTTTATAAAATACAAAATGTACAGAAGAAAATAAGGTATTAATATTCTAAAAATGTAGTTTATACTTTAAAAAGATGATAAACCAAGAATGTATTTGGAATCTAGTTGATTAGGCTCTTCAATTTCTCAATATCCAGTTTATATCCTGGAATTAATCTTACTCATGAGACATATAGTCTTAAAGTTTGACCAACAATAGTTTGGTGAATGAGTTTATAGCTGAATGTATTTGTCTTTGTCTATTCCTTGGTATATTTCTGGCATTTTCCTCTCACATACCTGCTATATTTCAGCCACTCTGCTAGGTATTTGGCATATGGAATTAAATAAGACCAGTCTTAAAAGTTCAGACAGTTTAGACTTTATAACCAATCTGACAAGCCATATGTTAGAGTTATATAAAAAATAAGTAAATCACGAATTACTCCTGTAAGATAATGAAAAAAGTGAATCTTTCTAAGTTCACATCTGAGCAACTGTAAACAGAATATAATTGACTCTCTATGAGTGACTATATGCTGACAACCTCCTATATATATGATTAACAAAAAGAGTAACATCTTGCATTAAATTACCCATTCATATATCCTACTACCATCTATCTTTCTCCTCTCCTCCTAACACAAGCACAAACAGCAGCAAATTTAAACTTATATGCATATATCTTCATTCTTCATAAAAGAACCTGTACAATATTCTGA
>CM052438.1:153720622-153747028 GCA_028533085.1 Varecia variegata | reverse complement strand
GAATGGACATACTTGAAGATCTGACTCGGGGTGTTGGGGGGGGGAGGGGACGGGTGTTTACCTACATGATGAGAGCGATGTGCACTGTTGGGGGAATGGACACCCTTGAGGCTCAGTCTCGGGGGGTTGGGAGGGGCATGGGCAATATACTTAACCAGAACGGTTGTACCCCCATAATAAGCTATAATAAATAAATAAATTAAAAAAAAAAAGATATGTCAGACCAGGTGCTAGAAAATGTCATGCAAAAACTCTAATCCTTACAATACTCTTGAAAAGCATATCAAGAGTATATAATATTCCTAATTTCATAGGTATATTATGTGAATGTATATAATATGCCTAATTTACAAATGAGGAACAGCCCAATGAAAATTATACAACTAATAAGTAGCAGAGTTGGAATCTGAAATCCAAATTTCAACATTTCTTTTTGTCTTTAAAGCCCACATCTTTTCCAACTAAATTTCAAAAAACGTCAAGGATTAGGAATACAAATTTTTGAAGAACAAAGTTAGTTCTCCAAAATCTCTATGGAGAAAATTTACTTTCCTGAAGAAAACCACATAGTGAGGGATTGACCTTTTTTTCTAGTCGGCAGCACAGGGTGCAGATTTGTGCTCTGCAAAGACAAGATATGGCAGTTTTGTCCAATTACAGAGTAGAATGCAGTAAAAATCATTGTTCTGGAAATGGAATTAGCAAGTGCATCAGAATTACTTGTACTACTTGGTTTTCTCCTTCCCAGCGGTAGCCTGTCATACACTGTAATATTTTTATGTATTATGGACATATCTTCCAACTCATTTTTGTAAATGTTGGGATAATAAGATTTATTAGTGTGTTTTTTGTCCCTACTGGCAGATTACATACACTTATTGAATTAGTGCTTTAGAAAAATGGCAGGCATGGGCCACATTATGATGAAATAAAGATATTTAGACACTAGGCTAGAAAATTCCCCAAGCTCTATGAGTGGCAGCAAGTTAGTTTTTTAAAACAACTTTGGCTCCATTCCTCTAAATAGATTGGCAAAATAGAGTTATCTTCAATAGAAAAATTTTCAAAAAAATCTTTGCAGACAGATGGCAAGATGGATGATCTGTCTTACAGGTAGATGATGTTCATGTTGTTTGCAACAAGAAGGTAGACAACAAAAGTTATTTCCTCCTTAGAAAGGTTCAGATAGGACAATTTTCTTTGCCTTTATAAGAATGGTTGATTAAATTTATTAGCCAAGTTTAAGGATGCTGGGCATATTTTGTTTCTATACCATAGCTAACAAATGGGCTTTTAGATATTGGCATGGTGTTGGAAGTTTGATATATTACATATTTTTCTGACTATAATAACCAGTGTCCTAGAGGTGGGATGTAAAGCACATATAAGGCTGTAGCGATTATAGGATTCTACTTTAAATTATTTGTGTTGAAATCATATGTTTTAATATAAAATCTGAATGTTTAAACATTCGATTTCTTCAAAAATGGTTAGAAGTTTACAAATATTATATGGAAGTTTGCAGGAAATTTTTACATTTTCATTTATTCATTCATTAAATATTTACTATGAGCTGGCTATACATCATGCTCTATATTAGGTAAGAGACATTGCTTCTATTAATACTTACCCTATGGGTTCAGTGTAAACATTATTTTCCTACCCACTGCACTTGGCTTGATCCCTTGAAATATATTCTCATATATTTCTTAATTCTCAATTGTATATTTTATTGTTATTGCTTATATAATGTACACCTTTCCCAATTATCCATAAGTTTGCAGAGACCAGGAGCCATGTCTCTTCTGTTGATTATTTTAACTCCAGTGCTTATTGCAGAAGCTCAATATTTTTTACTACATTACAAAGGCATACATGAAAATAATGAAAACTTGAAATAATATTAATCTTATCATTAATGGTATTTTGTTAAAAAGTGCCATGGATAACAGGGCAGGCAAAACCCGATGCCTAGGAATGTTAAACTTCATGTTGGAGGTGACTTTGAGATAAGATTTGTTTCTGGGAAGAAAAGGAAGAGGCGGCAAATGTAATGAGAAGTGAAAGAATATCTTCCAGCACAGCATGTTTGGGAAAACATACACTGGAACAGAGAAGGAGAGGTGTAGCTTGCCAAGGAATGATTTTAGATAAGCAGTAGAAACCAGCTTTTGAAAGCACTCCATAACACCTAAGGAATTTTTATTTACATCTTTTTTTGTTGGAAAGATCTTAAGGAATTATAAATTGGAGAATAATAGGGTTCACTTTCCATGTGAGGAAAAACATTCTTGTAGTGAATTGTTGGATGAGCAGCTATTTCTGACCTCAAGTATCTACACTACATGCCGAGGTTATTTGGACAGTTAAGTCACTTAGACATTTTTGTTGACATATATGCCCAGAACTCATTATAGGAATATATACTTATAATTATGCCTGGAATGTAAAACTTTTCTGTTTTTTTATATATTTTATTTAGAGTGTTTTGCCAATTCACCATTTTGAATTACTTTTCACGTTTTAAATTTTACAGACCATAAAACATTCATGGTATACAGTGTGATTCTATCTGTTAATCAAATTCACATCACCTGCCTGAAAGTTAGATATTCCTTTTACACATTCATCACAGATTTTTTTTTTTTTTCTCACAAGGACTTATAAGAGATACTTTTTAGGAAGCAGCAGTATACATCAGAGAGTTAAGTCGTACAGTTGTTTAACATTTAGATGTTTCTATTATATAATAATAATTTCCCTCAATGAGATTCTTTGTTTCCTCTGAAACATAAAAAAAAATGAGCAAAAGACATTAGGTACAGAAAAAGAAAGCGACGGTTCTTTACTTTTTGTGATAGGTGTTAAATTATAATTATTCATATATTTTTATTCACTGGAGAGGAAAGCTATGTGAAGGAGTGAGTTGTGGCAGAGGCTGAGAATGGATTAATTTACTCATTTGACATTTACTGAGTGTTTGATATACACAAGAAAAATAACAATCTGTACTCTCAAAGAATTTTCAGACTACTGAAAGAAAGGGAAGACACATTTGAAATTAAGTGTGGAAATTGTTGTAATAAGTGAAAGTTACAATGACAAAAGAGTTCTTAGCCTATGGACTTTAGACAAAGTTTCATCAGGGAGGTGGCATTAGAGCCATGTCGTGGGCGTGCCCACAAGTCTATCTGGCAAAGCCCAGAAGGAAACAACAGAGAACAACATATTTGACATTATGGACAAGTGAAAATCCATGTCGCATTCAAGGAAACATTGAGTATGTATTTATGTGGCTATGCCTATATGTGTGTGTGATGGGGTGGGACAGGTTCAAGGAGTCTCAGGAAAGAAATAAGAGATGAGAACACAAAGTTAGTGTGGAGCCAGATGTGATTTTAGCATAAGGGATACTCTTGTTTGGAGTTGTTCTAGAAGGGTAATTTTTTACTTGTGTGGGGATGGATTAAGGAAAAAAAAAAAACTGGTGACAAGTCCTGAAAAAAAAAATAATGTTAGGAAATTGTAGGATTGGTGATAACTATAAAGCATGTTCAAAGTCACTGAGGTTGCAACCATCTTGGTGTGTTGTAGGAATCTTTCGTAACAGAATAGTGGAGAAAAAGAGAGCTGAAAAGAGATGAGTTCAGAGAGGTGGAAAAGAAATGGGCCAGAGAAGTCCTCAGAGGCCACAGGAAAAAAACATTTTGACATAGTGAATGCAAATGTAATATTAGAGAATTTTAAGCAGGCCTGTGGTATAATCAGATTTACATTGACAAAATGATTTTGCCCATTTGTGAGGAGTAGATTAGGGAGGGGCAGTAGGGGGAAGCAAAGGCTTCAAGTTGGTGACTTCTGCAATATTCCAGGTGAGGAAGACAGTGCTTTAGGCTGTTAGCAACAGTGAAGATGGAGAACACTGACCATACTCTGGAGATAGATCAATAGTCCTCTTATAGTGTTAGAGCTACATTTGTGTACAGAAATAAATTAATGATTTCTGTGAAGTTTGAGTGGTGCCATTTACTGTGACAGGAAAAAACTAGAGGTACTTTTCTTAGGGAAGACATGTAATATTTAAGAAAGAGCCCTAGAGGACAACTCAGATGACATTAATCATGGTTTTTATCAGTCTTAACAAACAGTAACTAAAAAATAATTCATACAATTACACTGATCTTAGTTCCATCATGTGAATTTGTTTAGGTGGTTGTAGAGTTTTGTTCCAAATCTAAAGTCTTATGATATCCTAAAAATAGAATAAATTACAAATTCCACTAATAAAGATCTCAATATACTTATTTTACATAATTATCTGTTTCTTAGAAATTGAAAAATGCTTTTTCTGATATTCTAATATATGAATTATGTGCTGTCAAAAATCTCATTTTGTGTTCATGCACAGTATCATGATATTGAACATTAAATCATTATCAATTATTAACTAAAACATTGACAAAATAAATTACAAACTGTTTTACATTTGTATGGCAAAATGGAATTTTTCCTTATTATATATTATCCCCTGGTTAATGAAAATATAGGCTTTATATTTCATATAAACCTTATCCAGTGAAACAATGTTAAATTGATGCTTGGAAGACATAAGCACATACATGTGGATTTATATGTAAATTTACAAACACATGCACTATAAGGCAGAATGTTTATTTGCTTATTCAATTTACTAAGAATATGTAGTCTAAGGTCTCATCAAATTTTTTAATTTTTAACTCAAATGTAGATGCTTAGTTTTAAAAATATGTATATATATTATATAACTAAATATTTCCATGAACTATTTGTTGAGACGAGTGTGAGAGAAGCTTATGTTTTCACTACATCCTCATCTTATTAAAGGCAACAATTTAGTAAGAGCACTTAACTGTATTGTTATAAGATAGGGCTTCCCCAAGGTCATCCTGATATCCACACCAGCTTCCCCAAAGTGAAAGCCCAATCACTTGGTGCTCCATTTTCCTCTCTTCCCTATCCTTCCCTCTTCTAATCCTCTCCCCTGCTCTTTTTCCCACTTGGTCTCTCAGAGAACCATGTCCAGTATGGTCTGCAGTATCTTTGTACACAATTACCCTTTAAAGTGGTACTAAACTTGGCATTGTTCTTAGTAGTGAAATGCCAGTTATCAAAATCATTTCAATAAAGCATGAGTAGGATCCAAAAGAAGTAGACACTTTTATTTTCCCCCAAAATAAAGAGAATATCTAAGAATTTTTTCTTGAATAACTCTTTCCACGCTTTTGAAAATATGATAATGTTTCCTTGTTTACTTATTCCACAGAAGCCCCATAAGCTGCCCCGCCCATTTCTCTTCCTCTCGAATGGGATCAATATTATTTGAGATTGCTACTTACCTTGCAATAGATTTTGCTTTCATTATTGATTAGAAAAACAGTTTGCAGCTCTACTATAAGTGAAATACATTTTTAAAAAATTACAATAACAGTTTTTTAGAGAACAATTTAGGACTTTTGATCTTTCATTTCATCTTAGCTTGTGTTATTAAATTCTCCAAGACTGGTGTTCTATAATTACAGTCTTATAGAGATTAACTGTGGTATAGTAGTTGTGTCCCTTTGAGACTCGGGGATGGCTTAAAAGAAGACAAAACCAAATTGACTGTCAGTAAGTTAGGAGATTAAACTTGGTATCCCTATTCTATCAAAAGTCATATAGAAGACACACTGTGATACAGCAAGCCTTCCTCAGAGTTGTAAACTCACAAAGCACTAGAAAACTCTACTCCTAAGAGAATATTAAACTTTATTTTTCTTTTATGCCAATTTCACTCTGCTTCCAAAATCATGTTAACAGCAGCCTCACCAGATGACTGGTATCTCAGCAGCAACCTTATCAATAAAACAAGGCAAGTTAATTTGCCACTGCAGTATTCACTATTTTGAATTCACTCTAAACACTGGCCTGTCCATGACCTGAAAGGTGTGAGATTTCATTGACAATATAACTACTGTGAATAGACCCAATTGTTAAATAATTGAACAGTAAAGAATATTCTAAGGCAGTAAGAGAAAATCTTTTGTGAACAGGTTACCTTTTTTTTTTTTTTTTTTTTTTTTTTTTTTTTACAATTAAAGGCAAAAGAATGAAGTATTACTTAAGGTAGAATTACAGAAAACTGAAACATTCTTGCTCTTGGACCACCAAGACCCCTGGTGCTGATGCTTAAGTGAGGAATTCATAACATGCAATGCAGTACAAGTAAAAACACCTGCAGATGAAAATATATCAAATCTCATGGAATTCTGATAAGAACTACAGTTGCATTGGTTTTTCAAATAGAATTATAAGTCAGATAAAAATTTTCAATAAGGATATAGCTAGGCAAAAGAAATGCATAGTGTTAATTTTATTGTCTTCTAAAACAAATGATGTAGAATATTGGATAGTTAATTTTAAACATATGCACTATGGCGTACTCAGCTCAGGGACCTTGGATTTGTACCATTTAATCACCAATGAGTGTGACTTTGCTAGGAGGTACAGTCACTTATAAAAGCAGAGTGGGTCAGAACTCAGAGATTATGCCTGGAGGAACAAGGTATATTTCTGCTTTCTCGGGGTCTGGGAGAACTTACAATATTTTTCAAAGTTTTATTTGTAGGTAAAGTGTAAGAAAATCATTTGACCATCTTAAGAAATTTTGCTTTTTTATTATTTATTTATTACCAAAATGTATTGAATATTCTTTATGTTTGAACCACTGATGATACAACGAGGGCAAAATTCCTGCCTTAATGATCCTTCCAATCTTGCATTGAATCAGACCTTAAATAAGCAAAAGTATAACATGCTATTCTTAAGGAACAGCACAATTATAGGTCTTGACACTGGAGGGAATATTTCAGATGAAAAAATTGTAGCAGGATAATATGACCAGAACAGAAAGGGAGTGGGGGCTTGATGCAAGTTGAGGCTCAAGAAATAGGTGAGAACCAGACCACATAAATATTAATATTACTTAATGATTCATTTGTTCAATGTCCAAGGGCACAAGCAATTTACTTCCTGCTGCAGTTAGCTTAAAAGTATTTTTAATTGCCTTTGTAAAGATTCAATATGTTTGCTACTCATTGAACATATAAAAAAATCCCCACACAGAGAGATTTAGAATAGGAAAAATACAATAAAATTCTGAGTTAGTAATGGGGGAAAAATACTTATATCCTAGTTATTATCTCCTGCACTGCAAATACTTTACATAGCTATGATCCTTATGGCAGAAAAATATTTCTACTAATATTACTTGTCTTGCCCAGTGGATTAGTATATTTTTAACAGCTTCTGGATGATCTGTCATACCCTGGGTGAACGACAAAGCAAAATTCAAAACTGTGATGTTTCAGTGCTAGCCCATCCTTATCTTCTATAAGCCAGAGGTGAAGGAGAGACAGCTGCTCAAAGAACTTCAAGCTGGGCTGGAAAAACTATGGAAAGAGTCAAGAAGGACATTAAAAAAAAGTCAATTTGCTTCTTTTTAGTTTACTATCTGCAGTTTTTTTTTTTCCTTAGAATTTATAAAAAGCAACAAGTAGGAAGGAAATGAAACTCTGAGATCTCTGCAGGTAGGAGGACAGAGAGTGAGTGGCCTGGGTTCCAACTTCAATCAAAGGATGAGAACAAGGATGTTGACATGTCCTCCTGTGTCTTTTTCAAAGGGAGGCCCTGGCATGATGAAGCCCTATTAGTTTGCCTCAGGAAGAACAGGCTGACTGCTGAGAGGAAAAAGCTCCACTGCCAACTATTTTATTCTCTATGAAAAGAGGAACAGAGGGAGGCAGAGATGTCTAAATAACCTGTTTCAGAAAGCAAACAAAAGAGAAATGAAGGAATGACAAAGGAGAGAAGGGATTGGAATAAAAAAGATGAAGGGGCAGGAGAATGCTTAGCAAGGCGTTAGCAGAAATAAAGAGGTTTGGTGGTACATGGGGATCACTACAAAATGAAGCCAGAAGAGAAGTAAATGGAAAACTTCACAGTAGGGAGAAAAATAGTAGATAAGAGAAAGCACAGCTTCCTTTTTAAAAACACACAAACACGGAACTTTAAATTTGACAGCTAGTATTTTGAAATTATTAAATTTATAGTGATATATAATGAGTACTCAAAGATTATGAGAGAGATTGTATGTATATAATAATTATATATGCACATACACATGCATACATACATGTGCACACATGTATATATAGTGACTCTGTTGTACAGACAGTTAAAGCTGGAATCTTAACATTGATTAGTGGAAGTAATCGCTGCATGGCTGGGACAAGGACGTTGTAATGGATACATATTTGTCAAGATAAATGTTGATAAGTTGTACAAATAAAATGAAGGAAAAATGTTAGACTTTTGTCTTATGAAAGTTTCTGGAAAGAAACCTGATTATGCTGTTGTGTTTTAGACAGTATGTATGGTACTTGACTGGGAGGCTGACTTTGACAAGATTATTTCCTGATGTTTCGAGTGACTGTGATTTGATCAGTCTGGGGTTAACAGCTGACACTGACTTCTCGTTAAACACAATTGTTGATGAGTGAAACTTGTACCTTGTTTTAAGTGTTTTCCATTGTAGCATTTCTTGCATTCTGTCTTGGTCCTTCCATGGGAGACAGTGATGTTTACAGAATTAGATTTAAAGACTTAGTAAAATAGTTAAGAACTTAAACACAGTAGGAAAAAATCTGATTTTTGTCAAGGATTATTGAAACTACTCAAATAATTAAAATATAAATTTTGGTGAGAAAAAAGAGGAAATCTTTCATAATTGTTTCTGTTGCTAAACTACTTACATCACACGTGCTTTCATGTTATATTTTATATTCGAAGCACTTTGGTTCATCTTTCAGGTCTTAGTTCAGGTGTTATTTCCTCACTAAAATTTCCCTGATAGCCAACCTACCTCCCCATTTTTGAGCTAAATTTCCTTCTTTTATATCATCATTGCCAATATAATTTTTCTAACAAAAAACTTATTCTATAGGGTTGTAACCATTTATTTGATTACAATACCAACTTGCCAGAGAGCCAAAAGCCAAGTCTACCTCACTGTTCTATCTCCAGAACTTGGCACCGTGAATGACACATAGAAGATACACAGAAAATATTTAATGAATTGCAATAACTAATATGAATACAAAACTTACTGTATGTCAGATATTATTACAAGAGCTTTAGATATATTACATTAGTTAATACATTAACTCTATAAATAGTATTATTAACCACATTTTAAACAGGAACAAAATAGAAGTTAGTAACTTCTCAGAATCTTGCTATTTTTAAGCAGCAAAGCAGAGAGTCAAACTCACGAGCTCTGCTTCCCGATCTGTGTTCCTAACCATTAAGTTGTACTGTCTCTCAAATCAAAAACACAAAGAGTTGATTATCTAGTAGTTACCATGTTATATTCACATTTTTTCTTTATATATCGTCTCTAGCAGTGGACACTCCTCAAGAACAAAACATTTTATTCATGTGTCTTGTCTCATGGAGCACAACATCTAGCTCATGGTTTGAGCTTTTTAACTCAGAGGGTAGAGAGATTCAACTGTAAACTTTATCTAGAGAGGTTTGACATAAAAAATACAGGGAATTCATGCGAGTGGTATGTAGCCATTTCTGTAGGCATCGTTATTGAAAATTATTGGGATATTAAATGATACTAATACCTCTGAAGCAGAAGCTCTCTTTAGAAAATCAGAATAAGATATTTTTAAGAGAGCTATGAAAGAAGGAGCAGGCAGTATAATACAAACATCAAAAAAGATACAAAGATAGAGAAGATAATTTATTAAATATGAAATACACTATTCCAGAAAATTGTAAAGTTACTAATTGTCTATCTGTTAAGATTATACATAAAGAAGAGTTTTGGAATAGAAATTAGGCACAAACTCAATTACTATGAACATTGTAGCATTTCATTTAATGAATGTTGGAAGGAATTTCTATTGTATAGACTTACTATCTTTTAAAAAACAACAACAACAAAACCCCATAGTAGTAAGATGAGAAAATCTTTAAAAATGTTGGAAAGGCCAAAGTAAAACAGTTTCTTGTTTCTTTTTTTCTATCTGCTAAAGTAATGTCTGTAACAAATAAATCTCTAGTACAGTAGTGTGTATTGTGTGATGCTGACATGTAGGATTCTAGGAAGAGACCAAGAGATATCCATAGAAGGTATTTACCATGAAGACCATATCAGTATATTGACACACCTTTAGTGCCTAGAACAGTGGCAGGTAACTATTAGATAGGAATTATTATGCACTACTGGTCTTAGTGTAAAGAAGTGGGTATATTTAGCTATTAACAGTCACAGCAATACTCCTTGTTTTACAGCTTTTAACATTTTTATAAAATGCTTCCACATGTTCTCTTATCATATATATTCTGAGCAACCTGATGAGGGAGATGTGGCTCAGTTTATCTTAATTTTGTTTTTTAGAGATACACTGAGATTCAAATAAGTCACATTACTTGTCCACAATTGTAGATTAGGTGAGACACAGTTAAGGTCTTCTGATTCTAAACACAGGACTCTTTCCAATGCAGTGTTCTTTCTGTGCATGCTGTTTATCAATGCCTTTCTTGCTATGGCCCCATGTATTGTGGCTAATAGGTTTCATTTTATTTGTCCACTGAGAGGTTGGTTTTTTTTTTTTTTTTTTGTAAAATAATTTTCTGCCCAAGTTATAAGAAATTTAAGTGCATATCTATTTACTACTTTAAATTGCATTCATATAGTACCATGAGATAGTGTATCAGGGAACTTTTAATATTTTGGTATGACTGGCACTTTGAATATGATGAAAGATTTGGATCATCTCCTTGAAAAAAATGTATATACTAAAAAAGATTTTCATATGGTTTCAGGCATTTTGAAGTCTATGAAGCCCCTACTTAATCCCAAATTAAGAATCTTTTTCCTTTCACACCCTTATCATCACTGCTTCCACTAACTGCTAGCACTTACATCACAAGCATTATTCTATCAATAAATGCTTTATATTTAATATGTTATTCTATTAACAGCCATATGAGATGGTTACACTTATCAGTCCATTTTTATATAGTGAGAAATAAAGCTGTAGGTTGTATTCTCATGAGCATTTTTTTCCCAAAATTATATCTGAATTCTACTTGTAATCATTTTTCATTTTTTGTATATATTCTTCCAAATAATTATTAAAAGGCTGATCCCAACTAGATTAGAAATGATCCTCTAGGAACTCCATTATATATATTTCTATACCCATGGAAAAATATCCTTTATTGAAAACCTGGTTTTCCATCATTAATCTGATTTCATTTATGCTGTACTATTTCATGGTACAAGGCTCATGCCAGTGATTAAACCTTTGTTCTATTTTTTTAGCATTTTTGTTAAGAAACCATCTATTTTTATAGAGGCTAAAATTCTAGGCTATAGAAACTCTGATACCATAAAAATTGTGCTAAATAAAATCAAGTCAAGTTATCCATCATTAGTATCCCAAATTGCATGTGCTACTGAATTTAGTACTATAACACAATTCAATATTGCCGAGAGAAAAATCCTTAGGCTTTTATCTTTATGGAATCCTTTGTCACTGCTAAATGATCATTGCAAATGTTCCTGAAGAAAGCCTGATGACTTATCTGCTCATAGGCATCTTACTGTTAAAACACAATTACTTTCAAAGAATATGAATACCCCTGAAACTAGCAAAGGAGTTAAGATATGGAACTCTAGGGGTGCTTTTGTGTGACAAATTATAGCTGTCTCAGTTTGTTCTTGTCTGGTCTTTCATGTTCAAGACGAAAGAATCAAAATGATAGCAAGTTAGAATATGAATGGAAATAAGGCTCAACTCTCACCCTTGATATTGATGACACAGCCTAGTAATGTAACTGGAATATTTCTGGAGATGATTCATGCCCTAAAATGTTTGTATTGATTATTGACTCAACTATCATGGCATCTAGCCCCTGTCATATTTTGCCACAGAAAGAAAGGAAAAGTAGTTTATTGCTCCTATTTAATATTGACGATACATTAAGGAAGACTGTGAAATTTTCTTAATTTCATGTCATAGCACCTTGGATATATATGTGTGGGGGCAAAAAGGGTGATTTTTTTCTGTGATGGTATTTAAATAGCAATCTTATTTTTAAGCCTCAAAGGCTAAGAGTTCAGGATTTGTAGACTGCTTAATAATTTTTAAACTCAATACCCTTCTTTCTTATTCTCCTCAACTATTCCTTCTTACGTCTACAGCTTTCACTCTTAGGCTTAAAACAGAGTAAGGTTTATCCCTCTTCAAGACAAATGCCAGCATGTTCTGTAACAGGAATACACTAGGAAGAGGCATAGCCTTATATATGAAAGATTTGACAGGTAACAGATGGTTATTTGACACCAAATCACCTCTTATTCTGAGGTTTGTTCAAATTATAGCCTCTGTAATTATTGGGAAAAATCATAATGTACAAGAGCAGGAAGAGATCTTACAATTATCCAAGTCTATTGTCCTTTTTCTTGTAGGTGGAAAAACAGTAGATACATTGCTTAAATCCATAGTTTTTAATCCTGACAATAGAGTCACATGTGAAGCTTGTAAAAAACACCTGTCCTCTGGCCCCTCCACTAGAGTATCTGATTCTTGGTACTACTTCTGAAAAATTTAATCAGAATATCTGGTTATGAGGTTTAAAAATTAAAAAAAAAAAAAAAGATTCACAGGTGATTACAATGGGCAAAGTTAAGACCATAGGGTTAAGTGACTTTCACAAGGCTACCAAAGTACTAAATGCATGGCAATAGAGAAAGCATATCCTCAATGACTGAATAATTAGGTTAAGGCCCATTCCATGTCCTTTTAATGCATTGAGTTATTGGTATCATTTTGTCTACCGAGAGCCACAAATTTGATAACTGAAACGTTAGTGCAACACTAGCCAAAAAGCTCAACATTTCTGCAGGTTGATAATGGGCTCTACGTTACTTAAATATAATTGTTGAAGTACAATTATATGTATTTTTCATTTCAAAATTTGTCATCGGATTTAATATGCTACCTTGTGTTCTCAATGTTAACAATGTAGTAATACTGTGATGACTTTGGGGGGTATGATAGACTACAAGTTTCTGTTCCCCAAAATTCGTATGTTGAAACCCTAACTTCCAATGGGGTGATATTAGGAGGTGGGGCCTTTTAGAGTATTTAGGTTTAGATGAGGTCATGAGAATGGATCCCCCAAGATAGCATTAGTGTCCTTATAAAAAGAAAAAGAGACTAGCATGTGCTCTCTCTGCCATGTGAGGATACAACTAGAAGGTGATTGTCTATAACAAATAAACTTGCCCTCACCAGACTGTAGATCTGCCAGCACCCTAATCTTTGGACTTTTCAACTTTAAGAACAGTGAGAAATAAATATTTGTTGCTTAAGCCACCTAGTCTATGGTACTTTGGTTACATCACCCCAAACTAAGACAGATGGGAAAACCTTTACACAAGGCAGATATGGTAGATAAGAAGAATTCAAAGAAAAGGAAAGCAGTCGCAGATGAAATTCTACTTTTTGCTGAGTGATGCATTATATATGCAATAAAATTCTTCTGCCTCAATACATTTAAATTTTCAGACATTATAACACATAAAATTTTAAATGCTTTGCAATTTCTCAAGAAAGAAAATAAATTTTCAAGGGCAATTAAACAATTGAAATAAAATTGTGAAGTGAACTTGAACATGAAATCAAGCATGTCCCAAGAGCAAATGCCACCTGCAAGATTAACTGGCACATAGATATTCTAGATCTTGGGACTTAGCCAGTTAGGGCTGCTAAATTTAAGCCCTTGGATAAAGCTGGAATAACAAAAGGGGCTACAGGCACAGTGAAAGTATAACTGACGATGAGCAGAAGGGGCAGATAGGGAAATCCCTCCTGTGGTTTGCTGTTTTACTCAAAGTAACTCTGGACCACTTAATATGGTTTATAAATCTTTTGGTCATCTAGCCCATCTCACAAGTGCTATTCTCCCACTACACTTAAAAAAAACACCAATTTATTTTCAAGGTAATGAATCCAATGATTCTTCTGCCTAGACTGTTCTCCCCGACAGGTTCTTTCTCAACCTTTCTGTTCCCAATAGGAATTCCTTTGAAATGCTTTCCTTGACCATCCTAAGTAGATTGCTCTCCCTCACCATAATTTGGTACCACTGCAACTTATTTGTTTTCTTCATTGGAGTTACCAAATGTGCACATTTAATTTTCCTATTTCTTACTTGTTTATAGTTCATGTACCCACACTACCCTACCTGCCAGAAAAGTAAGATTCAGGAGGATGGGTTATATATATATATTTTGTTCACAAAATTACATCAAGTGCTGAGTATAATATATGATACTTATAGACATTCAATGAATATTTCTTAAATAAACAAGTGATATTAATTTACCATTTTATTTAATTATTTATAGATTCACAATGCCATGATATTTTGGTCTCTCTAAGCCAAATTCTCTTATATGGAATCCTGGCAAGGCCCCTTTCCAAGTGCGTATCTAGAATATATTGTTTTTTTAAAAGTTGCTGTGAATGTGAAATCAATGTTAATATATGTAGAACACTTAGAATGATACCTGGCACAGTGTGAGCAATTGATAGATAAAAGTGAATGATTATTTACCATCTTGAGATGCATTCAGAGGGTGAATCCATTTTAATTTCATTTTAGCATACTTTTATTTTTTAAAACCATTTAGAATGCACCCAGCAATCTCTACACCCAATTCCTATCCCTTCATTGTAAGCCATATATTTAAGCTAAAATTTCCAATATATTTAATGGGTTTTCATATAACCTGGTTTAGATCCAGTAATCTTATTGTTGTCTTCATTGGGGTGCACCCTAGTTTATATATTTTGAATCCAGAATTTAAGCATAGGTTTCAGGAAGTCTCTCTAGCCCCTAACATGATATGCAGATTGCAGATTTTTATGTGCAGGAATGCTTTTTTTTCCCTCTGGGGAGAGGACTCATAACTTTCATCACACATAGAAGAATGTGTCTGACATCTAATGACTAGAATTGTCCTGAGAGAAAGAAGCACAACCTTCCACATATCCTGTATCTAAATTAGCTTCAGCAGATCCACTGAAGACTCTTTCTTCTGGGATAGTTGTTGACTATAGTTTTAGGAGCACATCCTTTGAAAAGCATCCTTTTCCTGTCTTCATGAAACTGAATTTTGTCACCTAAGCCTTGTTCTATTCTTAGAATGGAAAATATAATTATTTTTCTGTCTTCTTTTTCCTGATAAATTATGATCACTATATTGAAAGATGCTATTCCTCTTTAAAGATAAAACTATTCTTTTCAGACAGCATGCTGGTTTCCAAGGCAACCCAAGTAACTTACTTGGACAAATCTGTTCTCCTTTCTCACTGAGGGAGAAAGTTTCTAAGCAGTTGCTATCATCATGCCTAGAGAACATGCAATGTAAAATAATGTCACATTTCTCCGTATATCTACCTGTGTTGAATGTGTCAGCAGGAGCATTTGGAAAAATAAAAGAATTATTGCCAAATGCAAAGAAATTTAATGATCCATAGAGAGTTAGAAAATATTGCTAAACCCTTGCCTTCAGAATGATAATAAGTCTGTGAACAACATAGTCTTTAATGTGGAAGGCGTTTCTATGCAAAGCAGGATAAGGTGAAGTTTGAGTGGTGCTGAGCTGCCATTATTTGAGAGGAGGGACAACCAACCAACAGCAGCAACAGCAAATACCAGGAAAACACAAAACCTTGCAAGATAATCTCAGGACAATTTCTGCATATGTCGAGCTTCATTCTTTGGCTTATCCCACCTCCATTTTGAAATACAATGTTCTTGGGAGATATAACATTTAATCATCACAACAACTGAACTCAATCAATCACATTTCTGCAGTTTGTTACAGTTTACTGATATATTTTGTATCTACCTCCACTCTGTGCCCACAAATTACCCAGAACAGGACAGGAAAGATTTCATTCCTTCCTGTACATTAGGTTCATGGCTGAAGCGCCTAAAACATAAAGCAGATTAATAAGAGAAGACCATAAAAATGCATTTAATATAAATTGTATGTGACAGTACATGCTATTATAATTCAAATAAAACAAAGTTCATTAAACCTAAATTAATATTGCAAAAAGGAGAAATTGCGTTAAACAGAATGAATTACTCTTTGTTCCAAATCACTTGCTATGTGTACACCTTTCTTTTCATAGAACTTATCATGTTTGATCACACATATTGCTTTTCCCAAACCCCTTGTCTTCCCCACCCCTGCCATTTATTAACCTTACTGCATCTTGTGCACCTAACATAGTGTTTTGACACAAAGTAGGTGTTTAAGATATTTTTAAAGTTGAATAGATACATAGGTTCTGATTTAAAAAATTGGGAGAAAGTCACTTGAGACTAATGATATCATAATTAAAAGATACTAATTATATTCCACAACCAAATAATTTTGAAGAAAGTAAACTTAGTATGGGTATTAGTGGTTTTTCATGTTCAGATATTACATTTTGACAGTTGTGAAGTGTACCTTGTTTTTGGTAAATCTAAATGTAACTTGAAGGACTTCTCACAGTGGGCACATGGGAACCTGATCCTCTGCTTTATTGTGGTTCCTCATCGTTATTCATTAAACTCAAATTTGGCATTCATCCTCCATTAAAAAGAACTATTCTATTCTTCCTGGGTAGATTATATGCCAAAATTAAGTCATAATGAATCACAGATGTCAATGTAAGGGCTAAAACTAACATTTTAAAATTTCAAAATTCTTTTAAAAATGGAATAAATATTTATAACCTTGGTTTAGCCAATGGTTTCTTAGATAATGTCCAGAAAGAACAATTGAAAAAAGATAAAAATAGATAAATTATGCAGGAGAAATAAAAATCCATGTCTACACCAAAACTTGTACATGAATATTTATAGCACCATTTTTCATAATAGCCTAAAAGTGGAAATAAACAAAATGTCCATCAACTGAGGAACAGGCAAGCAAAATGTGGTATGTCCATAAAATGAAGTATTATTCAACACAAAAAAGAGTAAAGTATTGTTACATGCTACAGCATAGATGAATCTTAAAAGTATGACCCAAGTGAAAGAAGACATTCACAAAAGACCATATATTACATGATTCCATCAATATGAAATCTCCAGAATAGGCGAAGCTATACAGACAAAAAGTAGATTTGGGGTTTCCAGAGATTGAGGAAAAAGAGAGAATGGGAAATGACTGCTAATGGATACAGACATTTTTTTGGGGGAGTGAGAAAAATATTCTAAAATCAGAGGATGAGGATTGCTCAACTCTGTGAATACACTAAACCCACTGAATTGTACTTTTTAATTGGTTGAACTTTATGGTAGGCAGATTGCAATTCTATAAAGCTATTATAAAAATATATCCCATGAAAAATTCATGTTCATTTCTCACTCAACTGCAGGAAATTGACATTACTAGTCTTTTTTTACACATAGGAGATGGGCTATTTATCCAAGATGCCATAATTGAGTTTCAAAGTAACGTTTCAACTCTAAATTGATCTTTAAATTGATCAACTCTAAATTGATCTAAGATGATGCTCAATCATCTTTTAAGATGATTAAACAACAAATTGTAACTGTAACAGGATTATTTTCTGAATGAAAAAAGTGAGAGTATATATTTCAGTGGAATAATAATCAAAGTTAGTGTGCATTAGGTAACTTAGAAAGACTTGGGGTAAAAAATGACTGTATCACTAACGTTTTCACTTTCATTGCTGTATACTGTAGTTAAGAAAATGAATCAATCAAATGTCCCATAATTATGGTAATAGTACTGCTACTAATAAGAGTAAGTATAGTGTACTTATTAGGAGTTCGGTCATTACACTGATATACGTGTCTGCAGCACCTAAGAAGCACAGTCAATTGTATCTTCATCAAGAATGCTTGAAGCTCAGACTCGGGGGGATGGGAGGGACATGGGCAATATATTTAACCAGAACTTTTGTACCCCCATAATAAGCTGAAATAAAAAAAAAAAGAATGAGTGTTATTCACATACAGTAATGTTTAATACAAAGCCAGGTTGCCTTAACAATCCTTGACAAAGAAATTTGAGCTCAAAGAGTACTTATATACTTATAGCATTTATAATATTTTTGGTCATGACAGGAAATTCAATCAATTTCAGGCAATAGATTTGTTTTTAGGTTCATCTAGACATTTAGGTCAATGATCTCCCTGGGACTAGTTTCCCTTTTTCCATTTCTAGGCTTGGCCTTATGTGTGGTGACTCCATTCTCAGACAGGCCATGTCCCCATGGTTGCAAGTTGTTTGTCAGCTACAGTCGTAATTGATTCATCTACATTCCATGTCAGTGAAAGGGGCATAGGTATAGGATAAACAACAAATGTTTACTACCCTTCACTGAAACAGTTGATCTTCAGGGAGTTATAGATTTATTCAGAACCCACAACTAAACTTGAACAAAAACTTTAACACAGAATTTTGCACCCCCTGACTTGTCTACTTCATTTTTCTATACATTTATCACTTAAAGGTGTGAAGTGTTGGTGCTGTAGATATGATCATGATGGGTCCTGAGGCAAAATCATACCAAAGTTAGTTTATAGCATGGCAGTAAAAAGCAAGGTTTTTGGAGTCAGGACAAGATGAGTTTCAATAACAGCTTTGCCTTGTACAACTTTTGTGAACTCAAAAATGGGATTTAAACCCCTCTCAGATAATGCCATCTGAAAACTGAAGCTATTTGCTTACCGTCATCCCTAGAATTTGGAAAGTGCTTAGTAAATGTTAATTACTGCTTTTTTTATTAAAGCTATTGACTTAATTCTCTCGTTTATGAGTAGAATAATTAATAAATCTAAATATTTGTTGAGAAGTTTAAACAATAGTGTACATGGAAACCCTTGTCCTAGTCAATTTGCCCATGTTAACCAAGAGCATACATATAAACTGTTGTTCTGTCAATTTGCCCATGGCATGCGCGTGTGTGTGTATAGATTGTGTGTGTTCATAGTGTGTGTGTGCATTTATGTATATTATACATATGTGTATATATACATGTATTACTTTCCTTTTTAATTATTCCTTATATTCTTCTTCACAAATTATCATGAACATCCATTTGTTCAATTTTCTCATCTGATGTCCCCATGAAACTCTAACTAATGCTAAACACAGTATCAAGCTCACAGGAAGGACAGAATAATCTCAAGGATAAATTTCTGTGTAACCACCTAATCAGGGAGGCAAATTATATATTAATATATTTCTTGTTAAAGCCCATAGTGACTATTTTAATATTCTATTGGCCGTGACAACCAGCCTGAAATAAGATGTTCTAAGAAGAAACTGCTCAAGAGTTTCTTTCAGAAGCAATGTGACATCTGCCAAATGTGCTAATCCATTTAGTTACATACAGAAAACAACATCTTTTCCGTAAAATAGCAAACCTATTTGAAAGGGAAAATATGGTAGAAAATGCTTATCAAATACTATTATGTGCAAAACACTGTGCTACATGCAGAGAGGGACAGAATAAAAAGAAGCTACTATTTCACCTTAACATATATAGGGGTGCAGTGAGGAAGCTAGATTTGTCTGTCAACATAATAGGTACCATTATGAAATTTAGAAAATTGTTGGAATTTTGGAATTTCAGGAAGGCTTCATAGGGATGGTGATGTTTTTGCTAGACTTCGTAGACTTAGTAGGATTTCAGTTAGTGGAAAATGTGAGAACATGGTAAAAATATAATCACAGAGCTTGAGAAATGCTTAGATTCATTAGAAAATGAGACAGCTACTGTGATGAGAATTTGGTAGGAGACAGACCGACGTCATGCAGAGGTGAACGGGTGCTGCTGATGACATTAATTCCAGTCTTACAAGCTGTTTCGCAGGAATGCAGGACTCTGATAAAAGCTTAGTAATTTAACTTAACTTCAAACAGCCTTTTGAAGCATTAGCAGGCAACCCAATTAAGTGACGGAGTATTATATAAATTATGAACCATAGTCTTTGTTCCTTTTCTTCAAGAGGATAAGATTAATAAAAGAGTATATGTCCACCAAAGGAAGGAGGAAGGATTCCTTTCATGAGCCAATAGGAACCTGTTATATTTGCATCTTAAGTTAAAACAAGACTCCAGAGAATAAAAGCTTAGCTTTGGAGACCCGAGAAATGTACCTAGTACAATTTTCTCTTGCATGATGGTCTAGATTAGTAGCTATTCTTAAATTTTGCCTCATTGTTCCTTTTGGCAACATTTTAAAAAGTGTTGAGTTTAGTGTCTATATTTCTCTGAAAATGCTTCTCTCACTTTCTCTCTTCCCCTTTCTGTTTCTCCCAGTCAAGTTTTCATATTGATCTCACTTCCATTCCTGGTGTTCTTCTTCCAAAACTGCCACAGTTGACCTACCTTGGCTGCTGTTGTTTAAGTTTACATTAGGTGTGATTATAGGTTACAAGCTCCATGGGTTTCCTTTGACAGGACTAATTAACTCTCATGGAGACTTAAAATGCTTCTGTTATTCTTACATGTCCTATGAAACATATAGTCTCACTGCTTCTAATTCTCATGCTATTTGCTTGTCAAGAAACATGGGACAAGTTCACAGGAGTGGAAAGTGCCAGGAAATTTGATGTTTTCTTAACTCAGAAGTTCCTTCCATACATATACTCAGAGAGAGGAAAGGCAACTTCTGTCCCTGTACTTACTTACATCAGGATTGTCAGACTATCTTGCCAGTGAATCACCTAGGTATTCTTTTTAAAATGTAAATTGGGTCCCATATTTTCTAATATTACAACTCCTCAGTTCTGATGTGGGAACTCAGTTGAATATCAGTGTAAGTTAAATCTTCAGAAGACTCTTTTAAAGGTGGTACCATCCTTTGAGAAATACATATGTAGAATCTAAATTTTCATGTTCTGATGCATGGCCAGGATCCTCATAGTTCTCATTAAACCTTGTCCAGACATCTCTTGAACAAAGTGTTTCTCATTGCATCCCTTCTACATCTATGAGGACATTGAAGAAAACCAGAATTTTTCACCCTAAATTATGGCTCCTTGACATAAATGTGTTTGAGATAAAGGAAACTAAGAAGCAGCAAACAGAAGAAGAGCTTTTTCTATCCTCCCCTTCCTTTTCTGCCTAAAGACAGACAGGTACACATTTTCCTGTACTGGAAACAAGTCTTATTAGCTCAGATATAGCAGCCAGAGAATCTACAAACAAAGCTTACTCCATTAGTTTACTCCCATGTATTTACCTTCCCACAGGTTCCCACATCTGGAAGCATAAAACTGCTTTCCTTGTCTTGTCACATCTTAAAGTTTTCTGTTCTTTGTTAAAGATGCTATGTAAGCCAGAGTTCTAAGTCACTGCTTTGCGTTACTGATCCTTGAGGTTTGTCTGGTGTGATGTACACTGCACATGTCAGTAAACTTGCTTATTTTTCTCTTGCTAAACTGTCCTTTGTCACAGGTGTCTGTCCCAACTATAAGCTTAGGATGGTTAGGGAGAAATTATATTTCCTCCCTGATACCATTATCATAATTTAAACAAAACAAAATAATCTAGAGTAGAATACTACAAAGGCTGTGCCATCATGAGTACCTAATCTGGGCCCAAATGTGGCAATTTTAAGATAAATTAAAGAGATAATTATTAGTGATGTTAAGCTTTAGCACAATTTGCTACAAGGAGTTCCAAGCCCCTTTGAAATCTCTCTACCTCCAACTATTACTATATGAGGACTCACCTCAAGCAGATTCAGACAGTCTTTATCAAAGACAGACTATTAGATATTAAAGATCATGACTACCCCATTAAAGCTTCCTCCTAGATATAATGAGGATGGAAGAGCAGACATATTGGGAGAATTATAGAAATAGAGCAGGTAGTCATCCAAGATTTTTCTCATATAACAAATGTGATTTGGCCATGTGTCTTTTGTATCTTTGGTACCTTTGGAACTTGCCTCAAAAATTGGAGATATTTTCCACTCTATGACAAGGTCTTCCTCCAGGAGTTCTGAGTGCCAGTTGGATTATTTGAACAGATATCAAATTAAAAACACTCTGCCTGACACATACTGGCAAATCAAATGAGAAGACACTTCAGTCTACATGGGAAGAGATGATATTTATGTTGAATAGGAGAAAATAAATTCCAGTCTTTTAAACAGGAGAGTACAGGCATACCTCATTTTATTGTATTTAGCTTTACTGAGCTTTGCAGATATTGTGGTTTTTTTTTTTTTTTTGTTTTGTTTTTTTTTTTTTACAAATTGAAGGTTTGTGGCAACCCTGCATCAATCAATTCTATCAGTGCCATTTTTTCAACAGTGTGTGCTCACTTCATGTCTCTATGTCACATCCTGGTAATTTTCACAATATTTGAAACATTTTCATTATTATTAAATCTATTATGTTGATCTGCAATGAGTGATCTTTGATGTTACTAATATAATTCATTTGGAAAGCTGTGAATCACACCCATAGAAGATGGGGAACTTAATGAATTAATATTGTCTGTGTTCTGACTGCTCTGCTGTGTAGCTATTCCCCCATCTCTCTGCCTCTCATCAGAACTCTCTATTCCCTGAGACATGCTCTACTGAAATTAGGCCAATTAATAACCCTACAATGGCCTGTAAATGTTCAAGTGAATGGAAAAATTGCATGTCTCTCACTTTAAATCAAAAGCTGGAAGTGATGAAGGTTAGTGTGGAAGCTGAGATATGCTAAAAGCTAGAACTCTTGCCACAAACAGTTAGCCAAGTTATGAATGCAAAGGAAAAGTTCCTGAAGAAAATTCAAAGTACTACTCCAGTGAACAAATGAATAAGAAAGTGAAACAGATTTATTGCTGATATGGTGAAAGTCTCAGTGGTCTGGATAGAAGCTCAAACCAGCCACAACATTCACTTAAGCCAAAGCCCAATCTAGATCAAAGCCTAACTCTCTTTAATTCTATGAATGTTGAGAGGTGAGTTCATGAGGCTTAAAGAAAGAAGACATCTCCATAATATAAAACTGCAAGGTGAAGCAGTGGATGCTAATGCTGAAGCTGCAGCAAGTCATCCAGAGGATATAGCTATTATCATTAATAAAAGTGGCTATATTAAATAACATATTTTCAATGTAAATGAAACAGCTTTATATTGGAGGAAGATGCCATCTAGGACTTTCATAGCTAGAGAGAAGTAATCAACACCTGGCTTCAAAGGGCAAACTGCCTCTTTGTTAGGGGCTAACATAGCTAGTGAATTTAAATTGAAGGTGATGTTCATTTGTCATTCTGAAAAGTCCTAGGTCCCTTAAGAATTATGCTAAACCTACACAGCCGGTGCTCTATAAATGGAACAACAAAGCATGGATGATAGCACATCTATTAAAATCATAGTTTACTGAATATTTTGGCTCACTGTTGAGACCTACTGCCCAGAACAAAAGATTTATTTCAAAACATTACTGCTCATTGACAAGGTACCTGGTCACCCAAGAGGTCTGATAGAAATGTACACGGAGATTAATGTTTTCATGATTGCTAACACAATATCCACTCTACAGTCCATGAAATAGGGAGTGATTTTGACTTTCAACTCTTATTATTTAAGAAATACATTTCATAAGGATATAGTTCCCATAGACATTTATTCCTGTAATGTATCTGGGCAAAAAAATTGAAAACCTTTTGGAAAGAATTCATCATTCTAGATGTCATTAAGAACACTTTTGATTCATGAGGGGATGCAAAAATAGCAACATTGACAGGAGTTTTGGAGACATTGATCCAACCTTCATGGATGACTTTGAGGGGTTCAAAACCTCAGTAGAGAAAGTAACCTCAGGTGTGGTGGAACTAGCAAGGAACTAGAATCTGAAGTGGAGCCTGAAGATGTGACTGAATTGCTACAATCTCATGATAAAACTTGAGCAGATGAGGAAATGCTTCTTAAGTGGTTTCTTGAGATGGAATCTACTTCTGGTGAAGATGCAGTGAACATTGTTGAAATGGCAACATAGTATTTAGAATATGACATAAACTTAGTTGATATAGCACCAGTAGGGTTTGAGAGGATTGGCTCCAATTTTGAAAAGAGCTCTATTCCGGGTAAAATGCTATCAAATAGCATTGCGTGTTACAGAGAAATCTTTCGTGAACAAAAGGGTCTATTTGTGCAGCAAAATTCATTGTTACCTTATTTTAAGAAATTCCCACAGCTACCCCAACCTTCAATAACCACCACCTTGGTGAGTCAGCAGCCATCAACATCAAGGCAAGACCCTCCACCAGCAAAAAGAGAAGCACTGGCTGAAGGCTCAGATGATTGTTAGTATTTTATGGCAATAAAGCATTTTTAATAAAGATATATATGTACATATTAGATGTAATGCTATTGCATATTTAATAGACCATAATATAGTATAAACAGAATTTTTATATGCAATGGGAAACAAAATAAATCTGTGGCTCACTTTATTATGGTCTGAAACTGAACCTGCAATATCATCAAAGTATCCCGTATTTGTTTCATTAATCTACTATATGAAACTGAAGTTTTCAATAGTCCCATCTTGTCTGTTTTAACCTTGTTTGATCTATTATGCATAGCCCTTCACCCTTTCTTTTTCCCCAAACCTGATGCATTTACATCTCCTCCCCAACCCATGAACAAGACTGTATATCATTAAAAAAGGCAGTTGTTCTCTCCTACTATTGTTATCTCCAAGTGTTTTGTTTTGTTTTTCCCCTCTCTCTGCTTTCCTAATCACCCTTCACATTTCAGATAGCATCTTAGCTCCTGAGCCACTATTGTGTGTGTTGCAAACTTTTAAAAGTTTCACTCTCGTCCTTTCTACTCCATGCTAAATTTCAATTTTCAGTAATACTAGGCTGAGTTAAAGCTCTAGGTTCCACTTGCTTAGAAGAGAGATGAAATGCTAATTGGGTTATACTTGCAATATTGGGTTATGCCTCTGTGTGTATGTGTGTGTGTGTGTGTGAGAGAGAGAGAGAAAGAGAGAGAGATAAAGAGGGGGCTGAGAGAGAGAGAAAACCTATTGCAACTTTCAAGCTACAACCTAAATTTTATGAGAAGCCTTCTTGGCCTCCCAGCAAAGCCAATTTTCCCTCCTCTGAGTTCCTGTAAAACCCATCTGATGTCAATAACTAGCATTTATAGCAGCACTACTACAGTTTTTTAAATCTATGTCTGCATTTCTCAATGTACTGTATATTACAGGTAAGTAGCATGCTTCATTCATGTTCATGTCCCAGTTCCAATCAGAATGCCTGGTATATAGAATCTCAGCAAATGTTGCAAATGTTACTGGGATTGGATAGTATCAAAGGCCAATTTAGGCACAATGTGTCCAATATGTAATCCATTTAGGGGAAAAATTTTTACAGAACTTTTCAGAAGTATTAATAGACAACAATATTAGAAGGAGACATTTTATATCCTAAATAAGCAGAAAATATCGTCTAGCTGATTAAAGAAGGAGAATGAGAGACTATGTCACCTCTTAAAGGATAATACCACCCTGTACTCGTGTTCCAAGTAAAACAGATAGGCGGGAGCCAGAGGTAATAATGTGAGTAGCAAATGTTATAATAAGTTAAGCACAAACAGTTAAGATTTGACAGACAAGAAAAACTGACATAGAATCATCTGTCAATTCATGGTAAGAGTAATCTATCACATTCTAATCTGAAGTGAAAGTGAGCAGGGACTCCCTGAATGGAGGAAGAGTTTGTAGTATTATTGTCAAGAATATGACCCTGAAAATAGAATATTTCATTGTTTTTGAGATTACCCATGGTAAATACAAAGCAGCCTGGAGGTTATCACGGCAGGCTCTGTCAATTTTTAGGTTTAGAACATTCAGCCTATCCCCTTTTCCTATTAGGTTTTATTTTCTCATCTGAAATATTTTTCCATTGGTTGTAGTTTTACGGCTTGCTTCTGCTTCCTTCTGCTACAGAAGCTGAGGGAAGCCCAAACCACCTGCTATTTGTACTCTTGCACGGTGACATTACCTAAGCCTCCCATTTAAACATTTTTCTACCAGGATTTTTGATGTTTAGAGGTTCCAGTAATAGTGGCTGCAGTATAGTCTTGAGTATTGTTCTCCTGCACAGCCTCCTGAGTTTCCATGGCCCCTGCCTGTTTTCCAAACTTAATGTTCCAGGTACCCTATACATATTGAAATCCATGAACACACCAGTTCCTACACACACACACACACACACACACACACACTCACACACACACTTAC
>CM052438.1:153703698-153720122 GCA_028533085.1 Varecia variegata | reverse complement strand
TGCACTCTGCTAATTAAGTTTAGTCCTGAAGATTTGTTATTTACTACTTTTCACTTTCTATTTTAAGAGTTAAGATCGAGATTCTGAATTAGGATGAGAGAAGAGTAACGAACTGTGGCAAAGGCTGATAGTTTTCCTCTAAGAGCTCTTCTCTCTGCTCTGTAAAGATATTCCACCTTTATCTGACCAAATTGCCAACCCAGAATACATATTTCCCAGCCTCCCTTGCAGATTGCTGGGGCCATGTTTCCAAGTTCTGGCCATTGGTACATAAACAGAAGAAATGTTGGCCTCTTTCAGGTTATATCCTTAAAGGAAAACAATTTACTCTCCTCTTTATTTTTTTTTTTCTTTCTTCCTTCCTTGATGGCAGAATGTGGACACAGAGATGAGGATATTGTGGAACAAACAGGCAAAGGCAACACCATGGAGGTGACAACACGTCAAGTGAGAAGGAGTCTGGTTCTTAACACCCTCATGGGACAGAGTCACAACACTGACTTTTATGTCAGAAAGTCAGAGAAAGAAACTTTCTATCCAGTTTAAGACTCTGCTATTTGGGTTTCTGTCTCAAACATAGTTTGTTTTAACTAATAAAAGGATCAAATAAGCACCAGGGTTAGGACTATGTAATACTATAATGTGAAATTCAGAGTCTTATTTCTCTTACTTGCAAATGGGCATTATAGCAAGTCTTATAAGGTTGTTAGGTGAACTTGAACAGATAAATGTGCAAGAAAATTGCCTGCTGAAATTTGTGCAACTTTTAAGTGTATAGTCTTGTGTTTATGTTATTAATGACTTCTTTATAAATCATAATTTATGACTATATGCAATTCACTCTTTGATAAAGATATTTACTATCCTAAGGTAGTTAGAGTAACTTAGATAGAAAAAAGTTTTCCTTTAACTCTAAGATTTAAGTGAGAATCTAAATTAACTCCAGGCCAAAAGATGTTGAGTTTAAAACATTAGTCAGGTCTACATTTGACATCAGTACCCTAATTAACTTGTTGGAAGATGGAAGTGAAATTCAAGCAAGGGCAATGCTTAGTTCCAAGGCTCTTAAAAATATCAGAGAAATGTCTGTGAATGTGGATATTACAAGAGTAGTTCAGGTGGCTGATTTATTATTCATGAAGAGTATATAGTGCAAGGTTTATGTTAAAGGCTTTTAAAATTTTTTTAATTAACAAATAAAAGTGTATATATTTATCATATACAACATGATGGTTTAAAGTATGTATACATTGTGGAATGGTTCAATCTATGTAATTAACAAATGTATTACATCACATAGTTATAAAGGCTTTTTGAATCACATTCTCATCATCATGAAAATCAGCTCCGTCATAATACTGCAGCCTGAAGGATTTGTGGGTATGCTTTTCCCATGTTTGAGAGGACTGTGTAGTAATGATACTAGGGTAGGATATGAAGGTAGCCATGTGTAAGATAATCCACATTACTTAAAATCACACAAGGTGGGGTGGTGGAAGTGATAGAATGGGAGTAGTCAACTTAAAATATTTGCAATTGATATCCTAGAGAGATTGTCCTTAGATGTGAGCACAAAACTAGAAAAGGAGTTGCCCATAAGATTCTGTCTGGATAAATCAGGGGCAACTTATTACATTTACTTTTAGTCATGCTTCTTAACCTTGAGGGAAATGTAGAATTACCTGAAGTGCTTGTTAAATAGCCAGGCCCCACGCTTAAGAGTTTTGATTCAGTAGATTTGGATCAGTTGGGAGACTAAGAATTTCTAATGATTACCCAGATGATGTTGATGCTGTTGGCCCAGAGAACACATTTTAAAGTCCACTGGCTTATAGGAAATCCCTATAGAGTTTGGTAGACAAGAAAATTGGTTGTATTGAATCTGGTAAGGCTATAGAGCGCCTTTTCTTTCTGTATACACACATGAGTTAGATTACAAATTCCTAGATGGCAAATACTGTGTCTTCTTGCTTGTACCTTGGATACTTTGGACAGCTAAGAACTGTCCAGTGCTGGACAGAACTCAGTTCTGCTGGACAGAACTTAGCAGTTCTTAGCTGCTTCAGATTTTTTTCCTCTTTTTAGATGAAGTCTCCCTACATTTCCTTCACTGTGGCACTGCTGCAGACATTAATAAGTCCTTTCAAATGTACCGTTATTGTGGAAAGTGCTTTGTTGACTCATAGAACAGCAATAATTGCTTCATGGGAGAGAATCCCTCCTAAGGTGAATTATTTGCACAGACATGCTTTGGGGTAAAAGGTAGGAATATGGTTTTTATGAGCCTGGGTCTTAGAGACAGGAGATCTGATACAGGCTAAAACCTGGGTTTGAAATTTGGCAGCTTTGCTTTTTTTCTTGCCATGTGAGTTTAAGAGATTCACTTAATCTTTCTAAATGTCCTCACCTTGATGTTATATGGGTTTCATCCTTTGGAACAATCATAACTTATGATGTTATTTCAAGTTTTTAATGAGCTAATATATTTAAAGTATGATTATATTAATTTTCATTCAACTGAGATATTTTAGTTTTAGCTTAAGGGAAATCAGAGTTATTCTTGATAAAGATATTTTAATAAAAAGGAGAGACTGGGGAATGGCCAAAAAAATGTAGAAGTAGAACAGCTATCCTAGCAAGAGAAGTTTGGCAATACAATAGAGATAAAGCTAGGTGTATTTCTCTGCATCTGCAAAGTGGGCATGATGAATGACGCATGGAGGTCAGTAGCATATACTTTTGCGTGAGTTTTTTATGGCTAAAGATAGAGTTCATAATTCTGTCTACTTGAGATATAAGTGAAGAATAACTACTTAAATAACCATAAAATATTGAAAGTGGTCTGATAGTAAAAGCAAAATGCTTCAAGTATTCAGAGAAGAACATTTACCCACCATACATATTTTCTCTGTCTGGGAACATGACATTAGAATCAGAAGTTTGAAAAAAAATCAACAATTCCAATGGAAAAACCAATTCAAATAGAATGAAATGTTTGCTAACAATCATGATATCCTTAATGGAACAAAATATTCTTGCAAAATGGGTTTGCAAATGTAACATTGAAATTGCAGTGAATAGATTTTATGGAAAGCTTATAAAGACAAAAGAAGAAAACTACAATCAATTGTATAAAATTCACTTATTTAAAATATGTATATTTGTGAAAATATGTAGACATGAAAACATTTCTAATATCCTTTTTATTCAGTGTGCTTATTTATCATATATGTTATTGTAGCAAACATCAAGGATAATCATAGTTTAATCTGTGATCTGTTATACAATTCATTATTTCACTAGACCTTAGATTCTTCACTATTAATCTGCTACTTTAGGAACTTTCACATAGCTTTCCTGGTCTAAGGCCACTTAGTGCAAATGAAGGCAGTTTTATTATCACATTAACTGCCACACCAGTTGTATTTAACTCACTCTAGTTTTGAGCCCGGGGCTTTGTGAAACATATGTAATTCACATGTTTCTTCACCTTGGGAGCTGCCAGAACTATTTTACAAGTTGCATATAACTCACACCCAGAAAACAATAAAAAAATAACAAATTTTTCATTAAATTAGAAAGGACCAATTTGTTTTCAAAGTTTCTATTCTATTTTGGTAATAAAACACTATTGCCCCGAGGAAATAAAACACTATTGCCCTCATGTGTCAATGTGTTAAAATGTTTTTAAAAATATTTTTATTAGTATCTCTCTCTACTATATTCAATCATACTGATGTCACTTCTAAAGGTATGTGTATATTACAGGAGAAGTCCAATATACCTGATTTAGATGATGAATATACTGTTTATTTCAGTCAATTGTTCTGTGGATTGTGAGATCAGATGTTTATATTTTTAAATAAAGTTCAACAGGTTTGTCTATTTATTTTTAATTTTTAAATTTTTTTAAAGCAGTTTTCGATTTACAGAAAAATTGAGTACAGAGTTCCCATATGCTCTTGCCCCTCACACACCCAAAGCTTCCTTCATCATTTAAGTCCCACATTGGAGTGGTATATTTGTTACAATCAATGAATCTACCCTGAAACATCATTATCATTCAAAGTCCATAGTTTACATTAGGATTTACTCTTGGTGTTACACACTCTGAGGTTTTGGACAAATACATAGTGACATGTATTCACCATTGTAGTATTGTACAGAGTAGTTTCCATAGCAGAAAAATCCTGTGTGATCCATTTATTACTCCCTTCTTCCCCACCTGTTATCCCCTAGAAACCCCTGAACTTTTTACTTCCTCCATAGTTTTGCCTTTTTCAAAATTTTGTGTAGTTGGAATTATATAGTCTGTAGCCTTTTAGATTTATTTCTTTCACTTAGTAATATGAATTTAAGGTCCATACATTTTTTTATGACTTGATAGCTCATTTATTTTTAGCACTGATAATAATCCATTGTCTGGATGTACTACCGTTTATTTATCTATACACTTACTAAAGGACATCCTGCCTGCTTCCAGGATTTGGCAATTATGAATAAAGCTGCCATAATCATCCATGTGCAGGTATTTCTGTAGACACAAGTTTTCAGCTCCTTTGGATAAATATCAGAGAATATTGATTACTAGATTCTATCATAAGATTATACCTTGTTTTGTAAGAAACTGCCAGTTTTCTTCCGAAGCGGCTATACATTTTTGCACTTTCACCAACAAGGAAAGGAGTTGCTATTTTTCACATCCCTGTCAGTATTTGATGTTATCAATGTTTTGTATCTTGGATATTCTAATATGTGTAGTGATATCTCGTTGTTTTAATTGGCAATTCCCTAATTACATAGGTTGTTAAGCATTGATGATGTATGTTAATGCCTCTTTGTACGCAACATACATAGGTTACAGGAGCACTTATTCAATATTTGAAGAATGAATGAATGATTAAATGATAAAATTAGCAAAGTCAAAACCAGGGTTCTGATTTTAATGATGAAATTTCTTACCATCAATGCTATGCCTGCACATGGAAAAAAAAAAAAAAGAAATTTCTGACATCATTAGAAGCTAAGATTGAGCTAAAGAGAGGTAGTCTCTCCATGGAATGCTTCTGAATCATTATATGAACAGCTGCCTCCTCCACAGCATTCAGAATGCACACTAGAAGCAGATATTACCTCCAATATAAAAATACTCATTCACATGCAAAAAGCACATACTGATATAACTACCTTTCAAAGTAGTTGAAATGTATACTGCTAGCAGTGGTCGTTCTCATAGCATGCCCAATCACTCAGACTACAATTGTTGTAGGAGCATTAAGTTTGAAATAACTAAAAAAGGATACTGGCAGAATATTTGCTATTTAAGGTATATGAGCAAAGACTTTCAGATAGGATTGAGCAAACTACAGCCTATTAAAAGGTAGTAGCAAATGAATTTGGCACCAAATAAAGTACATTTTGATTTTGATGTTGCATTTTCTTCAAACTTTTCTATTGATCCGTCTGAACTTCTTTGTTTAACAGAAAATGCTAAGCGATTATCCAATTGTTGTCAGCTTTAAATAAGCTTAAAAATTGTTTTAGCCAACATTTGGAAGACACAATATAATCATGCTAAGAATTTAACACAGCCCAATTTGTTTTATCCATTAAGTCAGGTAGAATCCAGATTACTCTGTAATAAAAAGAAGTGCAACATTCTAGTGAACTGAATGATATTACTCATGCTGAACTGTTTGAATCAATGCAGACTCGGTTTGACCATAGCTATAGATGCCCAGAGTAAAAATTCTATTTTTATTTTGTACATACCTGTGAAATAGGCATATCTACCAAATGTTTGAAAGTAATGCAAAATTTCCCATCTTTGATATTTCCCCTGATGGGTCTATATTAAAGCACTTGTGCTTTCTCTGTAAAAACTGTTCTGTTCTTCCCCATTCCAGAAGCCACAGTTTGAAAACATTTGTTTGGAAAAAATTACTATAGTTCTTAATGCATAGCATGCTGGACTTCATGTGAGCATTATGTTTTTTATACATTGTGAGATACATAAAATTCCATATTATTTTTTGGGAAAGGTCTTTCGATGAAAGTTTTTCTAGCTGAACAGAGTCTCATTTAAGAGAACAGGGGTAAAGTGATAGAGATCTCATTGTGGTTTAAATTTGTATTTCCTTGATGATTAGTGGAGCATTTTTCCTATGTTTATTGGGCATTTGTCTATCTTCTTTTGAAAAGCTTCTGTTCATGTCTTTTGCCCACTTTTTAATGGGGTTGTTTGTTTTTTTCTTGCTAATTTGTTTGAGCTCTTTGTAGATTCTGGATATTGCCCTTCATTGGATGTATAGTTTGCAAATATTTTCTCCCATTCTGTAGGTTGTCTATTTGCTCTGTTGATTATTTCCTTACCTGTGGCAGAAGATTTTTAATTTAATCTAGTCTCACTTGTTTATTTTTGTTGTTGTAATTGCCACTGGGATCTTAGTCATAAATTTTTTGCCTAGGCCAATATTTAGAAGAGTTTTTCCTACATTTTTCTCTAGAATTCTTATGGTTCCATGCTTTGTATTTAAATCTTTTATCCATCTTAAATTAATTTTTGTGAGTGGTGAGAGGTAGGGGTCCTGTTTCATTCTTCTGCATGTGGCTATCCAATTTTCCTAGCACCATTTATTGAATAGGGCTTTTTTCCCCAGTATATATTGTTGCCTGCTTTGTCAAAGATCAGTTGGCTGTATGTGGAAGCTTTTATATCTGGGTTCTCTATTCTGTACCATTGGTCTATGTCTCTATTTTTGTGACAGCACCATGCTGTTTGGTTTACTATATCCTTGTAGCATAATTTGAATGCTGGTAATGTGATTCCTCCACATTTGTTCCCTTTGCTTAAGATTTCTTTGACTGTTTTGGCTCTTTTCTGATTCCAAACAAAGCATCAATTTTTTTTTCTCAATCTGTGATATATGACATTGGTATTTTGATGATGATTCCAGTGAATCTGCAGATCACTTTGGGTAGTATGGACATTTTAACAATGTTGATTGTACCGATCCATAAGCAGGATATACTGATATACTTTTCCATTTGTTTGCATCATCTGCATGGTTTGGCAGTGGTTGTTCTCTAATGTCTGAAACATTTGTTTTGTTATATTCTGTCCAGTTGTCTTGTCTAGTTGTTTTTGACAAGAGGGCTTGTCTAGTGTCATATGCTCCATAAAGGCCAAAGGAGTTATTTTCTCAATTGATTGTTTACGAAGTCTCTTAGATATTTCCATGCATACAGAAGAGTCTTTTCAACAACTGGTGCTTAAGTAACTGGATATTTGCATGAAAAACAAAAAGAGGACACAAAAACCCTTTGTGCATATCCTCCATAGACTGACCAAAACCACTCCGTGGTCAGTGGTCTCTTATCAGGAAGGAATACCAGCCAGTTGTTGTGTAATAACCACAAAAGGGAGAAGCAGCATTGGTGGCTGATTGAAATCAGGGGTGGAGCTAGCCTTTTCAAAAGGCTGGTTCTGTTTAAGCCAGGAAGAAAGCCTGAGAGTGGTTAACAAGGGAGGGGGTATAATGAGGCATGTCTGACCCCTCATCCCACCATGGGTAGGAACTCAGTTTTAAGTTTTCTCTGAGATCCCCTTGCCCAAGAAGGAGTCCATTTGGTAGGCAGGGGTCTTAGGATTTTATTTTAGTTCCCAGCTATGAGGGGTTAGGCTCAAATGGTTAGGAAGTGTCAGAGGAACAAACATTTTTCTTTGAACATAGGTCAATTATGAGAAATTCAAAGGGGTGATGGATTTTGTTTACCCACACCCAGAAGAAAGAGCACAATTCTGAGGCCTGGAAGACAAAATGGCTTCTGAGCCTCAGGTGGCCCTTTGAGTGCAATGTGCAGCCATCAGGAATGTCAGAGGACTGTAAAATGATAGACTTCAAAGGGAATGCAGATCCTCTGATGGTTCTGTGGCTACATTATAATAGGGTACAAGATGACCAGCACCCAGATAGTAGTTGGAATACATAATTGCAGTCTAGAGGGGTGGTTTGAGACACTAGCATCTATTGCTGACTTGAAACTAAATTATTTTATAAAATAACATATACATATAATAAACAATTAAATGTTGGGCCAAATGAAGTTTTACCTTTTTTAAATCAATTTTTTTATTTATAATTGACACAATAATTTTACATATTTATGGGATACAGTGTGATGTTTCAATGCCTATATATGTTGTATGATGATCAAATTAAGCTAATTACTGTATCTATCATTTTAAACATTTATCATTTGTGGTGAGAACACTCAAAATCTTCTCTTCCAGGTATCTTAAAATATACCGTACATTGTTATTTATAGTCATCCTAACTATATAATAGAAAACCAAATCTAATTCTTCCTAAGTGTAATTTTGTACTTGTTGCCCAAACTTTCCTAATCTTCACACCCCTCCTTCCCCTCCCCAGCTCCTAGTAAACCACTATTCTTCTACTTTGATGCATCAAATTTTTTAGATTCCACATAGATCATGCAGTGTTTGTCTTTGTGTGCCTGGCAGATTTCGCTTAACATAATGTTCTACAGGTTAATCCATGTTGCTGCAAATGACAGAATTTCATTCTGTTTTATGGCTGAATAATACTCCATTGTCTATATATATCCATTTTCTTTATCCATTCATCTGTAGATATGCATTTAGGTTGATTCTATATCTTGGTTATTGTGACTAGTGCTGCAATAAGCACAAGAGTGCAAGTATCTATTCAACATAGTGATATCATTTTCTTTGGATATATATTCAATAATGGGATTGCTGGATTATGTGGTAGTTTTATTTTTAATTTTTTGAGGAACCTCCATATTGTTTTCCATAACTGCAATAATTTGCATTTCCACCAACACTGTATGAGAGTTACCCTTTTCCCACATCTTCACCAGCATTTTTTATTCTTTATCTTTTTAGTAATAGCCATTTGGACTGGAGTGAGGTGATATCTCATTGTGGTTTTGATTAGTGTTTCCCTAACAATTAGTGATGGTAAACATTTTTATATGTTTGTTGACATTTGTCATTGACATGTCTATTCAGGTCTTTTTCTCATTTTTAAATCATATTATTTGTTCTTTTGCTTTTGAATTGTTTGAATTCTTTATATTCTCTGGATATTAACCTTTTGTCAGATGTGTAGTTTTCAAAAGTGTCTCACATTGTGTAGATTGTCTCTTCATTTTACTGATTGTTTCCTTTGCTGTGCAGAAGTAGTAAATACTTACCTATTGATAATGACCTTGAATGTAAATGAACTAAATACTCCAATGAAAAGACATAAAGTGGCTGAATGGATTAAAAATTTAAAAAACACAAGGCCCCTCTGTATGCTACCTTAAAGAAACTCTTTTCACCTATAAAAACATGCACAGACTGAAAGTGAAGGAATGGAAAAGAAATATCCCATGCAAATGGAATTCAAAAACTATCAAGAGTAGCTATACTTATATTAGAAAATACAGACTTTAAATCAATAAAGATTTAAAAAAAAAAAGACAAAGAAGGCCATTATATAATGACAAAGGGATCAATATATCAGGAGGATATAACAATTGCACTACACTGTACCCAATACTGGAACACCTGAATATATAAAGTAAATATTAGCAGACCAAAAGGAGAGGTTGACTGTAATGCAATAATAGTAGGGAATGTCACCACCCCATCTTTAGCAATGGACTGATTAGTAAGACAGAAAATCAACAAAGAAACTTTGGAAGTAAACTGTACTCTAGACCAAATGGACGTAACAGACATTTATGGAATATTTTACCCAACAGCTGCAGAATACACATTCTTCTCATCAGCACATGGAAGATTCTCCAGGATAGATAGTGTGTTAGGTCACAAAACAAGTTTGAACAATTTTTTTTTAAATTGAAACTATATCAAATATATTTCTGCTCACAATGGAATAAAATTAGAAATCATCTTTTCTAATGAATGTGTTAATGCTAATACATCAAAAATTTAATTAAATAAAAGGAACATTATTTTACAGATTTAACCAGATTTATGCAAATCTATTACATCTTACATCATGAAAGTCTAATCTACAAACAAAACGTAGAGCAATCATGCTGACATTATAAGGAAATTCTTAATATTTAATCACTTCTTTATAACAAAACCACGTTTCTTTCCTCAGAATAAAAGCTTGAAAAACAAACTCTTGTCTGGAAATAAGCTGTGTGGCATTCATGCAGAAGAGGTGAGTAGATTTTTTTCTTCTTCTAACTTCAACTGGTTAAAAACAAGATTAGCGCCAATTGTTTGTTTGTTTGTTTGTTTTACCCAGACATTTGGTAACTTTCATTTCCTGATACAAATGCAAACTTTTGAATAACAAAATGAAACATATTTTAAATTTTTGAATATTTTTGAGCGTTTTAACACTGCATAGCTAAAAGAACAAAATAACAAAAACAGTTAAGTGTTATTTTCATAAAATTATTTTCTGGACTTCTTTTTCAAATTAGATTTTCAGAGTTTTCATAATAGAAAATTCCTGGAGTACATGAAATTTTCCTTTTTGTGTGTGCCATCTGTGTGATGTCTACAAAGTTTTACAGCAACAATTGACTGTCAGAGTGAGGATTCTGGGACTGGCCATAAAACTTACAGACAAATACATTCATTGATTTTGTTTGCTGAGCAACAAAATTGACTCTTGTATTTCTGAGGGAACAAAAAGTCATTCTGGTTAATCCAGGTTTAAATAAAATATTCAATATCCTGTACTTCTCATCTGAAAATATATTTGTTCTTATGATTCTGTGTTTACTGAAGAAATGAAGTTCATAGTAAATAAATCTCAGTGATATTGATGAAATAGTAGTGATAGTGTCATATTATTAACAAATGATTGTTTATACCTCAAGATGGAGAAACAAGAGTCACTGCTAAAATTGGATTCCCAAGAAGCACACATAAAAATGTATTACATGTGCAAGAAATTTATTCCAGGATTAGCTTGTGAATGATAAGGAACAGACAGACATGAAAGGTTTCATACCATGAAGATTGGATGCCTATGCAGGAAGAGGGAAGAAAAACCAATGAGAACAGTGGTTAAAAAAAGTTAAAATATACCACTTTTCCTATAGTAGTCTGAAACTAAGGCAAAGAGCTACTGAAACAGCTCTATTATCTTCTAAATATGGAACAACCCCTGGTTCCAAGTTATCTTTTTCTGTCACTATCATCTTCCAGCTGGAGGAAAAGGGAAGATTACTTGGTGAAGTACAAGCATTGCACTTTAGGAGTCCAACTAGGAAATAGTGTCATCTATCATATTTGCATGCTATTCACTAAAACTAGGTCATGTGCCTAGCCAAGTTGAAGGAAGGCTGGAAAATGTCCTTAGGATAGTGGTTATGTGGCCAGGCCCCACTTGGGGTTTCTCTTCTTAAAGAAGGTGAAAATACTATTTGATAAACAAGGAAAAGTCGTTATCACAAGCACTGACATTCAAATCTAGCATGCAATAAAATAATCCATTTTATCTTTCCAATAATATGTGTGAAATGAATAAAAATTTTTAATACAAATAAACTAAAGGTTGATACTCTAAAAGGTGAAAAATCAGATTAAATGGTTTGTAGATCTGATCCAGTGTAGTGTTTCATTTCATTGCATTTTTCTATTTAGATAGAAATAGACCTATACATTGTTTATATTTACCAGTTTTCCAGAAATAGTGACAATGTGGTTTGTGCAGGTTCTGAATATTATTTACAAGATTGTAAGCAAGTGGGATGATGTTTTGAATAGGGAATATCTATATAGAAGCTATATTCCCAGATAGTCAACATATTTTCAGGGTCCACACAACACTCACACACGTGAAAGAGAGGGGCCTCTTGGGAGAAAGTATCTGTGGTGTTTAGGAAAAAAAATGGGGTCTACTTTTATTTTTTAGCCTCTTAGTTCAAGAATGATTAATAGTTTTCTTCATCTCAATGTCTTGGATTACATTATATTAGGTATTCTATTAGGTTATTAAGTATGAAATGTCCGATTTCCTTAAGTACTGAGTTTGACAGTTGATATATCTGACATTTCACTTTGACACCTTTAGTAATTTATTTTTATCATGAAGGTACATCCCCAGTCTTTCAAATGCACATTTTGGCTTGTGATTATCTTTCACATTTTTTTAAGAGCAATTTTTGTGAAACCATGGCTAAAGTCAAAAATGTGTGTTATTTTTGAATATGAGTTCTATCATGGAACCAATGCAGCACAGACAGCTTGAAATATCAAATGTTTGGTAAGGATGTGGCTAATGAACACAGTATGTTGATGGTTTGAGAAGTTCCATTTTAGTGATTTTAATCTTGAAAATGAGCCATATGGGTGACCTGAGACCAAGGTGAATAATGATGAGCTGAAATCTGTAGTGGAAAAGAATTCATCTTAACCTATGTGTGAATTAGCAGCAAGGATTGATGTTACTATTCCAACAACATTGGACCATTTGAAACAAATAGGCAAGGTAAAGAAGTTGGATAGATGGATTAAATGAGCGTCAGAAGCGAAAGTGTCTGGCAGCTTGCCTTTCTTTGCTGTCATGACACAAAGGTGAACCATTTCTGCACCATATTGTTATATGTGATGAAAATAGATTCTTTTTGACATCACAAGCTTTAGGCACAATGGTTGGATATAGATTAAGTGCCAAAACCCAGTCCAAAGCTGAATATTTACCAAAAAAAAAACTAATGGTGTATGTTTGGCGGTATTATCATCAATGGACCCTGGTCAATCGATTACAACAGATGTTTACTGCAACCAATTGAACAAAATGCTGAGGATGCTTGTGATGAAGCAGCTGAGATTGATTAATAGAGACAGGCCAATCCTCTTGCAAGACAACAAACACTCATCCACATGTTGCACACACAACACTACTCAAACTACAGTAGCTGGACTTAGAAATGCTCTATCACCCACCATATTCACCAGACCTTGCACCAACTGACTACACTTCTTCCAGGCTTTCGACCACTTCAGCAAGCTGTGGAAAACGCCTTTTGCAATTTTATTGCCACTTGCTCTCCAGGCTTCTTCTCTGCTGACATAAACAAACTACCATTAAGGTGGCAAAATGGTGTTGATAGTTTAGGTGCATACTTTGATTAATTGTACTGCATCTTGTTTGAGATATAATAAACTACACTTTTGATTCAAAATCGGACATTTCATATTTAATGACCTAATACTTACATTATAATATAAAATGATAAATAATAACATAAAATAAATATTATCTCTGAATACCTATGTGTATGTTGCTAGATGCTGCATATATTTGTATTGCCTAACATTGAAATATACTGTGATAGATAGGTTCATTACAATATAGTCATTTGCCCTATCTCATGATTTATTTATAGCGTAAATTTGGAGCTTTACATTCTAGGTAATGTGGGAGACATATTTTTGTCTATGACAATAAACATTTCAAAATAATATGGTGGAAAATTTAATTATTTGACTCATCATTATCAAAAACAAAACAATAATGTCTTCTGTTGGTTTAGGGGCTAAAAAGGACCTTGTCTGCTAGATCAATGGCCCAAGACTTTTGGTAGTCATAGATGAATAAAATATTGAAATCCCACTTATACCCAATGAATTGCTAATGTCTTAATTTTCAATGTCATGATATTAACAAGGGAAACTACTACAAATGTCATCTACCATAATAGTCACTATTACACCATCAAAGAAATGCTTTTTGAACATGAAATTTTAGGAAAGAAAAATCTTACTAAAATATATCTTCCTAAATGGGATAACTAAGCTTAGCTAAAATGTTCTATCATGTATATTTTCTTTTTCATCTTTTTTACCCTCATCTTATTATACTCATCATCATATTACTAACTTTAATTTTGCTATGGACTTGTGAAAACTTTACAACTTCATAACATTTAGAAATACATTTAGAATCACTATGTAGTAAACATAAAGTTACTAAAATGATATCTCAATTGTTTGAAGGTTATCCTTTTGCTAATTTTAATTTTTTAAAATGTTGCTAACAAGCTAAAAGAAAAGAGTCAAAGCATCAATTGGGTTTCAAATTAATGTACATTACAAAAAGAGATGCACTCACTCAGAATGTATTTATCTTTTGCATAATTTTTCATCAAATTCTTAGACAGGATTTTGGTTTTTAACTCACTAAAAATTAGAAGAGGGCTGAAATATGCTGTTCAGAGAAGAGATGGGTGACTGTGAAGAAAACGTCTAAAAATTATGCTTATATTATGATAAAGCTCAAGAAATCTGGCCATTCATGCTCATTAAATGTAGAAAAAAGACGTCTAAGTTTTATTGTAGTTCCTTAATGAATCACTGAATAATACTATAATTGATGTTCTAATAATAATTCTAAGTTTTGAAGAAATGGTTAAATTATATACTATGCATTCAGCTTAATTATGCATTAAAAATGAATACCCCAAATGATTTCAATGAATCCTCTGCTGTATCATAATGGATAGAGCATCAATTACATGGAAGAATAGAAGAGCAGTTGGGCAAAGCAAGTATACCACATGTAGTAGTAATCTCCCATTCCTCATTGATACTCATTAACATTAGTTTTAAGAAGAAGAAAAAAAAGTCTTTTTCCTGAAAGACTATCTATCCTGGTTGTAAATAAGTCTTGGACACAGACTAGAACAGCAGGGAGAAAATGCCAGTCAACAATACACTTGAAATTGTGAGAAGAAACATAAACCATCCTTACTGAAATCAGTAGCACAAAATAATGAGAGCCATGTAAACCATAATTATCTTACAGAGTGAATTAATATAGTAACAAAGAGATGCTGTATCTTAAATATGATTTTGGGTCACCTGAGAAACTTTGTGTGGGGAGTGGCAGAGATGTAAACATAATTCTGAAGTACAAGTATAAATTCAAGGTGCTGAGGGGCTCAAGTGTGAGTTTTCACTCTTAAGAGCCATTAAAAACCGTATATACACAATGGTGGCTTTTTGTCTTCTTATGTATCATGCATTTCACTTTCACTATCCATACCAAGGAAAAGAGGATGACTTTCTATGGAAATAAGAAAACATTAACTACTTTGTGAGAAACCAAAAATCTGTGCTGCTTCTGTGTGTAGAGTTCAATTTCATAATACAGAATTATTAATATCTCAAACTCTTCCTTCCTTCCTTTCTCCCTTTCTTCCTTCTTCCTTCTCTCCTTTGTCACTTCCTTTCTACCTCCCCCTCTCCATCTCTCTTCTTTCTGTTTCCTTCCGTTCTTTGTTTCTCATTTATTTTTTATTCTTTCTTATTAACTTCCTGATTCAATAGGTCATGAAATGCACGTGACTCACAGTAGAGATTCTATAAAAAACTGTGTTTTCAAAAGTAGAACTTTGCAGCACTGTATTATTTATAACACTTTCAAGTTTCCATTCAGTCGGTGGTGTTTACAGCATTGAATGATAATTTTAAAATTATGGCACCATTATAACACAGCCTCCCACTTAGCAAACTCTTCCACATTGCATGGTTAGAAATGTTCTGGATATAATAGGAAACTGAATCACAATACACTTGCAGTTGGTTCAGTAGAAGATTCATATATATGCCATGTGTGCTTGGAAAATTATATTGCAACTATCTTGGTGGACTTTATTAAAGAGGCCTTTCATATCAACACAGCTTACTAAGGCATAATAGTCATATACGTATCTTGTGGTTATTACCCACTATGGCCAACTACATTCAAAATTGAATTTTACTGAGATATAATTTACATACAGTGGGTCCCCTTTAAGTGTACAGTTTGGTGGCTTTGACCAATGTATGATTCAGGATATAGAACATTTCTGTCACCCCCTGACTCAATCACCACTCCCAACGCTCAGCCCATGTCAACTACTAACTTGATTTCTATCCTTATCCATTTGACCTCTCTAGAATATTATACAAATGGAATTATACAAAATATAGCTTCTTTAACTGAACTCTTTCACAAAGCAAAATGCTTTTGAAATCCATCCATGTTGTTACATGGTTTACTACTTTATTACTTCTTTTTAATTTCTGAACAGTATTTTAATATTCCATTTCATGAATATGCTACAATTTGTGCATCTATTCACCAATTAATGGACATGCAGTTTGTTTCCAGATTTTAGCAATTATGAAAACAGATATTATAAATGTTTTTGTAGACATTATAAGTTCTCTTGGGTAAATACCTAGGAAGGATTGCTCTGTGATGCAGTGTGCATATGTTTAACTTTAAGAAAATACCAAACTATTTTTCAAAGTGACTGTACCATTTTATATTCCTACTCAACTATTTTTAATTACTATTTTTTTCTTCATGTAGACATGGTAATTTATCTGTGTGTGTGTGTGTGTGTGT
>CM052438.1:153682292-153703198 GCA_028533085.1 Varecia variegata | reverse complement strand
GTGTATATCTACATGATGAGAGCGAAGCGAACTGTCAGTGGAATGGAGATACTTGAAGATCTGACTCGGGGTGTTGGGGGTGGGGGAGGGGACGGGCGTTTACCTACATGATGAGTGCCATGTGCACTATTGGGGGAATGGACACCTTTGAGGCTCAGTCTCGGGGGGTTGGGAGGGGCATGGGCAATATACTTAACCAGAACGGTTGTACCCCCATAATAAGCTATAATAAATAAAAAAAAAAAACCAATAAGTTAAAGTATAGTTTAAAATAACTAAAAGAGTGGAATTTAAATGTTCCTAATACAAAGAAATGGTAAATTCTTGAGGTACTGGCTATCCCAATTACCCTGATTTGCTTAGTACACATTATATGCCTGTATCAAAACATCACATGTATCTTATAAATATATACAACTATTAAGTACCTGTAATAATTAAAAATATTTTTAAAGTGTAAAAAGTCAAGACTACCATTAAAAATAGATTAGAGTAGAAATTATGATTATATATCTCACAGAAGAAGGATATATGTCACTTAAACTTTTTTCTTAGTCGATAGACATATAGATACATGAAAATGCCTATCTGTGTATGTGTATATGTACTGGATGTGATTAAAATACATTTCTGTAATACATGGTTCTATCAGGTGTGGAAGATTAGATAAGGAGAAGAGAATGCTGAGGGACTTTTTTAACTCCTACTCATTAAAAAAAAGTTGCCAAACTACTGGGTCATTAAATATGAAATGTCCAATTTTGAATCAAAGTGTATTTTACTATATCTCAAATAAGAAGCGGTACAATTAATCAAAATATGTGCCTAAACTATCAACACAGTTTTGCCATCTTAACGGTAGTTTATTTATGCCAACAGCAAAGAAGCCTGGAGAACAAGTGGTGATGAAATCATGAAAGGCATTTGGCGTTTTCCACGGCTTGTTGAGAATTGAATATTTTTCCTTGCAAGACGTGGTCCAAAGCCTGGAAGACGTGGTAGTCATTTGGTGAAAGGTCTGGTGAATATGGTGGATGACAGAGAGTTTCCAAGTACAGTCTCTGTAGTTTGGGCAGTGTTGTTTGTATGACATGTGGTCGAACATTGTCTTGCAAGAGGATTTGGCTATCTCTATTGACCAGTCTCAGCTGCGTAATCACAAGCATACTCATCATGCCATCCAACTGGTTGCAGCCGACATCCGCTGAAGCTGTAGTGGATAATATCAGTGCTGTATTGGCGATAATAACACCAAACAGACACCATTAGCTTTTGTTGATAAATATTCAATTTTGGACTGTGTTTCAGCACTTCATCTTTATCCACCATTGTGCTGAATGCTTGGGATTGTCAAAAGCAATCCATTTTTCATCACACCTAACAATATGGTCTAGAAATTGTTCACCTTTATGTCATGACAGCAAAGAAAGGCAAGCTTCCAGATGATTTCTCTTCTGACACTAGTTTAATTCGTGCAGTACCCATCTATCCAGCTTCTTTACTTTGCCCATTTGTTTCAAATCGTCCGATATTGTTGAAATAGTGATGTCAAACCTTGCTGCTAATTCACGTTTAGGTTGAGATGGATTCGATTTGCATCCACTATGGCTTTCAGCTCATCATTACCCACCTTGATGTCAGGTCACCCAGATGGCTCATTTTCAAGATTAAAAGGACCAGAATGGAACTTCTCAAACCATTGACATACTGTGCGTTCATTAGCCTTATCCTTCCCAAACACTTCATTGATATTCCGAGCTGTCCGTGCAGCATTGGTTCCACAACAGAACTCATATTCAAAAATAACACAAATTTTTGACTTATCCATAGTTTAAATTGCTCTTAAAAAATCTTTGAAAGATAATCACAAGCCAAACCATACATTTGAAAGAATGAGGATGTGCCTTCACAATAAAAATAAAACAAGAATTGTCGAAGCAAAATGTCAGAGATTTCAACTGTCAAACTTAGTACTTAAGGAAATCAGACATTTCACACTTAATAACCTAACACCTTATTGAAATAGTTTCTAGAGAAGTGACTCCAAAGTGAGCCTATTTGATGTTGTGTATATTTGTTTTCAGAATACATTATTATAAGCTAACAACTGGTAAAATATTTGAGGAGTATTTCTGATGTTTGTATTCTATCTTTATAAATATCATTTGTGTTTTATAATACGAAGCTATATTATTGTAAAAAAAAAACTTTCTTTTAACAGCAGATTTTAAAAATTGTGTTCCTTCTTCTATCTTTTCCCTACTGGAAGATATAAAGACATAATTATAATACAAATGATACAGTAATAATGAGTATGCCTCTTATGTTACTGTAATAGCTCATAGGAGGTTCCCCATGGAAAGGCACTAAATCTGTGAAAGTCAGGAAGATAACCCAAGAGATGAGTGCTCTGCAATGTGGTGTCTTTGAGAAAAGTCTCATTAAGTTGCCCAATATTAAGTAAAAGAATGGGCATTCATCTGTATCATAAAAACAGTCTATTTTCTAATTCTGATGTTTACTTCCCTAGGATGTGAATAATGACCAGAGTGTTCTGACCATAAGTGATGGGAAATTTTTATCAGGCTCTTGTCCCAGAAGATTCCAAGAGGATAATTCTCTAAAGGGGCCTCTAAGCACATACAGAGAGTCTTCTAATGGAGAAAAAAGGCTCTGATTTTAAAGCTGTTTAAATTTACTAACTTCTATTCTTCATTTGCCATTCTCTCATTTCCTTTTGTATATTCTCATGGCAAAAACCAAAGACCACCAGAGTAGTCCCTTCTCATTTGTACCTGGGGCCAGCTCAGGTAGGATTTCCTTTGAAGTTGGTAATTTGGAATTTTTGGTCTCTACTGTGAGCTGTTGCTACAGTAATGCATGCATTTCCTAACTTTGTCATAAGTATGTATATTTGTTAACTTCAAGAGAGGAGTGTGGTGTTCCTTGTGGTATTACTTCACATCACCTACCTAGATCAAGATTTTCATTTCTAATTGAGGGGTTACACATTACATGCTATTTTTTTTCTTTTTTATAGTTTAGTTTTCTAAAAAAATATAATGAACAAATGAGAATCCTGTCCTGATATCTAATCTGCTTAGTCATAATGATTAGAACAGTAAAATAGTAAGAGTATGGATGGTGACGATGAAATAGAATACAATTTTGAAGTTGTTTACAATAGATTTTATATTCTGTTCAGCAATGCATGTGTCCTCTCAAATAATCACCAAATAAACTGCTATATAAGTAGCACTGACAAACTTTTTGCTATGAAAAAGCCTTGGAGAAATAAAATAACTTGCTTATATTCACTCACCTAGGTGATGAAGATGAAATTGAAATGGGAAGGAAAGTAGGAAGGGGAATGATGTTAGTTTAATGTCTACTATCTACGACATGACAGATACAATTTTAGGGAAATGATGCACATTATTTTCATGTGAATCACCTAGATATGATAATAAGAAAACTTGCAGAAGTTAAAGAGCTTGATTACGTCTGGTAAACAGCTAGTAAATTTACAGAGCTAGAAAATGGCCCACTGGGAATTTAAATTCCAAACACTCTTGTTTTGAAGCACATGCTGAGTTATGAATGCCTTTAGGGAGCTTTTGGTTTAGTGGAGTATTCGGATGGAGGAATGGAAACCCTCCCGCAGGAATCAAGGTTAAACCATAAGGAAGGCAGTGCCAGCGTGCTGAGATGAGGCCAAGGATGACTCAGTCAGGCCTGACTTCTTCCTCTTTGCAACTGCACATTCTTTGTCCATGACATTTCCCATACTTTGGTATTCTAACTTTGGCTTGTGCTCTTTCAAACGTTATAGGTCTCTTCTTGGATCTTAGACAGTTTGCAAAACATACTGGAATAATCGTGAGTTCATGCCCTGGCTCCTTGGCTTACTGGCTGTGCTTATACCTTCTCTGAGTTAGTCCTTTTCAGTAAGGAAACAATTAAATAATGTAGTTTTATTATGAGGACCTCAGGAAATAGCATGAGTGAGCACTTTCTTTTCTACTCTAACTGACATCATTTATCATGAGGCTATGAAAAATCTCAGATTAAATATGTTCAGTCAAAGCAGAAATTGAATGGCACTTAGGACCATTCAGTAGGTGTTGAGTCAGTAGGTGTTGGGTCAGGTGTTGAAGGGAGTGGTCAACATGCTGCTGCTGAAAATATGTCTACTCTTTTATGTAACATTTGGTAGCTAGAGAGCCAGACAGACATTGGGCCACGATGCAGGTGAGCAGTGAGTGTTGCTGTGGCATAGCAGAGATGAACCAACATGCATACATGCATGTTCTTACAGGTGGACAAAACAGATAATAGTGAATCCTTAACATGAAACAATCCTGTACCTAGAAAAGTCAACAATCATTATCAGAAAGGCTGTCCCCTGGAATCAGCTATTCCAGATGACAGATTGGACTGAGTTTCAGAAATAAAATTCCATATCCTAATCAACGTTGTTGATTCTGCCTTGTAAATGAAAGGCAGGCTGTTGTTAGAGGACCTGGGATTCCAGGTGATTGACCTAGATAGGGACTAGCTTCTGTATACTTGATGCCTTCACCATGGGTTTAGCTTCTGTCAACTTGATGCTTAACATCATTCATACATGTGCCACACAGACCAGCCTTGTTCTGGACAATTCAATCGTATGCTTGAGTCACCCTGCCTTAGCCTCTTGACTTTCTCAGAGCTACTTCAAGTCCTCCTGGGAGCACACTTTTAAAATACAACCAACCAATCCAGAGAAAACACCCCTAACTGCCCCTTTTCTTGAGCTCTTACACCTGAGACCACTATGGACATGCAACAACTTACCAACAACTCGGGACAGACCCTATGCCCCAGAGCCCCCCAAAATCACTCAGCCTGGCCAATCGTAAGCCTCTTACCCTGCCTCTTCTGTTTATTGCATCAGAAACCTCAACAAAGGCTACTGCCCACAGTTTTCCCCTCTCCTTCTCCCTCGTGACCAGCCTCGGAGCCTCCTTATGTGCCCCCTCACCTGTGGAGTGGAAGAGGGAACTGCAAGAGATAAACTATTTTTCAACGGTAGTCTTTTCCTGATCTTTTGGCTTACTATACTTTATATTTTCTATTGATCCTGGAAACAAAATACGAGGTCCAATCCCAGTAAGTGGTGTGTAAGGTGGGTCGGGGAAATACAGCATAACTCTAGTGTTCTGCGTGGCTCTCAGAAGTACCATCTCTCCTGCCTACAGTGGATATCAGTTATGAGAGCTGAGACATAAGGGTCCAGGGAACATCCTTTTGAGAGGGAAAATCTGAAGGGCAGTTTGCTCCTTGAACTTTGGGGTGCATCATAACCATCTGTGGAGTTGACTAAATAGGCAGATGGTGGGATTCTGTCCTTGAGAGATCCCTATTCAGTAGATGTGGTATGTGGCTTAGTAATCTGCTTAACTTAATTTACTTCACGGTCAGTCACACCCCACAATCCAAGGGCCATTGATGTGGGGCCTGACACGAACACTCTTGCCTCACTCTGTCCCTCAGTTTCTATCCGTAAAAGAAGGCTGGGAATTAGATGACCTCCAACAGTCAAATAAAACATTAATCTTTTCTTGGAATGAATGCTGACCCAGTATTATTCTGATCATGGTGACTGATGGTTCTTTTATTGTATTTTCATTTTTGTTTTTTATTGGTGTTTTTGTTCCATAGCTGCAAAACAAAGAGCACAAAGAAGAAACACACTTACAGTAGCCTGGTGTTTTTCTGCTTTCTCAGATGTCTCTTTAAGTTGATTTTGCAGGGCCTCCTGAAGAGACTTCATTTCTTCTCTAGTTTAGTAGAAAATAGAGAGCAAAAGAGAAAAAATAATATAATTCTATTATTTCCTATGTACATTATGAAAGGAGGCTTTGCTGTCTACCTACATTTAGGAAACAGACAACTAGAGTTGTATAAAGTCACACTTAAGCATACAGGACGCATCTGAGGATTCTGGGACTAAAGGGCTTTCTCTTTCATGCAAATACTAAAAGCAAAAAAATTGCCCTGCTATTATGTTTCATAATATAAGAATCCTGCTGTGTGAATCATCCATGAGGTCCGTAATGTGTTAATGCAAATCAATATAATAATTCAAGTTCAAACGCTAATTTCACTGACAGAATGCCAGGGTGTGAACATGCTGGTTAGAAAAAGTCACCGTAGACTTGCTGCTAGCATAAAATTACTGTTCCCTTCTGGTGCTCCTAATTGATTAATTCTAAAGCATTATGTTTTAGACATCCTTCATAAGGCCTGAGACTTTTCATAAAAACAAAGGTAAAAGAACTTATTTCTAACTTGAGGGCTCATTTAATGGGGATAAGAAAGAAAATACACGCCTATGCATATATACGCATCTCAAACTCACTAATACATTTGGCCCTGACTCCGTTGCTAAAAATAGAAACATTTTCCTAAATTTTTATTGCTCTTAAGAGTTTAGAATTTACTCATTTATGAGAAGTCATACTATCTTTCTGTGCCTTGATTTTATCACCCAAGCTATCACTTCAAAAAAAATCAGATGTTAGGTAAGGGTTAGTGTGTGTTTCTTGGTGTGTGTGTGTGTGTGTTAATTCTGGCTAGAGAAACTCCTTCAAAGCAATAGCAACAATAAAACAGAAACTTGTGCTAGTCTTGTCAGCACCTAAACTATTTAAAATTCCCAACATAGTACCAAAAGGCTAGGTCTGGAAATTTGGACAAATGACAGAACCTCGCACACTCAGCTTCTTCATCCATAAAATGGGCACAATGATAGAACTGCCTTGTAGGCCTGTGGTCAGATTTTAGATGACATAATGTAAGCAAAATGCTAGCACGATGCCTGGGAAAGAAATACTTAACAAATGTCAGATCACCGCAACAGCCACCAGCACCACTCCAGACTCCCATGTCCATGCTTTGTCCACTGTGTGCTACACAAACAGAAGTGGCTCTTTCATCAAGCAGGACTTACTGGTGCGCCCAGACTCCTTACTCTAGAAAGTCTTATGTCCCAGTCTAAATTTCAAGAATGTGAGAGAGGATCTGTATCCTTATTGGAATCAATTTGGACTTTGTTCAGCAAAGCAAAATATAGTTAGAACAAGTTATAAAACAATTACAGTCACTTTGGTTTTTAGATGATTTATGGTTGCTTAGGTGATGCTTATAACATGCTTTTGCTTAAAGTAGATTTTAAGTTACAACTTCCATTACTGCCTCAACCTGGTTTCATTTATCAGACTTATTTCATGTATGAACACTTAAAATCTGGGCTTCTGTTACTACTTCTGATATTTTCCACAAATAGTGTTTGCAGTATAATATAATGCAGTGTAGTATAATGGAATGGAATGTAAATATCTACATGGATTGTAGGCTTACAATGTGCAAGGCATTTTTAGAAGCCTCACATCAAACTATGGCATCATATTACAGACAGAAAACTGATGAGTAAAAAGGTGGTAAAATTGTGTTCTAGAGCTGGGGTCCCCAACCTATGGTGAGTTGTATATTAATAATTATTTCATTATATATTACAATGTAATAATAATAGAAATAAAGTGCACAATAAATATAATGCACTTGAATCATCCCGAAACCATCCTCGTCTGTGGAAAAATTGTCTTCCATGAAAATGGTCCCTAGTGCCAAAAAAGTTTGGGGATCGCTGTTCTAGGGTCTATGTGCTCAAATTCTAGAGCGTCATTATTCTACCTTTATTGAGAGAGAAAGGAAGGAAGAGAGGGAAGAAAGAGGGAGGGAGGGAGGCAGAAAAGAAGGAAGGAAGGAAGGAAGGAAGGATCGATCTACATGTTACCACTAACACTCAAATCTTCAACAAGTAGTGAATGAAGCACAATAAAGTTATATTTCCTACTGAAAAAAAGTTGTAATAAAAATATAATCATTTTTAAGTGTTTGGATTGAAAATGCTTATTTTATATTTAAAATATATATATTTATATAAAATTTCACAAAAATGAAATTATAAAACATATCTTATTAAAATAAAAAGGAAGCCAAGTGCAGTGGCTCACACCTGTTTTTTTGTTTTTTTTTTTTTTTTTTTAATTTCAGCATCTTACAGGGGTACAAATGTTTAGGTTACGTATATTGCCTTTGCCCCACCGGAGTCAGAGCTTCAAGCATGTCCATCCCCGAGATGGTGCTCACTGCACCCATTAGGTGTGAATATACCCATTCGCGCCACCCCCTTCCACCTGCCCAACACCCGATGAATGTTACTATTATATGTGCACATAAGTGTTGATCAGTTAATACCAATTTGATGGTGAGTACGTTTGGGAAGCCGAGGTGTGAGGATTGCTTGAGGCCAGGAGTTCAAGACCAGCTTGAGCAATGTAGTGGGAACTTGTCTCTACAAAAAGTAGAAAAATTAGCAGGCCATGGTGGTGTGCACTGGTAGTCCTAGTTACTCGGGAAGCTGAGGTGGGAAAAATTGCTTGAGCTCATGAGTTTGAGCTATGATCAGGCCACTGCACTCTAGCCTGGATGACAGAGTAAACCCCATCTCAAAAAAAAAAAAATTGTGTGTGTGTGTGTGTATAGGTGTGTGCATGAATATGTACATATGTGTATATATTCTTTTCAAAAAAATCCCCCATACTGACATCTAGAGGCAAAAATCTCCCATACTGACATCTAGAGGCAATGTAGGGAACAAGGCAAAAAATAAACAGTAAAATCTGTTAACAAAGACTGGAAAAGGTAGAGAATTCTGCACATTTTCATGCCAAGGAAAGCTATCAGGCAGAACAATGAAGTGAACCTTTTGTCTTGTAAATCTCTCCATCTCTTCTCTGCCTTCCTTGTAGGCTTATTTCTTCTCATGATCACTGCTCTCATGCTTTAGTAGGTGGTCCTAAATTTCCGCTTCTCAAACTTGCTAAGTTACCCTCCTACAGGAGATGATTTCTGACCTGTGTCTGCACCACTTCCCACCAACAACTGGGATTCGCTAAAACTATGTTTGGCTACTCTAGGGCTCTGTTTGGTACTAACCCGAAGATTTAATTGTAAAGAATCGATGTCTCCAGGGACACCTGTGATAGACTGCTCAGATGTTGATACTTTAGCATGAAATTTTGTTACAAGGAATCTTAAAGGGCAGTTATTTCACACTTCTTCCATCTCACATTATAAATATCAAAACACGCTCACCCAAATCACTCTACAGGAAGGCATTTCTTTCAAGTAGTTATTAATTTATATTTTCATAACATCACAGATGGAGAACTTGACACTATTCCAGGCATTCTTTTAGTTGCCAGAGAACATTATTGTAAAAGTCTTTAGTATACTGAGTTTAAAATTAGCTTACAGGAACCTCCACCCACCAACCACTGTAAAGAATGAAATGTATTTCTTTTATTCTGAAGACAACCTTTCAGATATTTCAGGGTGCTGTCCTATCACCTTGTCTCCTTTTTGTGGTTACATAGTCTCAGTCCTGACACAGTGTAGTTTAAAATCTCTCCATCCACCTGGAGACTCTCCTGTGAATAATACCTAGACTGTCTAAATATTTCTAGAAATTTAATACTCAAAAGTCAACACACTATCTTTCTCTCTCTCTCTCTCTCTCTCTTTCTCAAATACATGTGCACACCCTTTACTCTGTCTCTCTTGGCAGAAAGACACTCTCTGATTTCCTCTCCACATAGTTGGATATGGTCACCCCATATCCTCTGAGTTTACTTGAAGTCTAGTTCCAATCACATGGAGAGATTGATCAGTAGCCTCCTGGTTATAATTCCAAGAGAGAAATTCTAACTTATCCAATTTTGTTTTGGTGTCTGCCTTTGAACCAATTAACTGTGACTAGTGGTTTCACAGTCACATAAAAGAAGCAAGGCTTCTCGTGGTCACTACTCCAGGTAAAGGCCAGATGGCAGGGATCTGGGGACAACCGATCCGGAGGAGAAGGTAACAACTGTGAGCTGGGCCTACAGCCAAATAAAATTTACAATACACTGCACTCTTTCAGACTCAGATAAAACTTCTAAATTTGCAATAAATTAATATTTTTTATATCCAAAAGTGATATTTTTCCTTCACTATGTATTCATATATCTAAAATTGGAAATGAGATACTCAATATCCTTCAGTTATGTAACCATGATTTCAATATTTCTCTTTTTAAGTAAACACCAAAAACTAACATATCAAATGTTACATCCTTTTTAAGAAGTTACCAATTGTTAGAATTGATTGAGTTTTCATTCTGACTTTAGTTATATACATAATAAATTTATGCATTTTAAATCACTTTTCCAATTTTGGATAAAACTTTGAAATTGCAATACCAAAATATATGTTCCATTTCATCCTTTCATTGAAAAACTTGTTCTACCATCTGGTAATTTTTACACACATGTACCAACTGTGTACGTGATGATCTACAAATTCTTAATAAACCTAATCAAATTTTTTTCAGATTTTCCTGGGTATTTTGTCTGTCAGGTAATATAGCCGTAGATAATTTAAGAGAACATCAGCAAACTAAGGGAATAGACTTTTCCTTATCCCCATCATGCATAAGCCTGTCTTCTTATGTGTGTTCCTCCCATGACAAAGAGAAGCTGACTTTATTGCTTTTTCATTCCATGGTCTCCACTATTGATATTTCTCTGTCCTTGTCACTAAGCCATTTTTTCTCACCCTGGCCTAACTTTTTCTTTCTACCCTGAACAGAGTTGGTAAAATAATTCTGCTAAAATATTTTTTAATTTTATCATCTCCTGTGGAACTGCCTCAAATGGGTTCTTTATTGCTTATCACTGAAGTCCAGTCTGGGACAACCTTTAAGAGTTTTGATTTTTGGTCCCAGTCTTTGCATAAAGATTTATTTTCTAATCTTTCCAGACCCATTCTGCCTTCTTAAGTCACTGCAACCCTCTCACTGGTGATGCACATACATCATGAAAAGGTCATTTTTATTTTTTCTATTTTTCTATATTCTCCTTTCCCAACCTGAAATACTCTACATGAAATAATGATTTTTGGTGTTTCTTGGTCTTTTTTGACCAGTTATTTCTTATTTTATTTTATTTTTTCAAGAATATAATATATTGCTAACTATAATCCCCATGTTGTACAAAAGATCTCCTGAACTTATTACTCTTATCTAATGAAACTTAGTACTCTTTGACCAACGACTTTCTAACCACCCCTTCAACCACCACAGCCCCTAGTAACCACTATTCTACTCTTCAATTCTATGAGAGCAACATTTTTAGCTTCCACATATGAGTGAGATCATGCAGTATTTGTCTTTCGATGCCTGCCTTATTTCCCTTAACATAACATCCTCCGGGTTGATCCATGTTGTCACAAATGACAGGATTTCCTTCTTTGTTACGGCTGAATAGTAGTCAATTATCACTACTCAAAAATTATTTACAATTCTCCATCACTACCTCAATGAGCCACAAATACTTGTGTAATATTAAGCATACATGTTTTAAGAGGTGATTTATTTCAAACTAATAAAATAATTTAACTAGAAGTAGTTTTGGAAACATTCTCAGCTCAATATTTTATTCAAGCACTTTTTAATATTAGACTTTGAAGAGAATTTCACATTCAGTAAATAATATCATTGTAAATAATAAAACAGTGTCAATGTAAGACTCAATTTTATATTTCTAACAGATGCCATTGCCTCAATTCAAATGCATGTCAATGATAGGCTTCCAGATCAAGAGCCAAGGTCAGTGGGAGAGATAACAGGCTGATGAGAAGGAACTTAGAATTTACTCCATACAGCATCTTTCTAGCAGCTTTTTGTTTTAGAAAGTGAGCCAACATGGAAGGGTGTGGCTATTGGGTAAGACACAGCAGAGTTTAAATTCAAATCCCAATTAACATGACTCTCAGCAATCCACTTAGGCACTTTGAACAACAATTTCCTGTCTATAAATGGAAATAATATCTACTTTACAATGTAGCTGTGAAAATGAAACAAGAAATATATATAAAGCATCTAGACGATTCTCTAGGTATGCATAACAAATGTGAGCTTGTTTCTGCCTTAAAATACCTTGTTTTGTTTTGGGGGTTTCTCTTTATTTTTTGGTTTTTTTTGTTGTTGTTGTTTTGCTCAGAGAAGCAATTTCAAAATCATGTGGCTTTTTATAATTCATAGAGATCTCATAATATATTAATATTTCCCTCAAAAATAAACAAACCGAGACTAATAAAATGGTCCTAATTCTATTTATATTCTCAAAATAGATTATCTTATTCTTTACCACCCGACCATTGTTATAAACACGTTTTGATTCTGTTAAATGTAGTCCACTGAGGTCAGTATTACTGCATGTGTTTATTGATAGATGGACTTAGTATCCATCTTAGTAATCAAGCATTAAAGACCTTTAACACTTAAATTGTGATCGGCAGACAAAGAACATCAGCATCACCAAGGAAACTGTTAGAAATGCAGAATCCCAAGCCCCACCCCATATCTACTGTGTAAGAATCTTCATTGGAACAAGATTCCCTAGTGAATCACATGTACATTTAAAAGTGCATAAGAAGAGAAATAAGTTCATGCATTTAGAATAAAGGGATTCTAGTGAAGTTTCTAAATGTAGTTCGACACTTTGGCAAAAAGAACTAAAAAAAAAAAAAGAGAGAGAGAGAAAGAAAAAGATAGGAAAGAAAAGCACAGTCTTACCTTTGTTTCTGTCCTAATTCCAGAAGCTTCTGAACATCAGTTTTGGAGGACTGCTCATCATTTTTTAAAGACTGATAAGAAGCATGGAAAAAAGAAAGTTAAATTCAAGTGAGAAATTGAGGCTCGCTTTACTTTTAGATCTATGGTACAATGTATGACTGCACCTGTGCCCTGGGACAGGTATGTGAAAACGAGGCAAGATGGTCCTCACAGCTCTAAGATGCACACAGGAATTTATGACACCAGTTAGTACATATACTACCAGTGAGTGAAAGCGGATTGAGTGCAGTCTGAGCTTTTAGAGGTTAGATGGAGAAGAAACTATTCTCTAAATATCTAAATTTCTTGATAAATGAATATAAAATATATCTTTTATTCTTCCTTGAAGCTTTATTGTGTTCTCTACAGGCATGTTAAACGAGCTCTGCTATACATTCTACAAATACTGGGGAAGATTGCAAGCCTCCGTGTGTAAGCCAGGAAATAACACAATTAAAGATTAAACCAGTTAAAAGACATGCACCTGTTTGGACTTGTCTATTTCTTATTTATGAGTAACGCATGAGAATACCACCCAAAATAGGGCCATGTAAAATTGTAACTGGTCTTTAAAGACAAAGTGTTAAAAAAAACCATATATATGCCACTTTAGTCATTAGTATTTATATACTCTGGCAAATTCAGGATTCAGAGACCATGAATTATAGAAGAAAAGCCTCTTGAGCTTTTTCTCATAAAAGAATCTGTCCCATTAAGCCACCTCTAATAACTTTCTTATTTATATCCAATAAACTATTTAATAGGGTAACCTGTCATTCTTGACATTAAAAGTTGAAACTAAGGGACAATAATGTTGTTTGCAGAAGAACAGCTGTGACCGGTAGGGAATTGATAATAGCAAGAAGGGCAAATGCTTTCTTTACTTAATATTTATTTAACAAATATCCATCATAAATTATGCAAAGACCTATGCAAAGTCATGGTGACTACCTTCACAGATTTTTCAATTTAGTATTGAAAACAATTTTGATGCAGTATGATAAGTACTATATTAGGGATGTCATGGAATAAACTTGACAAACTCTTCCCTACAATGGCTAGCTGAGGTTACCACTGAAGCAGCTAATCCACAGTATTCTGTTTATTTAGAAAGAGCAGCTTCATATATATGCAAAGAAAGCAGGAAGAGGAATTAACATGAGGGAAAACGTCATTATTCTTGGGATTTACAGTTCAAAGTGTATCATGGTCATATGACATCAGGCAGGTCACAAAATCAGCCTTGGACTTCCTCATCAGAAAAACAGAGATGAGAATTCTGAAGATCCTATTTTAAAGAATAATTGGAAAACTCAAAAGTGATAATAGATGTATGAAAGCACTTGGCAAAAAGCGCAATAAAAATATGCTTATTCATTTATTGACCATCTTGTATACTCTGGGTATTTAGAAGGAAACGAAGATTAAAAATTCAGGGAACTGTACTCAAGAACTAACACACAAAAAAGGACAAAACTGAGTTAGAGAAATGAAAATTATAGAAATGGAGTTGTGGGTGAGCAAGGCATATCCAAATAGAAGAGCTAGAGTGTACTTCCTTATAATTTCCTCAGCAATATCTGGGGAAGTGGGGTGTAATTTTCCGAAAATAATCTTAGTTCCTTTAAGGATACCAAAGACTAATATATCCACCAATTAGCCAACATGTTTATTAATTGCCTTATATTATCATCCCATCTAGGTGCTGTGGTTTTAGAAATAAATAAGACTTTCAAAGCTCCTATCTTCATGAAGTTCCATTTGTAAAGAAAAATGTACAATGGGCTATATAATTATTCACTCTAAATTTGAAAACTAGAATCATGATTTTTATATATTTATGACTTTGGACAATTCCTGTGGTCTATTTGAGTCTTGTTTCCTATGCATATATGCACACAATATAATCTTAATTTTGTGCAGAGGTTACTAAGGGGATTTAATATGATAAATATGAAAAAGTCTTGCACAATGGCTGGCACAAAATAAACAAAGGCATTTTAAAAATTGCAACTACATTTAGTATAATAATTGTTACCCTGTCAACAAATGTTACTCCATGAAATTATATCTTTTTATTAATCAATTTTCCAGACTATAATTAGATGTATTGACTTTAGGCTGCTGGTTGACTGTCCTGGAAATATTGTAAACACTGACCACTTCTGGACATATCACGATATACTTGCAATATTCTCAATGTGTCAGGTGTTCCATGTCTCTGAGAAGGTGCAGATATCATGAATATTCTTCCCAGTCTTACTTACCTGGTGACTTTCCTCTTAATGATAAAGTGCAGCTCTGGCATTGGCTTCTATGGAAATCAGTTTGTATCCCCTTTTATCCTAGTGAGTGTTTTCCTAATATTCTATGCATATTTCCATCACAGTACTACTAATCCTGCACTGTTATCATCCTGCTGTCTGTGTCTGTGCCCTACTGGGTTGTGGATAATTTTTTTCTTTTATTTCCATCTTCTCCAGATGTAAGATAACCTCTGGAACAAGAGCTTGTATGCTGGGTTCAAATGCTCTGTCCCCATATGCATGCTATGGTTTCTTAATATTTCTGTAAGTCTGTTTTCTCGCCAATAAAATGAGACTAATACTAACTATACATAGTCTTTGTGTGAAAATTAAATAAAAATTGTAGAAAAAAGTACTTAACACTGGACCTTGACCGAGTCCAATAAGCCTTAGTGGTTACTGAATGCCATCGTCTTCATCATCCTCATGAGACTAAAAAGCTAAGAGTATAGACAGTGGTAACTCGATCCCACATGGTTCAGACACACAGTTCAGTTCAATAACTAATAGGCTCTGCAGCCAGATTGTCTGCATTTAAACTCTGGATCCTTTTGTTAGATAGGAAAAATAGCTTATCTTCTCTAAGTATGATTTCTCATGTATAGCAAGAAAAAACACAGTAATAGTACTACCCTATAAATGTTATGAGAATTAAATCATATAATACTTGCAAAGCTTTTAGCATAAGTAGATACTCAATAAATGCAATGTTAAATCAAATATTGAAATATATTTTCAGATATTTCAGAAATTTTTCTTATCAGATGTAGACCCCATTTTTGGTTTTTTGATTATAATTTCATCATAATACATTTTTATAAATGACACTCTCCTTTCTAAGCCATTCACCCAGTAATGAAGTTTATTAAAGAATCTTCAGAGCTACCCTGGGAGGAATTTAAAATTCTTTTAGAGTCATCATTCCTATATTCACTTAACTCTTGGTCATAATTACGTTTTGTCATTTTATGTCAAAAACATATGAGTCAAATTGATCTTCGAAGCTGTGAGGAATTGATGGCTTTGCCAGTCACATGACTTCCTCATTCCCATATTTGCAAACCACAGATTCCTAGACTGCATCTCAAATAGCTCTTATTTTCAAAGCTTGTATAATAATAAGTAATAACTACTATGGTCAAGTCCAGAAATGCATTAAAAATTGTTAAAATGCATGAAATCTGCTAAGGAATATCAGGTGACTGCTCATTCTTACCGCTAGGAAAATTAGTTTTCATCTCACCTGAAGGTTGACTTTAATTCCATCAAGTTCTCTTGATGTCTTTGTCAGCTGACGAAGGATGGTGCTTCGCTCCTTAAAGACTTCTTTCAGCTGCTTTTCTAGCTCTTCATAGTCCTGTCTAACACAGAAAGAACAGGCATGAGAGCCCCCCAAATGCTTCTCAGCATCAGTCATAATCATCAACTCTCATAACTTTAGTAAAATGTAGATTAATTAAAATTTAAATTACTAGGATTTTTTGTTATACTTTCATATAAAAGGGAAAAATTAAAAAAAAATACAGTTTTATAAAATAGATTTCATTTTCCAATGAGGGCTATGCTGGCTCAAGAGATGTTCCAGGACAATACTGTGCATTGTCTATACATATAATGTAGTTTATCAGGTACCTCTTTGAAAATAGATATTTTTCCTGACATCACACTTTTACCTAAAGGTCATTAAAATTTTACAGTAAGGGATATGATTTGGAGCAATGTATCTCAGAGACATAGACAGGTTCTGACACTGGGGAACAACAAACTTTGAGGTAGGGGCCTTGCTTCTTTCCCTGGTTTGTAGAGAAGATTGCCCATTGAAATGGCAATCCCTTCTAAACACGGCTAAGAATCCCTACTGCTGTTGAAAAGGTATTGGGAGAAGCAAAATCTCTATAATACTTAGTCAATAAACATAGTATTTATAGTGAACTACAACAGACTTGTTAACAAGTACCATGAAAAAAAGATTTAATTATCTCAGTGTCATACATACATAGACACATTTTTTCCATTTTTTTCTTATGGTTTTTGCAAGAAGGTAAGACAGGGTAATTTCCAAATGTAAAGGGAAAAAAATGAACTCAGAGAGATTAAGTTACTACCCTAAGGTCTTTCTTATTGAAAAAAAAAGCAAAAAGTGTGTGTGTGTATGTGTATATGTGTGTTTGGTAGGTTGGGGGTAGGACAAATTGCCAGGGCAACCTAAAACTGTAAGTGGGGAAACGTTAAAATGATTAATTGGAGCACATAGGAGAGCTGTTAATCTAGAGAAGACTCCCTAGGAAAGGAAATATAAAATATATAGGATGTGCTCTGAAAGATAAATAGAAAGTAGCCATATGAAAGGGGAAAGAATACTATAAATACTAATAAAAATAAACTTATTGAATTTTAAAAAGTGAATAAATATCACGAGGTTTGGAGCCCTAATTGGAAAATAAGAAATTTGCTGCTGAAGTAAGGATGTAGTAAGTACGAGCAAAAGCATGCAAGCCTCTTAAGTGATGCTTCGAAGGTTGAGCACTGTTTTGAGAATGAAGAGAAGTAATTGAAAGGTTTTAAGCAATGAATGACAAGGTCAGAATTATATTTTGGAAAAAGTTGCTAAAATTAGCTAAAAACTTGGGAATGAATTGGAGCAGGGAAAACCTGGAGAAGAGAGACTGTTAAGGAAGTTACCATTGCAATAGCCCAGGCAAAAGATCATGGCAGTCTAACTAAATCAGAAGTAGCTGGACTGGGAAACTTGAATTGATTTCAGCAAAGCATACAAAATGGAATCAATAGGATATTGTATCTATGTTGGTTGGTTGGTTGTTTTTAAATGCCTTTGTCTGTGTGTGTTGTGAGGAAAAGGCGGGAGAGAGCTGGCTAATGATGAGGCCATGTTTCTGGCTTAAGCAACAGTTGGAGACAGTCCTTCCCAGGGAAGAAAGTCATAGGAAGAACAGCATTTCTAGTGAAAGATGGGTGGAGAAGTTGAAGTTTGAACTTGTAGGAAAATGGCTCAAGTGCTCTCAGCTTCAAGTTCTTTGTCTGTAAAATGTAACTGTGACCTCACCCACAATTTTATGTGTTAAATGGAGTAACTTATGTAAAGCTTTGAACTCATAATAGGTCATAAATTAAAAATATTATCTGTAAGTTATGTTGTTGAGAAATATGATGAATTTACAGTCATTCTGCAGAATTATAAAGGAACTGGTCTACCAATGGCCTTTGTGATAATTAATAAATTCATCTCATCTAGAATAGGCTTCTATTACAATTCTTTGCTTTTTTTTTCTGTGCTAAATGTAGGTCTCTAGCACTCTTCACATTATTCTTAAAAGGAAATTGGAATGACCCACTACTAAGAACCACAATATTTCTTGCTGGCCTTGAGAATTTCAAGGATGAATAGTAATCAGCCTGTAATTAGACAGTTATCAATGCCCCAGGTTTCCATTCAGTCTCACTGGCAAAGTCAAATAACAAATGGCAAGGCAATTTTCATTTTCTTCCAATTTTACAAACTTTATATACCAGTTTGTTTCTCCTTAACAATAAACACATCTCAAAAATTATCTTAAGTGACCATAGTAAATCATAATGGCAGATAATATGTACTGACAATGTATTATATGTAAGATAGTTATATGCATATCAACTCATTTAAAACAACTCTATGAGATAAGCACTAGCATTAGTCCTATTTTACAGTTGAAGAAACTGAGTCACAGAATAGTGAATAACTTTCAATAACACGCTGCTATTAAGGAAGTGGCATATCAGTTAACCTCCACAGCCCAATGTCTTAACCACTACTCTGTAAGAACATACTGACTTGGCTGTATATGATTAATGATTGTAGTAAATCAATCTCACATTATTGAAATAAATATTTTTATGTATAGTTTTGCTAGACTCAATTTGCTAATATTTTGCTTATGACTTTTACATTCATTTTCATGGAAAAATTATTTTTAAATATATATATATATATATAGAGAGAGAGAGAGAGAGAGAAAGAGAGAGAGTCATCTCTTGGATACCATAATCTGAGATGCTCAAATTCCTTATATAAAATGGCCCAGTATTTGCATATAAGCCATACACACCTCTTGTATACTTTATTTCATCTCTAAATTGTTTATAATACCTATGCAATATAAATGCTGTGTAAATAGCTTTTATGCTTTATTGTTTTTTATTTGTATTATATTTTATAGTTATTTTGTTATTTTTTATTTTTTTAATATTTTTGATCCATGGTTGGTTAAATCCATGGATAAAAAGGGCCAACTGTATAGCCAGATTTTATACCCACAAACACATTAAAAAGAAGAAAGATTTAAATTATTCTCCCCCTAGCAGACAAAGGTATTCCAAAGTGTCATAGTGTCTTATTTATTCACAGTTATGGTGATTTAATAAGAGTGATTTTACAAAGCTTGGTCAAAATATTAAAATGAGGACTGCAGGTAGTTGTTTCCTAGAAAACATTTGCAATGCTTGCCCCCAAGAAAATCATGACAACTATAAAAGTCCTGTGATTCTTGGCACAAAAACCATGGAACATTTTGTCAAGTGACATCTGTGCTATCTAAAACTACTTTTTTCCAGACCCAACATTTCTTTGTTTCAGACTCAGCGTGCAATGTGACCACAAGGATATTTTCATAATTTTTTATTCAATGCCACTGAAAAATCTAAGAGAATCTCCCAAAGACACTCAAGATGTGCAGCAGAATTAGTTGTGTCCCTATGTGAAGTCCTACTAGGGAAGGAGAGGTCTCTCATACACATATAGTCAAAGATTGCAGTATTGGGGTCCTTTTGCCAAGGACCCCAATTTAAAGAAAAAATATATAACCCTTCTCCCACCAATCCTATACCTAGGAATCTATCCATAGTTGTTGCAGTCTTCAATAAAACAAGTTTAAATCAGTATTAATCATAGACAAATATTTTGGAAACAAAATAAGAGGTCTGAATAAATTATGTTACATACAGACTCTCATTGATTAAACCTTGTATTAGGTTTATATATTGCCTTTGCCTATATGTGGCTAATGCCTAATAAACATCATCAGCTTCCTCTAAGCCCTCTTCTCAACTATGCCTTGACAATGGCATTCATCCATGGCCTGCATTGCTCAGTTATAACAAGAATTTTGCTAAGTCTATTTAGCCATAACCCCACCCTCAATATTTGATCACCTTTGATACCTGATCAAATTTGTCATCCCCCACCATCACCCAAATGATATATGATCATCTTGGCCTACCTACAGCAAGAATCCTATCAAGTCACTTCAGCCAGAATCCATACTTAGCCCTGATGTTTCTCCTAGTAATTTTATATGCACTAACTCCCATCCTGCTCATTAGCTATGAATCACCAATTGTACATACTGTATTGAGAATTTAGACCAGTTCTATACTGAGGTCTCTTTTCCCTTATTGCAATAATTCCTGCATGCTATATTATTTTATTGCTTTAACTGCTGTCCTGCTCCAGTATTCTTTGATAACATGATGTGGTATATTAGTGTAAGATTAAATTATATATCAAATAGAGTATGCCAGATGACTTGGAAGGATTTCCATGAGGTACTTTTGAGCAAGAATAGAAAGAATCAAGAAGGTGATTATTTATATAAAACTATCCATAATGAATAAGGTCCAGTGAATGTAAAAATATGTGTTTGTGTATGTGTGTGCCTATATCAGATTATGTTAGTAAGGAGATAAATCTGAAAGGGAAAGGTTTAACAAGAAGTAGAAGAGGATTGCAGAGAGAGGGAATTTATGAGAGAGAAGGGCAAACAAATAAGGAAAAGAAAAAAAAA
>CM052438.1:153669101-153681792 GCA_028533085.1 Varecia variegata | reverse complement strand
ATTTATATAAAACTATCCATAATGAATAAGGTCCAGTGAATGTAAAAATATGTGTTTGTGTATGTGTGTGCCTATATCAGATTATGTTAGTAAGGAGATAAATCTGAAAGGGAAAGGTTTAACAAGAAGTAGAAGAGGATTGCAGAGAGAGGGAATTTATGAGAGAGAAGGGCAAACAAATAAGGAAAAGAAAAAAAAATCATGCTGCCTTTATATAAAATTACGTGTGTATACATATTTAAAAATCAAGTTAAAAGTTTTAAATAAGAAATAAAAAGAAATCCATTATGGTATATGTATACCATGGAGTGCTCCTCGGCCATAAAAAACAGTGTTGATCTAGTACCTCTTGTATTATCCTGGATAGAGCTGGAGCCCATTCTCCTAAGTGAAGTATCACAAGAATGGAAAAACAAACACCACATGTACTCACCACCAAATTGGTATTAACTGATCAACACTTATGTGCACATATAGTAGTAACATTCATGATGTGTCAGGCAGGTGGGAGTGGAGAAGAGGGGATGGGTATATACACACCTAATGTGTGCTGTGTGGGGCATGGGCATGCTTATAGTTTTGACTTGGGTGGGGCAAAGGCAATATATGTAACCTAAATATTTGTACCCGTGTAATAACCTGAAATAAAAAAAAAAAGAAATCCCAAGATTTTTAAAAATGAACACCACCACGAAAAATATATTGACTGAGACATCGCCATTCCCATAATCACCATTCACAGAAATGTAGACACTGCACGACTTCCCTGATGTCTATACTGAAAAAAGAAAATCCTTATTAGAGCAATGCTTTCTGGATTAAAAACATGGGAAACATTTTTTTAAAGTAGAAAGAATAGAAAAATAACACTGTGTCAATCCATAGTTTAGCATATTAATTAGATATAAAATTCAAAAATCAAAATTTGAGTTCCAGACTTTGTCACTAACCAGCTAATCAGGCATTAGGAAAATCATTGTAACACTCTGGACATCACTTTTAACATTTGCAGAAGGAAAGGTTAAATTAAATTTCACAAATTGAAAAAATGTATGAAACTCACTTTTTTTTAGTGTAAGGCTAAATAAAAATTAAAAATAAGAGATTTGTTTTTTCCTATGAAAAAAAGGAAGAGACCCTCTCCCTCTTTCTTAAAGAATTTACTTTAGAAAATTTTTATGTTGTTTCCCTGTGTCTTTGAAATGTATGTAAATCTTTATAAAAAGCTAAATAAACCTCTTGCCAGCTTTAAGATCCAGGATTGTCTTTCTCACTGACCTAGGACCCATCTTATGAAATACAATTAATTACAAAGGAAGATAGCACCCCTATCTCCCAGTTTCTGTGGGAAGGAACAGTGGGCACTTTATCTGGTCATAAAGATATTTATTTTTAGTTTATGGGAAATCTCCATACTGTTTTCCATAGTGGCTATACGAATTTACATTCCCACCAACAGTGGATAAGAGTTCCCTTTTACCCCCATCCTCAGGAACATCTATTATTTGTTGTCCTTTTAGAAATAGCCGTTCTAAGTTGGGTAAGATGGTATCTCATTGTGGTTTGAATTTGTATTTCCCTGATGATTAGAGATGTTGAGCATTTTCTCATATAACTGTGGACCATTTGTGTTCATTTGAGAAATGTCTATTCATATTTTTTGCTCACCTTTTAATGGGATTATTTGGCATTCTTACTGTAATGTTGTTTGAGTTCCTTGTATATTCTGGATATTATTACCCTGTCTTTTTCTCCCATTCAACAGATTATCTCTTCACTCTACTGATTGTTTCCTTTGCTGTGCAGAAGTTTTTTGTTTGTTTGTTTGTTTGTGTTTTTTTTTCCTTCGGATAAAGCCAATTAATGAACACAGATAATCATGCCAACTAACAAATAAATTTACAATAAACTATGATGTGTAACATATGGTACTATCCAGTCCTCTTACTTGAGGACTAGTTGTTATTTACACTGAGAACATTCATGTAATGGGTTGTATCTCTGCCTATATAGAAGCGTAAGACTTCTTTCGGTCTTTGCAATCTAGTAGTGGATTGTCTGTGATTCATAGCCCATTTCAGTTTAAAATTTATTCAAGAATAAAATTGTCTTCTTTCTCTTCTACCTTTGCAGAGATATTTTCAGGGTTGAGAGGAGTTTTTTTTTTTTGTTTGTTTTTTGTTTTTTGTTTTATTACACCAATAGTAGTCACATAACTTTTTTCAAATAGAAGAAAGATGGTGTGAAAGAGAATTTAATAGTGTTAGTAATTATGCCTGCCATCCATTAAGCATATGCCTTGGAGGAAGTGTGAGATGGGAGACATGATATCTATTATCATGTAAACATTATGCCATTCTGTGTCTGACTTAATAAAAACACAACTACAACAACCACCTCCATCCTAATGACAACAGAAAAGTTCTAAACACAAGACATGGAATTTATTTGTTGCTCTACCCAAGAAATAATCTTTTAAAACTAAAGATGAGAAAAAAGAAAAAAATAGCTATCTCTATTAGACTAAATTAGATTAATTGAGAGAAGTATTCCATCTGCATGGAAGATACAGGAAATTTTAAAGGGAAAATTTGCTTGAATTTTGCCTTACATTCTGACTTTAAAATTTGAATGCTTCTCTGCACTATGATAACTCACAAGTAGTGGTTATTAAACTTTGGAGTTACCAGCCTCTTAGATATTCTGATGAAGTTATAAGCACTCTCCCCATAAAAATTTCCACATACTTATACATTTACAAAATGATACATAAAATTGTACATGGCACAGGAATCTGCTGTAGGAAATGGGCACCCTTATGACAATGCAGACACTCATTGACAAGCCTTAGTCTCAGTACAAAGAATCCTTGCTCTAGGAAGAAAGAGTCATTTAGGATCTTTAGCTACTTTGTTTTTTTTCTAAATCATCTTTAGATAATAATACGATTCTTGGAGTCGGTGATGACTTAAGCCTAGAGGGATAAAAATGTTTACAAATATCTTGTCAGTAGTAGATTTAGAAAGATGCTCATAGTTGTGGTGAGACTAGAAGTTTGTGTCAAGCAGAGACAGTGTGTTCAAGAAGAGATCCCAATTCCATTAGATCCTACATTGTTTAAATAGTCACAGAGTAGAAATGTTTCCCTTACTGCTGCTTCTACTGGAATATAATGAATGCTACTTAATGATCAAGGTGAAAGATGTTAACAAATTTCTCACCAGATATTTAGGTATACTTGGAATTATAGTTTGCTCTTAAAGAGCGTGGAGCTACTTTATTTGTCCCCTGCCTCTATAAATGTTAGTATTTCTTTTTCATTCAAGCTGATTAAGCACACTAGTGTTGTATTTTCTCTTTTTAAACTAGCTTTTGAGTTATACCTGAATATCAGAAATGGCTAAAACACTGTTCCTGCCTTCATGGATATTTTAGTTCAAATCATTTAAATTATAATAGATGCAAACACATAATTGCAATAAAATGATATAAATTTATGCTGAAGACCTACACTAAGTTCAGTGGTGGCAAGAGGGTGGGTTGTGATATGTATTGATAACACTCTTAATAGATAATTCAAGTAGTACAAATTTGTTGTGGTTAAAGAAATCCGTTATGGAGAAAGGATAGCTAGGCTACTTTCAGAAAGAAGTAGCAAATTTCAGAAGGGTTTGCTATGGCATTGGTATAGAATGTGATACCATTAATCACAGAGAGAAATAGTCCGGCCAATACACAATCAGTGTGTTAGCTTTTTATTAACTTCCTGTATTTATACAGAAACAAATGTCACTAGGAGTGGAGGAATCCATGCCTTTGCACTCTGTTTGATTTGTGAAATGAATCTTCTGCTTGATGACTGATAGCAGTTATATCGATTTTGCCAGCCTCTTAACGCTGAGTGGTTTCAGATCCTGCCATTCTGCAAATCGTATCTAGTCAGCAACTCTAAAACACGGGCAAAAAGCAATGAAACCTGTATGATAATCTCTGATTCTACAGGGGATACCTCCAAAGGCACTTTTAAAATGATAAAATCACCACCTTTCATTTATATAAATCTTTTCCTTTGAGGACTTCACAGTGATTCAGAAATTTCACTCCACTGATTTTCACTTTCACTCCTCAAGACACTGACAGGGGCCTATAGAAATGTTAAATTGGTCTGATTCCAGCAAAGAATAATCACTGTTAACTTGGGGCAGATGAAAAGGATCTCAGCAGAGGAGTACATTTCCATAACTTTCCAAAGTAGGAGCATAAAACAAGAGGATTGAATCCTGGCTCATGTTTACTTAAATTTCTTTTGTTCCAAAGATCTAATAAACCAGCACCTAAGAGAGGCTGACAGCACTGCATTTTTTTAATCCATAGGCTGGTCTCCATAAACTCACTGCTGGTGAACAGAAAGAACCACCTGACTAAATTATCATGCAATTCCACTTTCTAACTGCTTTTGAGGCCAGCAAATGCCAAAATGGTGACACTTGCAGAAAGAATGAAGGTGCAACCAAAGCTTGTGTCCATACTTTTTTATCAGTAGAGTTATAAGCTGTATCAAATATTTATTATTTATTGGGATCCCATTAGCAAACAAGGCTTATACATAGAAAGAGTTCTCTTAATGAGAACTAAAAAAAATTGAAATGGAATACCTCATAGGTTGATAATGACAAAATGCAGATACAATTATGCTTTCCTCTTTCTTCAGGTTCTTCCTGAAAATTTCCTTCCATATACTCTGTATTCCAGTCAAAATACATTTTATTACATTTCCCAAATACTTTTTACTATTTTATAATTCCATACCATTGTATGCGCTATTATGTTCTTGAAAATGATGTTTAGACCCAAGTTAACTGAGTAAATTCCTCTTTTTATCCTTCCAGAATGTGCAAAATATATAATAGTTGGTTGCTTAGCCACTAGCCATTTCCCTCTCTCTCCTCTTATTAATAGAACCTGTATATACTACTGGTTGCAAATGCCCCATATACAGTTTCTCAGCTTCCATTGCAGCAAGGGGTAGCCATGTCGTGTGATAAATCTAGTCAATGAGACATAGGAAGAAGTCTCCCAGGATTTTTTTTTCTCTGTCACAAATATAGATGAAGAGAATATTTTACTGCCCTGATAATCTGCTTGCCTTCCCTCTTGACTTCTAGAGATATGACAGTCATTTTGGAAACATGACACACCAATCCCTAAGATGAATGAGAAGTCAGCTTGATGAAGATGGGTGATTTCAAGTATAAAAACAGCATTTGTGCTTAATGACATATTTGGGCTGCAGACCTGCTCTAAAAGCTCCAACATGCTGACTTTTTGTTGTGTGATATTAAGTGGTTTTTATTTTTATTTCTCTGTCAGGCTTTCAGGTAATTACATCGGAACTCATCCTAATTATTGCAAAGAACATCAACTAAAGCAGGGCCATTCATCATGTGCTCTGAGTTCCGGCTGTACCATCATTGTCAGGGAACTTGGCAAAAATGCAAATTCTTGAATCACATTTTTCTGAATCATAATCTCTTGTGGTGGGGAAGAACCCAGAAAACCATCTTAACAAGCTTTTCAGGTGATTCTTACAGGCCTACAAGAAGTGGGTCTATAAGTGTGTGTTTTACCTTTGTACCCATTCCCTGTGCCTGGTATAATCCTCAGCACATAGAGTCTACCAACAGAAGGTGACTAGAACCAAGATTAACCTGCCTGCTTTTCAGGGCTGCATTGACAATTGTGATATGCAAGAGGCATTTGTTAGAAATATGGGGTAAAAATATTATAGAAAATGTAACAAATAAAGAAATTTAACCAATATAGAAAACAGATATAAATCCTGGTGACCCTACGTGGTGGTTAATTTTGGGTGTAGATTTGATTATTGAGTGTGTTTGTACGGTGTTTTGGAAGAGAGTAGCATTTGAATCAGTAGACTGAGTAAAGAAAGTCTACCTTTACCAGTGTCGGTGGGTATCATCCAATTCATTAAGATCTCTGATAAAACAAAAAGGCAGAAATTCACTCTCTTCTGAGGATCCCCACAATCTATCAAGTACAAGCTGGAAAGCCAGTGGTATCATTTAGTTTGACCCCAAAGGCAAGAGAAAAAGGAGCACCAAAGTCTGAGGGCAGGAGAAGATTATATATATATATATATATGTGTATTTCCTATTGGTTCAGTTTCTCTGGAGAACACTAATGCCCACTCAAAAATTGTTTTAGATCTTCATCTAACATTTGACAGACATTAAGCTCTTCTGTGTTTTCCATCTGACATCTTTAAAACTGGTGGTCCTGCATGGTATATTTGATAAAGAGTTTGGCCTAAAATTTTTATACACACACACACACACACACACACACACACATGCACGTGCAAACATAGAGCTCTGGCTTTACAGACTGGATCTGCTACTTACTATCTCTGTAATTTAGTCTGCATAATTAACATCTTAAAGCCTCATTTTCATATTTAAAATTAGAGATATTATTGCCTTTCTTGAATGTCTGTTGTTATAAACACTTTCTTAAAAGATAAGAGATAGAGGAGAAGAATAAGTAGCTGCATTTTTTTCTTCTTTTCTCTCTCTCTCTCTGTTTTTTTTCCTTTTTTTAGCAAAATGTTTTGATTGACTATTTGAATGTATAAAGATGGGCTTTAGAGCACAACGTTAAACAAACAAATGGCTTATTTGTTTTTACAAAATCCAGAAGGAGAAGAAAGTGGTTCCCTGAAGGAGTTATTATGGTGGGGAGAGAAAAAGAAGAAGTGAAGATATCTAAGCAGAGAAAGATATTACTCAGCAAATGGTGGGAAAAGTATGTATTAAGGAAAAGAAACTTGATACATGGGAAGTATCTATGAGCAGGTTTAGACAGAGACTTTCAAAAATAAGGCTGGCTTATAAAGTGTTGAATTTTGCACGGGTTTTGGAGCTGTGCCTGGTGCCCCACCCTCATCATTATCCACAATTTCCAGGAATTGTCTTGTGTCAGTTGTACCTTGGAAGGCATTAAAAGAAAACTGGGCCGCCCTCTAATCTGGGATCACTATACAAGAGATATTAGAGAGCAGAGAGAAGGCAACCATGGGGAGAATGGAGAGAAGAACAGCATGCAGCATTTGGTAGAAATAAGGAATCATAACAAACATTCTTAGCACAGACAGAAGACGCCAGAAAATTTTGCTGTTACTAAAGAAAGATAGACTCTAGATTTCCCTCTTCCCAGGGGACGGGACAGAGACTCAAAAAGTTTGCAAAAATACGTATAAAAGTCATGAACAGAAGTCTTGTCAACTTCTACATAGCTGACATTTCTGTTCTAACAATATAAGTAACAAGTTCCCAGCATTATATTACACAGTTTTAACATTTTTATTCTCCCTCAACCTTGGCAAAATATTAGAAAAAGTGGTAATTAACATCTTCATCATAATCTTCTTCATTAAAGCAGATTATAAAACAGTGACATCAATGTCGAGGTAAATTTTATTCCTTCCTTGATCTAGGAAAGAAGTATCAAGTCACCACATGGCTCACAGCAAAAATTTTTCCATCGCCCTGGGAGATAGTCCCACCCTGGGGGTTACAAACCTTGGTTTAAGCTGTCACTCAGAGTTTTCTAAATGGACAAGGAGTAGCTTTAGGACACATTTTTTAAGCATCATGAGCACATATTTTTCATTGCTGGAATCCTGAGTAGCCAGTTTGTCATATGTCCAAAGTTTGCATATGTCATTGTCATTTGAAATATGGGCATGTCTATCACAGATTAAATTAATGGCCAAGTTGGAAAATGTAAAAACATCACTTTTTAGTGGTCCAGGTGTTGTAGGAAATGCTAATGAATCAAGGTGAGTAGTGGCAGTGGGCAGCATTCCCAACTGGTGGAGGTCATTTGCAACAATTCTAATTGCAATTATTCAGTTTCTGTGCCCAACTTTTTGTTCTGAAGCCTGGGGAATTCACATACCATCTTCTGTCACCAAATTGCTACTTCAAATGGTTTTAAATAGGCACAGCTGTTTTCTTCATTATTAATGTACCTCAATAAATATACAGAAAAATATCTAATTTCAGTGGATATTTAAACAAAATATTTAACTCACCCAGTCTCTTATATCACCCAGTGATATAAGTTCTTCTTATATCACTATACCCAATTCTGTGATATAATAAATTTCATAACTTGCCTGTTAGTCTTCAAGTCTGGATTCATTTTGTTTCCTACCAAATAATGATCAAGTATGAAAAACATTAAAGGAAAATGAAAGGTGATTTTGGAATGTCTCACTATAGACTCTTTCATATTTCCTTCTTTTTTGTCTCTTTCCACTTCTTTTCTTTCATGATTTTTTAAAAGGGCAAGAACAACTTGCTCTAAATATGAAAAATCTAAAATAGAACAAAAGTAGGAAGGTAAAGTTTTAGAATCTTTACTTTTCTTGGAATTAGAGCTCAGCTGAAAATTTTTCTTACTAAATTTTCTGTGCTCTTTCAAGGAGGAAAGGAATTTAATAAACCCAAAAGTGTCTATGAGCCCACAGATTTTGTGGTAATCAACTTATGTGGGTAATATATCCTCTGCCTAACGGGTTAAAATATTTGTAGAGATTCTGTGATTACAGATAAATCACATCTGTATTACTGCATAGGCATATTTAATAATTTTGTTTAGAAAGTTTGTATAGAATTAGATGATCCCTTATCCCCCCCTATTCACGTCAACTGGAAACTCAATGGGCTAAAATTTTGTATAATAATATCTATTTTGGAAATGTAGTTATTTGAAATGTTAGTTTTCAAATTTATACAAATATGTATGAATTTGAACCTATGGTTATGTAACCATAGTAATAATAACACCACTGAGCACTTAGACTTTAAATTCTCTCATATGCATATGCATTCAACTCATTGACAGATATTCCTGACTCTAATGAAAATAATATAAGTGCAAACTAATTAATTCCATACAAGAAAAAAAAAAAACAGTTAAAGCATGGTACTCATTCATCATCCTGCTTGTTTGTTTATTTATTTAACAGTTTGTATAAGAACATTGTCCAGATACTTGTGAAAATAATAATCTGGATTATGTTTTTAATACTTGAGAGAAAAACTAGTATCTAGGGTAGAAATATTGTTAATTCAAAGAAAAGATAAAAATGATCAATATTGCATGGATTATTATGCTGTTTCTTAGTAAAGCATAGTTAAATGTAAGTTTAGGTCTGTGATTGTCCTACAATGACCATATCATGTTTGGTTCATATGCTCTCTCTTTCCCCTCTAAAGACTCCAAAGAAGAGCATTCCCTGGTGATCCAGTGCTCCTGAGAGAGTGTATGAGTGGGTGAGACTGTGTGTATATTGCTTGTGTGTTAGGCAATTAAACTAAAATTAAGATTTATTTTTATTGTTATGAAATTTTTTATATTGGTTATAAAATGTCAAATCATTCTTTTTTCAATAACTGAATTTACTTAAGCATACCTAAAATTTATGCAGCTATTTGCAAGGGAATTCACTTTACAATTGGAAACATTAAAATATTTGGTGAATCATTCTTTCTTCAGACATGATGAAGTCTGAAAACTGCCATACTGTGTCTATTTTAGGAGTTTTCGTCATCATTGTTCTGAATAAAGCCTTCTAAAATCAGGCTATTCAGGCTTGAAGTTTCCCTCCCAAAATCCATGTTGCTTTCTCTTTCACTTCTGTATTAAACTGCTACATCTCTGAGAATAAATTTTAGAAATGAGAATCCACCAGACCCCCTATAATACATGCATGGGGTTTTGATGTGCTTAGTAACTATTGGTTACTTTGCCAGGATACTCCCAGTTTCATGGGACTCACTGCAAGCCTATGAACTGTTCAGAAACGAATAGGAGGGATATTCCTAAGAATCTGATAGAAAGTGATGGTGGACAGTTAGATAAGGATTTAAGGGATTGGTTTATAATAATAAAGGAAACATACTTAGCATGTGTACTTGAAAATCACGTATTCTATTACTCCCACTGCCACAATTCTTTGACCTTATAATGAGTCATCAATCTTGATCCTCATCACTTTTTCCATGTCTCTCAGAAATCTTCTGTCTACATCTGCTTCCTTGTCCAGCATAGATTCCATGCTTTAGTGTATATATGTCTATATGTGGTTACACACACACACACACACACACACACACACACACTATTAACATCCGTCTCAGTTTGCCCCATTTGACTATCAAAACCCATCCGGTTGAACAGTCATTACCTTCTCTTTGTGCCTAAGCAGCATAAAGTAATTGGTGATATTGACATGGACTGAGTCTTCTCACTTTAAATCTGAAATGACAAAATTCGCATAGGAAATCCACACCTCTTGGCCATTGTACCACATTTCCCTTTAAAATATTATCCCCTGGGATCCCTTTTCTCACAAACCTAACTCTTGCTTTACTCACAGCAAGTTGAAGACTTCACTGAGGAAATTAAAGACATGGAGAAAATGCCTCATGTTAATCAAATCTATACCCCTACATTCATATACCATCTCTCTCTCTCTCTCTCTCTCTCTACACACACACACACATATATATCTCTTCTTATTGTACAATGAAGATATTTTCTTACTCCTGTCAAAGCTAATGTCTTCACTGGTTTTAATGACAAAATTATCCCCAAATAACTTATTACACAATCTTCATTTCCTCAGCTTTCACTCTTTCATAAAACCATTTTAGTCTTGCATCAGTATCCACCAGTCCAGTAAAATTGCTTCATTCAGTTTCACAGCAATAAAATCATGAACATAACCAATATGTCTAGCACTATTTTTAAGTTCTGGAGATATAGCAGGTTTTGTTTTTGTTGTTGTTGTTTTTTTTTAAATAAACACAATCCTTTCTTTCTTAGGTCATGTATTCTTATGATGGGAGCCATGTTATAAACAACTGAGTAAATTACATAGGTTAAATTTTGGTAAGTGCTAGAAAGTAAACTAAAGCTGCAAGAGAAAGGTGCAGGGTGTGTCAGTACTGAGTGTGGTTGATTTTAAAGAGGGTGGTCTGGGAAAGTATCACTAAGATGTTGATACTTGAGCAAAGACCTAAAAGGGTTAGGAAAATAGCTATAAAACAGTCCCAAAAAGAGCTTTCTTGGGAAAGGGAATCACAAGAACAAATTTAGAACGTAATATTGTGTCTGACACATCCCTTCTCCCTCACTGGCAAGTCCTAGCATCTTTTGTTGTTGATGTTGGCTTCTACTCAATGAAACCCTGTGTGTTACAGTCTTTCAGTGCTCAAAACTCTCCTCGTCAACTATGCTCTCCTCCTTAATACAATCATTCAATCCCATGATGTATCATCTCTATTCTGATCCAGCCCAGGTTATTCTTGTGATCTCTGTATCTGTATATCCACCTGCCTTCATATTTCCATCTATATCTTAGATTTATCATCTCCCAAATAAAACTTTTATGTGTTTCCCTTGTTTTCCCCATCAGTAAAACAACCCTTTCAATATTCAACCAAAAGACAATCATATATGTTATCTTCCTTTTTCTACCTTTAATATTCAATCCATTAATGATCTCTGTTGATTTTAATTTCAAATGTGTATACATCTCTTAGCTTGCCTGCTTATACTCTACTTCACGTGAGATGTAGCCATAACCTCCTAACTGGTTCCTTTGACTATACTAATGTCTATCCCTTCAATCAATTTTTCACAAGTAGCCTAGATAATTTTTCTTAAAATGCAAATCTGAAAATTTTGTCCCCTAATTCACAGGTTAAGGTAGCATCACAATCCACTTAAAATAAAATTCAAAATCTTTCCATGACTTAGACAAACATTTATCATTGGCCTTTCCCTAATCTCATATTTCATCCACACACTTCTAGCTCTTAAAACTCTAGACACATTAATTTTTAAAGAACTCAAGGCAATAGCTCTTTATTTGAGTCAAGGCCTTTTCACTACTATTTGTGTATCTGCAAATTTTTTTTCTCTATCCATGCATAGTTAGTTCTCTTATATACTTTATGTCAGTAGATCTATATTGTCACATCAAAGAGATCATCTACAAATTAGCATCTCCTATTTTCTTTCTCAAGATTCTGTTAATGTTTATAGAAATTCTTACAATATGTATTTATGTTATTTTCTTAGTTTTTGGTCTTCTATAGGTCAAAAAAATTATCAAAACTGATTTTTTTCATTTATTGTCACTTTTTCTATCTTCCTTACTGGATTTCAAAGTTAAACATTTTTATTTTATTCTTATAATTTTAATCCAAGCCCCTGCTATAGTCAATGTCTCATAGCAGGTACACAATAATTTTTTTTAAATATCTGATTGAAAAAATGGATGAATATATTATTCAGTAAAGAAAAATAAAATTAAATTTGGCAGGGATGAAAGAGACAATTTTTGAAAGCATTGGTGTTTGCTTATATGGGTGATTGGAGTGACTCCCAAACATTATGGTTGGTAAATCTCTGTTGTAACAATAGAGTCTTGTATTAACATTATGTGATAAAGTATAAAGAAGAAAAGTAAACAAATGGACAGACACATCTGTTTAATGGTTTTAAAGTAAAATATCATTCCTGATTGTGTGGTGATTCAATGATTTCAGAGATACTCATTCCTATCAGATTTGTTTTTTTTTTTTTTTTTGATTCA
>CM052438.1:153633798-153659896 GCA_028533085.1 Varecia variegata | reverse complement strand
ACACACACACACACACACACACACACACACAGAGTAAAATATAGGAAGTATTGACTCTTTAGGAGAAGCACATAGGCATCCAAACTGGGAGAAAACACTACCAGGTACAAAAATCAGAGAAGGCTGCATGGAGGCAACCTTTAAGAATGACTGTTGCTTTATGTTAGCCCAGAAATAAGATCTTATGCAAATTGTTTATTTGAGTGGTGATCCCATGTAGTCCTAGTTTGGGGGGTTGGGAAGTAAGATAGGGAGGGGAAGGAAACCAGTAAACTTGACTTAAAGAGTAGATTGACATTGTGAAAAATGGAGACAATACAGCTGGAGATTTCCCCTTGGATGGCAAGAAACACAACTCAGAATTGTATCCCCATGAGGGCAAGGAAACCAGGGTAGTTTTTCCTCCAACTTCTATCTGACATTGGCTGAGCATTGCTCCTGTGGCCTCGACTTCCAAAAGCTTCCAGCATGCCAGCATTGTACACTGGGCACAGCCACATTATCTGCAACACCTATAAAACTTAGATCAGGCCTAAGGAAACCGGAGGGAGAAATCTGTAGGACAGAGGGAACATTATAAGCAAATGCACGTAGATGAGAAGGCTCAGGGGAAACCAAGAGCCATATGCAAAGTAGTTGTTGTGAAGTCTGAAGGAAGTAGAAAGAAGTCAGGGTGAAACAGAATTGGAAAATGATAATCTAGAGGACTAGGTTGAAAAGTTCAAATTTTTTTCCTGTAGGCAATTAGGACCAAAAGACAATTTTGAGCAGTAAAGTGATATAAACAAAACAAATATTCATAAAAATCAGATTGGTAAGTAGGTGGAGAATATTAAAAAAAAAAGGGAAAAGAGGACTGATTGAGAGACCTGTTCAGAGGCTATTGAAAACATCCTAGAGAGTAGTTTTAGAGATTTAAATTGGGAAAAGGTCAGTAGAAATGAAGAGAAGGAGAAAAAAGGAGAAGTATTATAGAGGGAGACTTTCTAGGATGCTTTATGTTTTGATGTAGAACATAAGGCAAAGGAAATGAGCATTATTTGGGGCCATCCACTAGGAGCAAGATGTGGATCTTGCATACTGAATGGACGTAAATAAATAACAAAGGGATGGTGCGTTCCGTTTTGGTTTTCTGTGTTCCAATGCCAGGTGGACCTTCAGACAATGAAAATGTGAGATTGATCCTGTTAAACCTAATAAAGGAGATGAGCTTCGTCAGGTGAGGGTCAGTGCTAAGTACAAGAGGCACTTTTAGCAAGTAGGTGATGTGCAAATGCCATTGAGGAGAAATAAAAAGTATATGCATGAGATCTGGTAAACCAAATGTCCCTAGTTAAAGGCAAGGGACCATGTTGGGCAGTGCTGAGAGATGAAGCACTATTTCTTGGGTATACTGCCTTTCTACCAGAAGATGCTGACAGGAGACTGAAAAGGGAAATTAACATTCCCATTCTTTGTACACATTGGCATTTACAAACAGTAGATAATCGATTCATACTGCTTGACTGGTAGTGGGGGAGCAAGAATAAAAGGACAAAAGGTACAGAAGAGAGAAAAAAATGAAAACTATAAAAAAATATAAAAGACAAGGAGAAGAATAGTATCCAGAGTAAATTTTCCCCTCCAGGCAAGCAAAAGGAAGGGCACAGGGTTGCTAATGCCCTTCTGGCAGAAAAGGAGCAAGGCTCGTTATTTTACTCTTTCTAAAGTTGCTCCCAGCTTCCCTGTGCTGCTTCTGTAGCGGCACTAGACTTGCTTAGATAGCAAACATGTCAAAAGGTTTGTTAATTTTTTTTGAAAGATTGCCCCAGGCCTTCTCCTTCACAGAGTAAGATTAACAGCACCCTGAATGTGCCTCCTAAATGGGAATGCATCTCTAATCCAACCCAGAATTCTAGGTGTCCCAAGCCTCATTAACCACTTCATTTCCTACAGGAGGAGAGAAATGGTCAAGGGACTGGAGGTAGATGTCTCAATGTCAGGGAGTGAAAGAAGGATCTTCAGCTCCTGTACTCTGAAGCATTGATAAGCTAGATTTCTTAATCACTCTTTGAGTTTATTAACTGGAAACATTTTGTTGTGAGGCCAGTGATAATAGAACTCTCTATCCGACACAATCGTAATGACTGGTCAGGAATTTTACAAACCCAGTCTCAAATAATATTCACAAATTCTACATGAAAGACGTTATTATTTATCTTTGTTTTACAAATATGAGAATCAATGCAATTCACTTGCCCAAAGTCACAAGGCTAATAGTATTAATAGTCTAAGGTGGGTTTAAACCGAGATCTACCTGACTCTAAAGACCATATTTTTCCCACCCCCAGAAATGCATCTCCGTGAACTTTGGACTATTGTAACAACTGTCATGATAAAATAAGGGAGTTGAACTTGATGAACACTCTGTAGGAGTCCATGATTTCCTTATTGCTTAAAAGACCATATTTCTAAGTTTCTGTGATCTTGGGAGCTTTCTCAAACATTCATTCATAGAGAGATTCTATAGCAATTGACTAGCTTAGAAAAAAAGAAAGGCTAAGAAGGTTTATAAGTATGCAAGTTAAGAAATGAGAAAGGACATGTTTCTCTTGAGCTTCCCGAGTCTTAAGAATGCTCACTCTTATGGCTCCTGTAGTTTCTATTTATAATGTCCCTACCTTTCTTCCCTCATGTTCAGGAGAAAGTAGCAGGAACACAGTAAATATTAGATTATCGATATATCTTTTCATCAATTTTCTAGCCTGTCTGGTCTAATTGCAGTCTTAAATGTGTTTTAGATTTATGGATGTCTTTTCTTCATCAAATAGAAATGAGCTATCTAGTTTACAATAGGGATAATTAGTTTCATTTTTAACACATCTTAAATAATTAATAGACTATATGTGCAATGTTTATATCAATATAAAATGCTTTAAACTTCACTTTGCTCTCCTCAAAATTCATACTATATTTCAATTTATTTTGTTCTGTATACTATTTACATCAGTTCACTAAACATCACAAAGCTAATTTAATGTGATTTTATGGTATTTTTCCAGGAATAAATAGCATTTTTGAAATGAGAAAAGATCAACTGCAAGCTAGCAGGTACTTTGGTTAAAATGCAAAACATCTAAATGCATGTAGAAACATTCGTAATTTTTCTTTAGCTAGAAAGAAGAGTTCTTGTACTACCACAAATTATTTCTATTGATTTTCCTTATCTACATGACATTTTAAGAAGTCCATCTCAGAATAAGCACAGAAGTCAGTCTCAGAATAACTTGAAGACAGTCTTGAGTTAATGGCAATTGGACATAGTTCTAAGATACTCCACATTCACTCTTTTTACTGTGAATGTGGTGAAGACGTTATGAATAATACATTATATGTTAAAAGAGAGAGAGAAAAAATGCAAATTCAGTAGGATTCAGTCTGTATTTATATCTTTTTTATCCAAATTAAGGAAGGTATTATACATTATGACTATCAATGGTAGAAATTGTGGGAAAGCCAAGTGTATGCTCTCATTTAACTTCATACCAGCTCTTAACTACTCAGGAGATTAAATATTTTTCTAAGCTTTTTAGTTTTCCTCTTTTGGTTTTGTAACCAATATTTACAGAATTGCTTTACCTATTAGAAGACAGGCTGACAGGCCAGACAAAGAGAAGTTTTAAAGCTTATGCTGCTTCATTTCAGCACATTTTCTAGGCAGATTTCTAAACTTATTCAGTAAAGACTAAATTAAAGTCTGTGAGTGCTTAAAGGATTATTTGGGAGTTGAATTAATCACATTATTCCTGTCACACATCAGTAGGTAGCACAGAGGGTCAGCTTTACTGATTTAAGGGACTTGTTTATTTGAGAATCTTGATTTCCTAAAAATTATTTGATAATATGATAATTTACTGAAAACATGTTAAACTAATTACACTTTGTGTTCCAACATTCATTTCTACTCACATTTAGTAGCAGTAATTTTAAAATGTCATTAATATAGAGCCTTGAATTTGCAAAATACCTCTTTTTTTGTTTTCACATCAGTTTTCAAAATTAGGTGATAACTTCCAGACCATACCTTATGTAACACATATAATCATGGGAAATACTCATCTAGCCATGAATTCATTCATTCAATAGATATCCAGTGAGTGTATATCATGTGTACATAATAGTAAATAAGGCAGACACAACTCCTATAGCTAGGAGTTCATATTCCAGTGGTGGAGACAATTAAACTAAGGATTCCAATCTTAGGGAAGGATTTTGATGAGTAATTACACGTCTCAACAAGTACACATTGGAGAGAGACCTATAACCCATAGATATTCCTCCATAGCCCACAATTCTCTTACAGGTTGGGGACAGATTCTAAGAGTTTCACAACTTGAAAAAGAATGAGAATGATAAAACTGGAAAAATTTAATATTAATCTTACCATACTTTTTAAAAATGAAGCATTTAAAACTAGTTAATTAATTAATTAATTTATTTATTTATTATAGCTTATTATAGGGGTACAACCGTTCTGGTTAAATATATTGCCCAGTTTAATACTTAACATGGAAACAATAGAAAGTAAATAAAGTACAACTCCAGGAGGGAAGATAAATCTGTGGTTTTAGTCAACATTTTGTATCTATCTCAATACCTGACATATATTAGGGGCTAATTAATATGTTTAAAAGAAACAATAAATTGAATAAAATAATTTTTAAAAGTACTGAAATTTTTCTATTACCATGTCTCAGTTCTATGGTGTTTTATGAAATGTAACTTGTCTACATTATTATTGTTGCTACATAAGGTAACTGGGCATTGAATACCTAACATTCAATACCTAACATTAAACATTTTAGCACATTATGAGAAAGGTATCCTTATTGAAAATGTTAATACAATCAGAAGTTAGAAATGACAAATACCTCTCACAACTCATTTCCTAGCTAGAGGACATAACACTTAGTCTAAATGCCAAGGATTCTTCTCTTGCAGAGCAGGCTTGGATGTCTGGATGCAGCACTATATCTTATTTTGCAGAAAATAACCTTTCAAGGAAGAATAAATGCTTCTCAATAATGATATGAACTCTCTTACAAATAAATTCGCCCCTCATTTGTCAAGCTTAAATTAACATTGGGAGATGTGCTGTGCTTTCCAGAGGGACTGAAAGTCGTGCCTTTGAGGCACCCTTGTTCTCTTCCGATAAATTTCAAAGTTAATAGGCATATATTAAAATAAAAACTCACCTAAGGACTTTCACTTATGTTATATACTTGAGATATTTTTCTTAAAAGTAAATAATGTCTAAGATTACAGCTTACTATTGAGTAGTTTAGAAATAATTGGGGATATAAAACATAAGACTCAATCAGAGTATGTAATTAAATATTTGATTTTAGTACAATTACAACAGGCACACTGGGAGTACAGTAAAAACAGAAAAGAAACTAAGGAAAAGGTGTACAAAGGAGGTGGGCAATCTTTTGTGGCTTGTGGTCTAACCTTGCGTAGGAAACAAAGAGTTGGGAATGAAATTCCCAAAGTTTGCTTTACAAACCTCTAACTCTGTAAAATTAGATATTCATTTTATATGCATTCCTTTCATTCATTCATCCATGGACAATATAAAAATATGTTAGATGCTTACTATGGGCCATGCATTATCATAGGCACTGGTTATATTTTAGAGAATAAAACATGTATGCTCTTTGCCTTTATAGGATTAGCAATGGTCAAATAAACAAATCAAAAACAACAAAAACAATGTACATAGCTACCTAGTAATCCCCTCCTTCTCTCCTCCCTTTCTCTCTCTCTCTCTCTGTCTTGATAGATAGATATTTACACACATGTGTATGAGCGCATGCAATATGTACATGTTTATATATATTTACAAATTGTGGTAAAAAACCTAAAGAAAATGAACAAGAAACAATGAGAAAAAGATACAGACGGATCCTACCTAGAATGGTCAGGGAAGATGTTGCTGAAAAATGACAAAAATTTTGAAGAATGTAAGAATACCTGTTTTGCAAAGAGCAGAGGCTCTGGAATTCTAGACAGAGGGAAGAGTATATGTGAAAGCTCTGAGATCAGAGCAGTTTTGGGTGTTCAAGGACATTAAAGGATTTTCTGTACTTAGAGAAAAGGAGAAGGTATTGCAGCATGAGTTGGCAGGTCAAACAAGGATAGGATCATATAGAGCTTTATGAGACCAGGAAAATTATTGGTATTCTATTATTATTCCATGGTCATTCTATTATTTTAAGTCCAAAAAAGAAATTAATGTTAGAGTAATTCATGATTTCAAAGATTTTGATAGGCTGTAAGTGAAGAATAGTTTGGGGGAAGTTTAGAGTGAAAGCATGAAGGAGCCTCTTACAGTAGGCCAGGCTACTGAGGATGGAGGCTAATATTACAACCGCCACAATAGTAGTAGATAAAAATGAATATGTTTGTTATATATTTTGGAGGCAGAAAAACTAAAACTTTATCAGTCTGTCACTTGTATTCACCATGAAATTTTTCAATTCCTTATTTATGATGTCCTTTTAGATTTATAAATTCTGTAAAAACTATGAGATTTATAATAAAGGATATTAGAATATTAGATACCACTAAGAAAGTTTTAGTGCTACTTCTGTACCAAATAAAATTTTTCTCAGTCTGATTATACCAGGAAGTTTTATTCATTTTTTCCTCACCTGTTAATTGGGGTTAATAAGCATCATTTTGAATTTGTTATATTTCAACCCCTACATTGCTATATTATAATAAGAGTGTTACACAGCTTTTATTGGAAGCATTTTGATTATATTCTAAGTAATACTTTGGGATTTGAAGATGGAATTTGTAAAAATACTCACTGAAGGAGGCTATCTTCAAGAGATTGTCCACATATTATTCATGTAACATTTCAGAAGCTATATCAATGACGTCATTTGGGCTTCACAGGAAAAATTTTACCCTATAAAAACTACCTTATTTTAAAAGCTCTTTCATGATCTAATGTTATTTAATGGATCTCTAATCTTCTCTTTCAATTATGCCACATAAGATAAGGAAGAGTAAAATCTGTCATTAGCATTTTGTTGATTTTTGTATGCTTTTAGAAATACAAAAAATTGGGAGATTTGTAAGGCAGAAAGATTGATAGCAATAATTTAACAATGGCCAATCAGGTAATTTTTAAAATATCTTTTAAAAAGTCTTATTGTCACCACTACTGGTCACTACATACACACAAACAAACAAACAAAAAACCTACAAAGCATTCATACAACAATTTTTATTTAAATGTAGAGTTTCTGTAATGGGAGACAGGTAAAGAAATAATATTCTATTTTTAACTATAATAGTTCTATTTCAAAAATACTCTATGGCAAACTTATTTTCTGTTGAGTAGTTTTGCATTTACAAACACACTGTGCATAATGTGAAACCACTATAATATGTAACAAATAAGCAAAAAATTGACTCTATGGAGATTACTTTATAATTTATACCCAAGATCATTCATGATTCCTAAAATTGCCACAAAATTTCTCAGGAAAATTGAGATATTTTCTCTTCCTTCATAGCGAACGAATTTTGAAAGCCTCCCAGTACAAAGTTCAGAAATGCCAAACATGTTTCATTCTGTAAGCCTGTTAAAGAAAATGGGGTCTATTTTTCACCTAGACATTGGACTATGGCTTAAAATTAGTGTTGAGATAACCCAATTCCACTTTAAAGGGTCTATTGATTTACCTCGTATTTGAACTACAGCCTAATTTTCTCAGTGATCACAGGATGAAAAACAAATTTCAAGGTCATGTCTAACGTGAAGATGGAACTGTATCACAATTTCTAACCTATGGAGGCAGGTATCAAAAGGTTGGCTAACATCCTAGAAACCAGCTAAAAGGCTATGATATATATGATACATGAACATTTCTGGGTGAACGTTGAGTTTAGATTTTTTAGGTGAAAATTGCAACATTATATTTCCCCTGCTATCTGAGGAAAAGGGAAGATTCTATCTAAAATTTCTGAAATGTCTCTTCCTCAATTCCATATGTAGGGCAATGGCACAAGGGGGAACGCTATTGGCTCTTACATATTGAATTGTTGAATGGTGCAGGGAAGAGACAGGAGAGGAAGAAAAGGGGAAGAGAGAGAACCTGAGATGGAAATAAGGAATCCAACTCTCTCTCTTTATTTATTTATTTATTTTTTTGTTATTGTTGTCCTGACTATGTCCAAGGGCAGTAGCACTTTGTTGTTTAGTAATATAAGGAAATAAATTTTGGGACAGAAGTTGCACATAAATGTGACCTCATTTGAATATGTACTACATAAAATAATAGAGAGGATATAAATGTCACTTTGCATATCTTAAAAAAGTGAAGGTATCTGCTAATGCAAAAAACAGTATGTCATGATGATTGTCATGACTTCTCATTTACTTTGCATTTTGTTCCTTCACCACAGTTTTGTTCATTTTGTTTTTGAGTTGTTATTCTCCTGGTGATTCCCAGCAAAACTGACAAAATGAAAAGGGCTGGGACACCTGTCTGTGAGAGCATCATAGAAGGAGCCAGGTAAGGTAACTGTGCTTCATTCTGTAACCAGAGCACAGGGAGAGAAGTACCCAAAAGATGAAAGAGACATTTGTGGCTCGCAAGAGAACAAGGTTACAGATTAAGTCTCCTGAGCAAGTGTCAAAAGGAAATAAAAGAAGAACCAGAGAGTCTGGACCCATGACAGATGCTTGGACTGAGGAAAAAAAAAAAAAAAAAAAGCTGATTTCAAGACCATAGTAACATGGGTATAATAATCCCCACTCTACAATTATTCTGAGACTTAAAAAATATATGGAATGAATGCCCAGTACAGTGACCAACACATATTGAATAATAAGTTAATGATAAATGGCAGCTCTCATCCCATAACACAATTATTTTTTAAATAGTGTCTGAATGTAAAGTAGTTCCATTAAGTGGAGGATAATTGTCAATGTCAAATATTTCAGAATTCAAAGGAAAGAAGCATTCAAGGGATTTGTCAATTGGAAGTTTAATGGCAATGTTAACGACAAATGTCAATACCAAGGTAGTTACAGAAGCCAAATGAGGTGGTTTGGGGAGTGAATGTGTGGTAAAAAAAAAACGAGAGCAGTAAAAATAATCCTATTAAATAGATTTAAAGAACCTTTGCTTTGAATAGAAGGAGCTAACTCATTGCTTCTAAACTGTGAGCAATTTGGCAACATCTAAAAATATTTTATTTGATACAACTGTGGGCGTGTGTGTCACATACGTTAAACAACCTACAATGCACTGGATAGGCCTCCACAAGAAAACAATTATCTGGCCCAATATGTCAATATTGCAGCGTTTGGAAACCCTGAGCTAAAACATTCAAAGGAGAGTTTGTTAATTTTAGGATGGGAAAAAAATGAAGGTATCTGCTAAATTAAATATATAGGAGAGAGAAAGTCTAACTGAAGAAACAAGATTTTTAAGAAGGAAGGAATTGTGAATCAAAGTAGAAATCTCCCCACTCCCACCCCAACCTTCTGCTACAGCCCCCTAGGGCCCCTCTAGAACCAACCAGGTATAATGACCAAAGCTGGTATAGAGATGGGACCTGGGACAGTTTCTGAAGCCCCAGTGGGCTTCATGGACTCAAAAACAGGTTATGCAGCCACGTATCATGTACTACTTAATGAGATTTTAGTCAACTATGGATCTGATACACAACAATGGTTCCATAAGATTATAATACCATATAATTATAATACCATATATTTTTTACTGTACCTTTTCTATGTTTAAACATACAAATACCATCGTGATACAACTACCTACAGGTTTAAGAACAGTAACATGCTGTACAGGTTTGTCTCCTAAGTGCAATTATACAGTATAGCTTAGGTGTGTGGTAGTCTGTATTGTCTAGGTTTGCATAAGTACACCTTGTGATGTTCATACAATGATGAAATTGCCAAACAATGCATTTCTCAGAGTGTATCACCATCATTAAGGATGTATGACTGTATTTCAATGGAGACAGAAAGCGAAGATGGTAGTTTGTTTTTGTTTTTGTTTTTTTAATGGCACCTAGTCAAGGTTTCAGCATGATGATAGTGACCTTTTCCTCAAGAAGAAAGATTCATAAATGTGGTCTTTAAATAACACTGTACTCCTCAGGAGGTTAACAAAAAAGAATATTTGATAGGTTTTTAAGTTGAGAGGAATTTTTATATATGATATTCCATCTATAATTTGGGCCTCAATGTATTGTTTGGTAAGCATTTTTCCTACTTTGAATTAGGAAAACTGTGGCAACACAAGAATTTCGAAGAAAAACAAGTCTGAGACTTAATCAAAGCTCCTTTAATTATAGGCTATGCAATCTTGGACAACTCCCTTCACCTGAAAGGGACTTATGTCAAAAATCTCTTTTGAAATGTTATATTAATACAATTAAATACAATTAATTAAATTCAGTAGCATGTGCTAATGTATACAGTAATTTTATAATAAACATAAATTCTCATCATAGACAAAAATTTGTGAATTCATTGTGATTTCTTGAAAATAATAGCAAATAAATTAGATAAACAAACATTATAATTTTAGCCCTCTTTTAATATTTAGTGCTATATTATACTCAGAGAGACAAATTTTACCATATTGATCAATTTACAACCACTTTCAAAGGGACTAAAGGCTTCAGGGGAAGATTTGCTTCATTAAGCAAGACAAAGTTGGGCTCACTGTACAATTGAAATATATAATAATAAAATTCTTTCCCAGCAGTGCACAAGTGGGCTCAATAATTATAGAGAACTAAATTGTATGGTATACACTAGAAGAGACATAAATCATACACTATGAGAGGCACCTCTCAATTACAAACGCAGCTGTTCTAGAATGTATTTTGCTGAAAAGCCCATTCCCTTACAATGTTCATTGTCAGTCTATTAATAAGCTCTATGTACTCTAAATTGAATGTGTTTTTTTCCTACTGAGAGCAAGTAAAAAGAAACAGAAAAATAAACAAATGTCCCTCAATATTGCTTCGAAAGCTAAATTGAAATATTTCCCCCTTACTCATTTAGCCTATTGATTACATGGGCTACCTTTATGTCTTACAATCTTCGGTAATGCCTTTCTGTTTTAGAAGATTTAGTATATATATTCCAATTAGGTTAATGCAATGTTCAGGGAATGGGACTTTTCTTAGATTCTCTTACATAAAAATGCCATCTCGCTAGGATGTCCACTAAAGTTATCCCACTTTGAATAAGACATTCATGAAGGAACATCAGAGCCTTTATGTAAGCAGTACCAAATATTTGAAATTTATTTTGAAAACGTGTGTGTATTTGTGTGTGCATCTGTGTGTGTGTATGGGTATGTAAAATGATTAGATGAAAGCTTATTTTGGTAGAGAAAGGAGAAACTCTTAGGACTTTAACATGTAACATTTTGTTATATATCTGAATATCAACTATTTCAAAATCAAATTTTCATGTGGAAATATGTTTATGACAGTGTTATTTATAAGAACAAAAATTAAAAGTGAGATAATATATCAATAACAATACAGGTATGAGAATTGACAGTTTTGTGAAATTAATATTTTCAGTGCAATGATAAAATTTATAAAGACAACATACTAAAACCACTGTGAATAAGTTAAACAATAATAGACATGATCTATAGTAAAAAAAATAAAAAATGTACTCACATATAAAAGAGGACTTAATAGATGCAAAGACATATTCCTGTTTTCTTGGAATGAGAGACTCACAGTAATAAATGTGTCAATTATATCAAACCCTAAATTAATAATATTAGTTGAATCAATTACCATATAGGTAAGATTTTTGAAAAGAATTAAAAAAAAATTATTCTAACATTCATTAGGATAAAAGTATACAAAATACCCAGGACATCTTTGAGAAAGAAAAATAATGAGGAAGAACTACCTTTAAAAAATGGAAAATGCATTATGAAACTACGATAATTCACATTGGTATTGGATTAATTACAGATAGCTACACAGGAACTAGCATACTCAAAATCAGTAGGGGAAAGCTGGATTATTCTATCAGCCATTCTAGTTGTCAACTGCTTAGCTCTTTTGAGAAAAATATAAAGCTAGATAGCAATTTTACATAAACCAAAATGAGTATTTTATTGGTTAACATTTTTTAAATGAAATGAAAATAAAATCTAAGTTGTTGGACATATTTGTTAAAAGAATATATAAATTAATGGGGTTTTCTATAAATTAATTCAAAACTCCAGGAAAAACATAGATTTAAATTTATAAATATAGCTATAAAGAATCTTTCCCAAAATAAATGTGTGGGGTTTGTGTGTGTGTGTGTTTGCATGTTTTCAAAAAAACAACAAATTAGGAAGAATCCCAAAGCAACAATTTGGTAGGTGATATCCACTCACCTGAAAAGATGGGCATTTGATGTGCTAAATGAGCCAGGTTCAAAATTCACATCCTGGGGTCAGCTGAGCTTAGGTTTATGTACTGATATATAAAAAGAAAATTGATCTCAAGGAAGTAGTGAATAGAATGGTGGCTACTACAGATTGATCAGGGTGGTGGGAAGGGGTAATGAAGAGCTGTTGGTGAAGGGGTAATTACATTTAATAGAAGGAAGAAGTTCTGATGTTCGGTGGTACAATGGGGCAACTATAGTTGACGATAGTTTACTGTATTTCAGAATAGCTAGAAGTTTTCAAATGCTCCCAACATAAAGCAATGATGAATGTTTCAGGTGAATCTTGTCCCAGTTACCCTGATTTGATCATTGTATGTTGTGTGCTTGTTTCAAGATGTAACATGTAATCCATGAATATGTACAATTATTATGTATCAATAAAAGAAATAAAAAGAAATAAATAAATAATCTTAAATATTTAACTATTTGAAACTTTGGCTTATCCATAAAATGAGGGTGACAACATCATAGAGTTAGCTTGTAGTGTATGTGAAGGGTATTGAGACCATAATAATCCTTATATAAGAAAAGATGATAAAATTATTACTATTTAAAAAAATAATTAAGGTTAATAGCAGTGAAATGATTTATCCATGGTCACAGAGCTATCAGTACCAGAGCTACAACCTGTGCCCAATGTTTTTTACTTCAAGCTCATGAGTTGCCTCTCTGAAGACTGTCTTTTTAACTAGAAAACAATAACTAGACTACATTTTACTCTTTCAATTTAAATTTATAAAATTGTTTTTAAAAAATTTATTCATTGGAAATATGTTGCTGTAATGAAATATAGTTTTTTTAAAAAATTTTATTTCAGAACACAGTGAGATAAACATATAATCTATTGTTGTCTCGGTATGCTTAGTATCCTACCATTAAATATTTAAAGTGAAATATTCATGGCCAAAAATAGTTAAAGGATTTCTGATCAGTTAATAAAGTTGTTGATATAAATTCTATTTCTCCTTTCTTTGCTTCAGGACAAGATTTTTCAAGATTCATGACCTAAGCCTTTTTAGTCTAAAAAGAGACAAGGTATCTATTTTGCACAGCACCAACAAAACTCATTCCTCAAATACTGAACATTAACATCATACCAATAAAACCAATGAGGTGTAGTTACTGGCAGTTTCTACAAAATGGGCCTGCTTAAAATAAACTAAATATCCTATCTTCCCACCCACAAACCTAAACACAGGCACATATCTGAGAGGGGCCATTTTCACAGCCTAAAACACAGGGAAGAAAAAAATAGAAAAGATTCATTGGCCATTTCCTCTAATTGTTTAAAACAATTGTAGCCTTAGTTGCAATCCCCAAAGGGTAGTTCTATAAAAATGCACAGCTCATTTAAAAGCAAATCATTAATACCAATTAAGAAAGCATTTAGCAAGTCCAGACAGAATTTATTTATTTTTATTCCAGGGATAGGATTGAAAAGTACTGGGTCATAAAGCATGCTTGAGTAAAACTGAATATAACTGGGCATAAAAGTAGTAAATACTTTATTGAAAGAGGAGAATAATTGATTTGTGTTTATCCATTTTGCTTATGGATACGCCTGGGCACACACACATTGGTTTTGCTAACTCCCCCATTTTACCAATAAGAAAGCTAAAGTCAAAAAGAACGTTTTTCCAACATCACAAAGGTAGTTACTGTCAGAAATGGGTCTTTAACTTAGTTCTGATTTCCCTTTGTAGTGTTGCTGCCTGCCTAGCAGCAAGTTAATAAGTTTCTATTTCATTATGTACTTAAACCTAGATTTTCTGGTAAAAGGAAAAGTCAGTTTAATGAAAAAATTTGGAAATTTAAGTGCAAGTCTGATTACATTTTGTGAACAAAACTTTCAAACCCAGGTTTGGAAAATGGGACATAATAAACATTTACATATCCAGGAAAATCTGGTGCCTACCCAGATTCTACTTGTGTAAAGGCGTATGTACTTTAATCTTTGCCTTCCTTTTCTTCTTATCTGTTTTTTGTACATTTCGTTTCTCATGAGGAGAGTTGAGTTTCAGAGTTAAGCTATTTTGAAATAATATAGAAGAATGAATGTGAAATGTAATAGGCATTGGTTGTTTTACTGCCTCACAACTATTCCCCTTACAGAAAAAAAGCACATTATTTAGGGGAATGACATTTATATGTCTCTGTCACATGGAAAACTGATTAATTGGAGGATTTCATAGCTCCGTCTACAGGGATTCACTCATTCAGTGATGGGTACATCGTCCCAATTTGCTCAGAGAATATCCCAAAGTTTTTCAAGAGATAGTGGATTAAAATGACATTCTCTTTCTATAGGTATTGTTAATTTCTGTAGACATGTTTCTAGACCTTCTAGCATGTCATTTGTTTCCACATGGAGAGAGCTAACTTGAGAATAAATATAATACAATGAGAAAGACAAGAGATGAAGAAACAACCATAAAATCCTGAAGACATTCTTCGAGCTACTGTTCCAGCCAGGCCTGAAGTTCATAGACTTACCGTGTACTATTCAATGAGACTGGTAAAGTGTTGGAGAGGAGTTTGTTTTACTTGCAAACAAATGAGTCCAGATAAGTAGCAGCAAATGAAACCAATGCTTTTTAGGCAAGAAAACCACAATGTTTTTTTTCTGTAATAATGCAATCACTATGCATTATTAGAAATTGTACTATGCAGTATGAAATCACTTACACTTGCACTATGCACTATGCAATAGTGTAATCAAACTTGCACTATGAACTTTTGAGGGCAGGGTGTTATTTTCTGTTCAGTCCCCTACAGTCCTCAATACAGTGCTTATTATCCTGACACTGATATCAGTTATTGCCAATTTTGCTTCTTAACAGTTCTCATTTCTGTAAAGGTAAATTAATAAACTCTTAGAGAAAAATATTCTGTGAATTTTCTTCATTCTTTTAGTTTTTGCATCCTTGTAACTTTTGCATTGGAGAATTTATTACTCTGAAAGGATTTAGAAGATTTGAGTTTTAGGGTACTTAGATTGCTGAGAAGCCAATTCTTCTCAGCCAATGCAAATAGGGGAATTCTCAAGGCTATTGCTGAATTCCAAGAGTCTATCAAATTCTATCTACTCAGATGGTATATTTTATATTTTTTACTAAGCCTATTTATCACTTGATGTGTTTTCTCAGGTCCTTGGGTTGTTGGTAGTTAAATGTTCTTAGAAATCTAGACTGCAAGTTAGAAATCTCAGTAATGAAAATCAGCTCTTTGAATGTACAAACTCAAATGCCACCCATTCTACAGAGTGCATGGTTTAATTCATTTAACATGTGATGCATTAAAATTGCATGTTTAAATTTATACATTCAAGAACACATGCTTGGGGAGCTGAAATACTATGTTTTTTATACGAAATGAATAGTCAGGGGATCCTTGTGGGCAGTATTACTGATAATATTGCCATTTCACATGCATACAGTACTTTGCTGTTAATAAGGAATGTTCCTGCATGTCATCTCATTATATTCACACAAAATATTTCACATAAGAACCAATGATGGGGGCTGAAGAGGTTAGGTGACATGTGTGAAGCCAAAGAATAAGTGAACAATGGAGTGAGACTGGAAAAAAATACCAGAATTATAAGTAGATTCATGTATTCTGTCCACCATACTCTGCCCCTTTCCCAAATTTTTCAACAAGATCTTGATTTTTGTTAAGTTATATATACATATACACACACACACACACACACACACACATATTAGTACTAAAACAATCCTTCATCATCTGTTTAGTAATAACACTAAAAATGTCTTGGCTTCCAAACTTTGAAGACAAAAACATCTTTTAATAATGAGTTCTTTTTTCTGAGAGTATTGCCCTTCCCATGATTAAAATCTGAATCAAACTCTGAGGGAAATCTTCCTTCCAGGTCAGGGGACAAGAGTCAATTACATAACTTCCTTTGAATTTCATAGCTTTTGTAGATAATGCTAGAAAATGAAATCATCTTAGAACAGCACTTGCCTTCATTTTAACTTCATGTTTGAATGTTAGGATAGGTACTGCTCTCATGGAGGTCTTACTTCTTTCTTTCTTTCTTTTTTTATTTTTTCAAAGGATGAAGAGGTTATCTTTAGAAAATTTCATCTCTATAATATAAAGGATTTGGTATCATTTTCTCAACAGCCTTTGCCTGTGTTTTCAGATTCTTTTCATGATAATCTTTCTTATAAAATGAATGACTCAGGGTTGGTAAGGAAGGAGTTACCAAGAGCCACCTATACATTGCTTCTGTGCTATCACTGGTTAAGAATTTCTTTCCCTGCAGTTTCCCATTTCCATCTGTAGGTCCCAGATTTTAATAGGACCCATTAATTCATTCTTTCCTTACTAAATTGCTCCCTCCCGAACACAGCTTCTACCTCATTTTTCTAAACTGTTTCCTCCATCCCATCTTTTTCTGTTCAGAAAATGTGGTGCTTTCATACTTGCTCTGAAAGTAAGTTATTAAAATTCATCTTGGTAAAAATCTTTTGAGTTTCACAAATGTTTGGAAAATGATGAGACTACCTGCATCAGTAACAGTATACTTTTGAAATCTATCAAAAAATAAATAAATAAAAGTCTGAAAAAATTATATAATAGCAAAAAAATAGAAGTAAAAAAGTATTCAACAATAGGATTATAAATAAATGAATTACTACACAGCTACACAATAAGAATCAGATATTTAAAAGATTACAAAGATAAAAGACTACAAAAATGTAAAACACTTTTACTATAGGAAAAATGTAATATTGAGGGGAAGATTATACTACAAAATAATTTATAAAATGTAGTCACCAATATCATAAATATATACATGGGCAGATGACTATATAAAATACCAATGTTGAAAGTGATCATCTTGCAAATTCAAGGTTAAGAGTTTATTATTATTTATTTAGTGTAGATCATTTATCTCTTTCCTAATTTTTCTAAATCATTTAATTATTTTTAATGAATTCCTTATTTGTTAAAAGTCTTAATTGTTTCTTGTATTTGTATCCCAATATGGGTTTAGAATGTTAGGTAAAAAGTAATTTTTGCTCGCTGCCCTGAACATATTTCCACCATTGTCTTCTGCCTAGGTACTAACATTTTGATAAATAATATTAATCTAATCATCTTCTGAAGCCAAACTTTGTTTATGATTTCCCTGAAATGTTTAAGATTTTATATAATTTTATTTTTCTGAGATGTTTCATCTTATCTACAAATGTCTCATAATTATTACCCTGCTTAGTGGTAATGAATGCTTTACTTATGAAGATTAGTGTCTTTTATAATCATTAGAAATTTTTTTAAAAATATAATTTCTTTGAATGTTTTATAACTTTAAGTATCTCTATTTTTCTCTAGAAAACTTTAAATAGCTATGTTTGGACTTCAATATCTATTACTCATGTCACTAAATTTCTCTATAAAAACATTTTTCATTTTCTGCTGATTGATGGGAGAAATATTGATCTGGACATTCTATTTTATAAATTTATATTTTAGTTGAATTCTGTCTGCTACTTAGACATTTTCAAATATTATCTATTTATTTATAAAATCTACATATTTAAATGTAGACCTTTTAAATATATCTTTAGGTGTTTATTAAACAATTACATAAGCAATTTTCATGATCTACAACTGGTGATGTTTTCCTGACAAAGTGTTTTGTTTTATGGGTATAAAGTCTTCTAAAGTCTTTGGAGCTAAGAATAGTGCTTATTTTAAAGTCTGTTATTTGGTTATTAACTTCTTGTTTAAGTATTTAGGTTCTGGTTTACTGATTTTGGTGACTGTCATCTATTTTTCTATTGTTTTTATTTTCTTTTTCCACAAATTTTTGTTGAATGTTAGTTTTCTGCTTACTTTATCATTTGAAATTCCTGTTTGTTTGTGGACATTGTTTCACTTTGCTATATACTACACCTGATAATTGTGGGAAAAGTGCCAAAGTTACTGTGGCGAATGAAAAAGGGGTATTCCGTGAATTGAGGTTTTCTCTTAGGAATAGGCTGCCTCCTCTCTCCTTTGTGGTATATATTTGTCTACTTCAGGCATGACTCATTCTCTCTTCAAGCACTATTATGTTATAATTTCTTTACCAACTTCAAAGAAAAGTTAGAAGAACAATATAATGAATCCATAAATACCCTCTACCTAGGTTCATAAATGGTTAATATTTTATAATATTTGTAAAAGCTTTATTTTAAAATGTGATGGCAAATACTGAATCTTAGAAAAATGTGCACCTAAGTTTCATCAACCAAGAAGCAGAGATTTATGGGTATCTAGAATAAGAGGGACTTTCAGCACACAAAAAAACTGAGCTCAGTGGTTCTAGCAACACTCAAATCCAATGTAATGAAAATTATAGCTGTGCTGACAAGGAGACAGGAAAGCAGCAGAAAGGTTGGTGCTGACTCTGCAGCTCCAACTGAGCAAGGGCGACATCCGATGCAAGCATCTGTCTGCAGCCCATTGAGCAGACCCCACAGAATTGAACAAGGAGGATAATTGTTTTAAAAAAGACAGCAGGTGCTGAGTGTATTTCTAAGTTGGCACAATCCTCAGTAAGTTTTGTTCAACTTCATATACCAACATTGGGTTTTTCTTCCAATTAGGAATCCCATGGCAACAAAGCAGAGCTCAAGTTGCATTTCTCAGTGATTTAACATTTTATTATTACCTATAGATTGGGGAGAAACATTTCTTAAGGGACAAGGTAAAAACACATATTGTATTTTTAGAATATTAGAGCATGAAATTTCAAAAAATGTGAACATAATGGTTTCAAATACCTATATTTTAAAACATACTATATATATGATTTAGTAGCTAAAATCAATGTTATCTCTAAAGTTCATTTTCTTCTCTCCCAATGGTATGGCTTCAATGCTTTTGAGAAACTAAAATTATGAAGCGATATGTGATCATCATCCATGCAGAAAAGGCATTTCTTTAACATATAAGAATATGGATTTTAAGTGTCTAGATTTCTGATAAAACTATCTCTACCATTTCTCAAACATATGAATTAATTTGCAATTTAGGTCTTTATTTTTAATTTTTTTATTTTTAATTATTATGGGTACATTATAGTATATATTTATAGGGTACATGTGATATTTTGATCTAGGCATACAATGTTAATTAATCAAATCAGGGTAATTGGTCTTTAAGCAGCATTATTTTATCTTTTTTATCATAAGATGCCCATTTTTTTAAAGTGGTCTCAATAAAAGAAATAAGTTTGGAAATATTACCAAACTATTGCTCTATTTGCATCCAATAAGGTAATAAAATACATATGAACTGAAAAGGCACCCTGTTTAATTGAATGTTTCTGGGTAGCTGAGGTTTGTAGTGAATGCATTTTCCTACAGTTTGTTTAAAGTCTTTTTAACTTAGTCTACATTCTTACCCTGAAAGGACCTTTATGAGCAAGGGATCTTCACTTGAGTTCATACTCTCTCCCCAAGTATTCCATATATAGAATTCAGAAAATTAGTAACTTTGGTTGGAAAAAATACAGCTTTATTTTCCTTAACCTATAACTAAAATTTTCTATTTTCTTCCACTATAAATGCCAGCAATAAATCATAGTAGAAGAAGTTCCTGTGACCTTGCCACAAATAGAAAACACAGATATTTTCACATCATATGATAGGTGTGGAAGATAATCTAAAAATTAGTTTATGCTAATGAGTACTTTAAAATCATGGATGTTATCAGGCCCATTGCTAGATCCTCTTATGTGTATTTGATTTCTTTTAATGTATATCAAATTTGCTACTAACTTAGTGATTTAAAATGACATAAGCTGTCCTGGTATATTTTAACTGGGTCCTCTGCTCAGGGTCTCACAAGGCTGCAATCAAGCTAGGTCTGTGACATCATCTGAGGCTCAGGGTTCTCTTCCAAGTTCACGTGGTGTTGGCAGGATTCACTATCTTGCAGTTGGACAATGCATGGTGTCTTGCTTCCTCAAGGCTAACAGGAGAGAGTATCTCTGCTGCTTCTAGACTCTGACCTTTAGAAGCTCTTTCAAAGGGTTTGCCTGATTAAGCCAGGTCCATCCAAGGTCCTTTTCATTACTCAAAATGGATTGATTATGGACCTAACTAATACCCTCTGCAAAAATCCCCTTACCTTTGCCATGTAATATAACCTAATCATGACAATGACATTCATCATATTTCATAGGCTCTGCTCATACTCATGGTGAAGGGGTTATATAACAGGGGACAGGAATCTTGAGATCATCTTAGAATTCTTCCTATCATATTATATGTAATACACTAATGAAGAAGCACATTATTACATCATAATTTTTAAAAATATTTTGATAACTCTATTTCAATAAATTGAAGGTTTTTATGTAATACATATTTTATGCATTTAAAAACATTATTCTGAGATGAGTTTCATAAGCCTCACAAGGATGCCAAAATTATCTATGGAACACAACAAAAAAAGAATAAAAATCCTAGTTCTGAAAGTATCCCATTTACTAAATTGCTCCATCCAAAATTTAGACTTATTTTCCCTCTACTTTTTCTAATAGCCCACATTTAACACATCAGTTTGTCCTGTCAGCTCTCCTTTAAAAATATATCTCAAATTCAAACACTTCTATAACTTCTACCATCCCTTTCAAATTATACTTCCAGCATCTCTCAATTTGATTATTGCAATAGCCTTCAGAGTGGCCCTCTTACTTTTATTTTCTTTATCTCCACATATGATTCTCTTTTTAAAGAATGTAAATCAAATCAGGTCCCATAATATTACTCATCATGTCTAAGGGGCAAAAACTTTGGCAGAATAATGACCCTCATCCTGTCCCCAGCACTGACAAAGTTTACAAGCCTTAAACCAAATCTGTAAATAGTTATATGATAAAAGAAATTTTACAAATGTAATCAAGGTTACAGACATTAAGATACGGAGATTTTGGGGGGATTATCCAGGTGGGCTCAATCTAATCAGATGAGCCTGTAATAAAAAATGTTCTCTGGTTAGGGAGAGATGAGGCATAAAATAGTGGGGGAGATCAGAAAGACTCAAACTGTGAGGGAGACGTGGCCTGCTGTTGCTGGCTTTGAAGTTGGAGAAAGGGGGCCTTAACCTGAGGAATGCAGGTGCCCTCTAGATGGACACTCAGCCAACTTCTAGCAAGGAAACAAGGAGCAAGTCCTACAACAGCATGAAACTTAATTATGCCAAAAACCTGAATGAGCTTGGAAGCAGATTCTTCCCCAGAGCCTCCTGGAAGGAATAAAGTCCTGGCAGCACAGTGATTTTAGCCCAGTGACACATGCCCCAGACTTCTGACCCACTGAGCTGTGAGATAACAAATCTGTGTTGTTTTAAGACACTCAGTCTGTGGTGATTTGTGACAGAAGCAATAGAAAGCCAATACAATAACCCATGTGGGCCTTAGGTAATCAAGCCCCTACCAACCTCTCTAAATTGATTATCAACTCACTTATTCCCCACTTACTCTGCTTAGCCACGTGGACCTTTGTCCTTCTAAAGCCTATAAACGTGATAATTTATTACATAGCAATAGAAAATTAATACAATGAAAATATTTGTTTTGCCATCTAGCAGCTGATCAGTACTTACAATGTCCTTGCCCTAGAAAGTTATAATACTCCTAAGCAATATTAGGAATCTGATAGTAATGGATTTAATCTCCTCATTTTGAGTTTGACATATTTCTATTTGAAAATTAATAGAAACTTTAAACAGTTATAACAAGTTCTTGAATAGATGCCTTCACTCCTTAGAGAAATGAATAAGGACTTTAAAGTCCAACAGAACTTTGTTCAAATCTTATTAATTTTGTAACAGTGGGCAAATCATTTAAGATTTCAGAGTGTCAGTGTCCTCATTTGTAAAGCAAGGATAATCTCTTTTTACTTATTTATTCAGGACATTATGGGGGTACGAATATTTTGGTTACATGTAATGCGTTTGTCCACCAATGCCAGGGCTACAAGCGTGTCCCTCCTCCATACTGTGTGTTCTGTTTCCATTAGCTTAGCACAACACCCAACATCTAGGAGGCACTCACAGTGTTGGTTTTGTATCCATGTCCCAAAGAGCGGTAAAAAGCACAGCAAACAGTTGTAAAAGGTCACAGGGGGAAAATGTCACTTAGAGCAAACTCCAGTGGACAGGAAAGCTAGTCACTAAATTCCAAACACTGACAATTCCCTCTAGCTTTCAGGCCACACATTTGTTTCCTTTTTCAGACATCCTACACAGCACACAAACTTAGCAAGGTATCACTCCACTCTGTACACATTTCTTTATGAACTCAAAATGACAATATTTTACCTTGTTTTTACCAATTTTCATGTTATTACGTTATAACACCCTCTCTTAATGTACCTACAATCTAAAGAGATCATGATCCTTAGCCCCTGAATGTTCAAAATCACCATAAAATCCTTCACTTGAAGTTTTTTACATCATAATCAAAAATATTGCCTGAACCAAAAGTTATTTAAAAAACTATAAAACAAAAAAGTTGCTATATTGATATCACTGCATCGGGACGTACAACTGTTTCTGAAGTCCCTTTTCAAGTTTTTAAGGAGCTTGAAGTAATAAAATCATGAATAATTATAATTGTTACCATCTGCATATATTTAGCAAATGAGTAATTTTTGTCTTAACCTCTGAAAAAAATCCCTGTTGGCACAAATAAGCTCAAGGTCTTAATTATACCGGTGTGAAATAGAAACAAAGAGAGCAAAATGAAAACATCTTTTCTTTTCCATAGTTAATTGCCACTTCACAATAACACAACTGATGTTCAAGTGAATCATAAATCTTATTTTTCTGCAGCACACTAATCTTCATCTTTCAATACAGTAAAATAATATAAGATTTAGTTTATTTTTGATTTATTTTTTGGTTCATTTCATGTTCGTTATAGGAATTCAGCTTAAAAGTCCACCCTAAATTAAAAATAAATAAATAAATTTAAAAATTGATTAAAGGCCAACAGGCATCTTTATTTTTCTACAAAGAATGTTTCATTAAATTCTCAATTCATATAACATTCAAAAAATTAAGAAAAAAAATTTTTTTTAAAAGTTAAACCAAAAAAACATAAAAATAAAAAAGTTAATTCTAGGAAATTACTAAAGATGAGAAGAAAGCTTTCTGCCATAAAAATGTTCAACAGAGCATTTTATAATAATGTAAATATAAAATTAGTTAATCAAATAATATAGTAGGCATGTATTATTGAATGTTAAGTAGACATTGAAATTAAGAGAATTCCTATGTGTTCTTCTTATTGGTTTCTGTATCAACATATATCATCATGCTTCCAGTTAGTGTGTGTGAAATGTCTGTTCTCCTATCTTGAACTCACCTCTTTACATGTTTATCACTTGATATTTTACTCAAGGACATATATTTACTAATTAATAGAGATAAGATTATATACAGAAATTGCTATAATTATTTAAAGGTCTTTATTAAAACTCCAAATAAAATAGTTAAATATCAAAATGATGTAGGTAAATGCATAAGTATCTGATAGTCTTTCTTCTCCTTATGGAAATCACTTTAGTAATTATCCCATATCTCTTCTATATGATATTTTTGCTTGATATTCAAACTTGTTACAAAATACAGGTCATTAAACTCTCATAGCCTCAAACTATCATTCAGTTATCATTCAATATCTCTGGTTCATTTTGTAACAAAATTTCTTGAAAGAGCTGTCTCAACTCCAGTACTTTCTTCCTCCTCTCTCCTAGATTCACATCATTTGCACTTTCATCCCCACTGCTCTTTTGAAATAAATTTTGTTAAAGTTACTAGTGACATCCTGATTACAAAAACCAATGGTTGGTTATCAGTTCACATCTCATTTTGACCCATGGGCAGTATTGTGTGCATTTGCAGACTCTCTGCATCTTGAAACTCTCTTCATTTGCCTTCTGGGAACTGATCACTTTCGTTTCTCCTCCTGACTCAATGTCTGTTACTTTTCAACTTTCACCATATTTGCTTCTCACATACCTGACTCCAGGGGTAGAGCTCAGTAGCAGTGCCCCAGGTATCAGTTAGAGCTGTGGTCCCCAACCCCCAGGCTGGTACTGGTCCGTGGCCTGTTAGGAAACAGGCCGCACTGCAGGAGGTGAGGAGCAGGAGGCCAATGAAGCTTCATCTGTATTTACAGACACTCCCCAGCAGTTGCATCACCACATAAGATCTGCCTCCTTTCAGATCAGCAAGGGCATTAAATTCTCCTAGAAGCACAACCCTACTGTAAATTGCATATGTGAGGGATCTAGGTTGTGGACTCCTTATGAGACTATAATGCCTGATGATCTAAGGTGGAGCTGAAGTGGTGATGCTAGAGCTGAGGTGAGGCTGCAAATAGAGATTATTAGCAGAGAGGTTAACAATGTAATAAAAATAGAAATAAAGTACATAATAAATGTAATGTGCTTGAATCATCCCGAAACCATTCCCCACCCCAGTCCATAGAAAAATTGCTTTCCATGAAACCTATCTCTTGGGCCAAAATGATTAGGGACCTCTGCCATAGAAGATTTCCCTGCAATTAATGCTATATTGGCTTCTCAGAATCTTTTAAAATGTGAATAAAATAGTCTCCCACTTTACACTGCTCATTGTTTTTTTTTGTTTGTTTGTTTTGTTTTTTTTTTGTGTGTGTGTGTTTTGCCGTGGTACCTGGATATCCAAAGTATTAGAAATGTGTTTTGATGCTTTGTTAAATCATAAGAACATTGCTAGTTATTCCAGAATTATGGAACATAGTTCTAGAATAGGATTTGAGGAAATTTAAATAAAATAATATATATATATATATTTTAATCACCTGATATTTTTGACACAGCCTTCATAAGAAGGCTGTCTGGGATGACTAAGAATATGTGTGCAGCATTTATCTGCATGTGGAAACATTATCACATCTAAGCCACCACAATTTGGGGAATAACAAAAGGTTATGAATGGATGGAATTTCATATCATTTCCAGAAGGGCTTCAAAGCCCAGAACAGATATGAGATGTTCAGCAAAAGCAAGAAAGCAGCAAAATGCAATCTTATATATATACCAAAAGAGCATAGATATGATTTTAAGAGTCTGTTTAACTGTATAAATTCCTAAAACTTAAGTGAACTTAATCCTGAAGAAGGACACACAGTGGCCCACGTTTTCAGCAACCTAGGAATTAATAATAATCCCATTATGCTAAGCCTGAAAATACCACCTGCAACTTGAGATAATATATTGAAACAGACTGTGAGGAAGACATTTTGCCTATGATGGGAATGATCTTTTATTAGAACTGCAGTCCCACCACCTGGCCCCTAGACATTAAACTTCTGACTCAGGAGATGACACTCATGACTATTACTGGAGGCACAGTACCAAAATAGAAGGTATGAAAATTATCTAAAGCCAAAATATAATAATGACTCTTCAAACACCTGAAGAGACCAGACTTCAATGTCATTAATGCTTCTAAATAGGGCTGCAGTGACAACATTTTTTTAAAAAAGAGAATATGACTGAAGATTCAGATGAATGTCCT
>CM052438.1:153605594-153633298 GCA_028533085.1 Varecia variegata | reverse complement strand
ACCTCTGTCCGATACCCAATTGGTGTCATTCCCAAATGTGCACCCAGGTATTGATCAGGGAAACCAATTTTATGGTGAGTACATGTGATGCTTATTTTTCCCACTCTTGGGATACTTCGTTTAATAGAATGGGTTCCAACTCTCCCCTGGAGAACCAAAGAGATGTCATATCATCGTTATTTCTTACAGCTGAGTTATACTCCATGGTATACAGATACCACATTTTACTAATCCATTCATGAATTGATGCGTGGTTGCGGAGAGACAGGAACACTCATACACTGCTGGTGGGACTGTAAACTAGTACAACCCCTGTGGAAAGCAATATGGAGATTCCTTAAACAGATTCAAGTAGACCTTCCATTCGATCTAGCAATCCCATTATTGGGCATCTACCCAGAAGAACAAAAGTCATTCTATAATAAAGATACTTGCACCCGAAGGTTTCATGGTTTTTATTCAGTAGGAACTTTTCTTTTCTTTCTCTCTCTCTCTCTCTCTTTTTTTTTTTTTTTTTTTTTTTGTTCATTTAATTACTGGATGCATTCAGAGTCCTTCAGAGTCGTTATGTTTTTCTTTCTTTATAAATGTGATCAATTTATTTTGTACCAATTAAAAAACAGCAGAGATTGAAGGCAGAGAAATAAAGCAAGGTCCTTGAAATTAAGTAGGTGCTAAATTAATTAAATATTAGGTCATTAAATGTGAAATGTCCACTTTCAAATCAAAAGTTTAGTTTATTATATCTCAAACAAGAAGCAGTACAATTAATCAAAGTATGTGCCTAAACTATTGAAACAGTTTTGCTATCTTAACGGTAGCTTGCTTATGCCAGCAGTGAAAAAGCCTGGACAGTGAGTGGCGATGAAATCACAAAAGTTTTCCTCAGCTTGTTTAGAATTGAATATTTTTCCTGGCAAGAAGTAGTCCAAAGCCTGGAGGAAATGGTACGAGGTCTGGTAAATATGGTGGATGACAGAGTTTCTAAGTTCAGCTTCTGCAGTATGAGCAGCAGTGTTTTTTTGTAACATGGTCTTATAAGAGGATTAATCTCAGCTGCTTAATTACAAGCATCCTCATTATTTCATCCAGTTGGTTGCAGTAGACATCCCCTGTAATCGACTGACCAGGTTTCATGAAGCTGTAGTGGATAATACTAGTGCTGGACCACCGGACACCATTAGCTTCTTTGGATGAATATTTGGTTTGGACTGTGTTTCAGCACGTCATCTTTATCCAACCATTGTGCTGAATGCCTGAGATTGTTAAAAGTTATCCACTTTTCGTCATATGTAACAATACAATGCACAGATGGTTCACCTTTATGTCATGACAGCAAAGAATAGCAAGCTTCAAGGCAATTTGTCTTCTGATGCTCCTTTAATTCATGCAGTACCCATCTATCCAGCTTCTTTACCTTGCCCATTTGTTTCCAATGGTCCAATATTGTTGGAATAGTAACATCAAACCTTGCTGCTAATTCACGCATAGGTTGAGATGGATTTGCTTCCACTACAGCTTTCAGCTCATCATTATCTACCTTGGTCTCCGTTCACCCACAAGGCTCATTTTCCAGATTAAAAATCACTAGAATGGAACTTCTCAAACCATGGATGTACCATGCCTTCATTAGCCACATCCTTTACCAACCCTTCATTGATATTTCAAGCTGTCTGTTCTGCATTGGTTCTATGACAGAACTCATATTCTAAAATAACACAAATTTTTGACTTATCCATGGCTTCACAAAAAATGCTCTAGAAAATGTTTGAAAGATAATCACAAGCTAAAATGTGTGTTTGAAAGAATGAAGATAAACTTTCACAATTAAAAAAAACAATAAGTATCAAAATGAAATATCAGAGATATCAACTGTCAAACTTAATACTTAAGGAAATTGAACATTCTATCCTTAATAGCCTAATAACATGGGGAATGGAGGAAAACTTCTCAGGCTAAGGAAACAACTTCAAATGCCCTGGGATGAAGATGAGCTTGTCATCTTCTAGAAACAGAAGGAAAATCACAATAAGCATGGGAGAAGAGTGAAATGAAGAGATGTTGGACAATTTCTCAAGTGGCATTTTCCCCACCTGCTATTTCATTTTTGAGACAAAAGAGAAGCACACAAATAAAAACTCATAAAAATGCCAACTACATAATGAATAATTCTTCCACTAGTGCTGACTTTAAACTTCAAAGGTCCCAAGCAATGAAAAGTCAAGAGTGCCCCTCCTTCATTTGTAATGCGATATTAAAACAATAAATACTAAATTATAACATGAACATATAGAAGTCTAACAAAATGCTTTGTTTCCCATGATGACTTCATAAACTAAAACCAGCTCATTCGATACCCATTCCTCCACACATCTTTGCTGCTAACACAGCCTTGATAATGTTGTGGGGAGCATGATCACTAGCCAAATATTGGTTTCCTAGTTACCTTAGAGTTTGAAGGAACTATTGGACACTGATATAGCCAATGAGACATCAGCAACAGTGTTTGGCAGTTGTGGGGAATCATTTGTTTTCCTGATTAAAGAGGAACAGAAGTATTCGGTATTCTCCACATTCAACCTGTCTTCCTTCCTTGAACATGGATACGATGGTTCCAGGAGAAGCAGTTATCTTTGAACCATGAGACTACAAATTAGGAGAGCCAGGGCTCCAAATCCTAACATGGTGAAACATTAAGATTTAAAACTGTAAGACCCTGGTATCACTGAGCAGCTTAACCAATGCCAGTGACAACATATCTCCTGACTTTGTTTAAATAAGGAAATTAAACCCACTGTTCTGGGGAATGGACACGCTTGAGGCTCGGACTCGGGGGATTGGGAGGGACATGGGCAATATATCTATGCAGAACTTTTGTACCCCCATAATAAGCTGAAAAAAAAAAAAAGACGTTGTTGTTTGGGATTTCTGACATGCAAAATTAAGAACACTTATCTATATTAAAACCACTAATATAACTAATTGCTATAAGCATGTATTTTTTGAAAATCAAATATTCAATATCAATTTTTACTTTATCATTTTTAGATGGATATCATGCTTGTGCTCAGTGTAGTTACTCTGAGCTCAATAAATATAAACACAGAAGGCAGCATTCATTGAATTCTTACGAGGAGCCAGACTAAGCCCTTAAAGCTAGTCTATATAATCACCTCAGAAACACTGTGAAGCCGGTGCTATCAACATGCACATTTTATAGATAAAGAATCTGAGGTTCAGAGTGTAACCAACCCAAGGCCATACAATTCATGAGTGTCACAGTGAGGTTTGAACTGAGGTTTGTCTTCCTCCAAAGGCTTTGTTTCTATTCACTGTTCAGTACAGCCTTCACCTCTTAAAAGGAATAAACCATTTGATTACACAGGATTAATGGACCAGGATAATGAGATTTTTTTGTGCCTTTATTTTTTATGAAAAAACAGGGAAAAAGAGAATGTCTCTTTCTAGGGATACACAAAATGTATATGACCAAGTTAAGTGTTTTTGTTTCCATTTTGTAGTTGTCTACATAATTGTTACTTACTCTCTCAGGCTATAACTATAGCACCATAACAACATGCCTACTATTACCCCTATTGAAATTGGAAACAGTGAAGTCATATATGTGTTTAGTTTTGGGTGAAAGCTATTTTAAGGGAAAAAATACTGGTAGATCATTAACAGCAAACTGGCAGGTACTCTGTTAATTAGATAAATTGGACACAGCATCCTCTGTTTGCTTTGGAACCAAAATTTGTGGAAACATTTGAACACAAGGATGGCAGCTGTCAAATGCTCTTGTTGAGTTAGATTTCCCTTTCGCTGTGGCATAATTCCAGAGCCCTGTGCACCCCAAACCATAACAATCTGTGTTTTCAAGGACCATGAATAAGTGTAGGACTGCATGTTCAACACCATACAACATTACAAAGCACTAATTTGACAGGAAGTGGTCCTTTAAACAAATGAATTAATTGATTTACAATATATTCAGAAGAAATCTCTCTTTCCCTCTTCTCTCTCAATGGAAAGGGAGGTAGGGATTGTTGAAACCTGATTGTATTATTGTCTGTAGTCTTTCTCCTTGAAAACATATTTTCTGTCTTTCTCAAATTTGCAATAGATATCATCTGATAGTAAGCTGAGAATTCAAATCATTATTAGACAGAAGGCCAGGAGAACTGCACAATAACTAATGTTATAAATAAACCGATTGGAATTTTTTTAAAAGATGAGTTAGACAAAGAAAAAGACACAAACAAGGAAAACAACAAAGAGAGCATTAGAATCAGGATCTATAAAGTGATTTACATTAGTCACTACCCTGAATCTTCAGCCCAATAAATATAACCGTATGCGGTATTTTTTCCCACTTCTGTTATTTTTTCTCTGAAATGCTTTGCCAGCAACTATGACTTTCACCTTTGTGGGTTTTTTTATACTTGGTTCTAGCAAGCTTTCAGTGAAGTAACACACACATAAAGAAAATTAAGAACCCCCAAAAGACTAATAAAAAAAAGAACAATCAATAAATTTATATGCTGACATAGTCAAGAAGTCCACCTGACATCCTTTCAGATTGAGTTTCTGTGATCTAGTACTTGATGTGGTTGACTTGAACACTAGCATAAATGTTGATGTTTCATATCTGGCCCTGCTTGAATCCTCCATTTGATTGCTCTTTCATTTGCTTTGTGATCTACATGTAGAGTAAACATGTTCATAAAGCAAATGATCCATGGCAAATAAAGTTATTATAATTTTAGCCATCTATTCTAGCTGCGCAAAAAAGAAGATTGGAAAAGAGGAGAGCATGCATAACATTCTACTTGTTCATGCAGCATGAACAGGAGGAGAAGAGCAGATGAGGATTTAACCTTCATTGCACAATTGTAAACAGCATCTGAGTGGGCTGTACTGAAGCTCATATGGAAAACAGCAGGGATTGAATTAGTTTCCTGAATACTCAGTTCTAGGATGGGGATTATTAACCCTACAGAAGCAATTACTAGTCATGGAGGATAAATGTGAAAACTGCCTTCATATTTGGAAGTGAAGCACATGAAAGAGAAAATAGAATTTGTTCTGTGTGGTCTTGGAGTTTAGGCTGACCTGACACCAACTACATAAATGGAGGACAACTGCCAGTATGAATGTAGAAAGAATACTGTATTAATTAGAATTATCCCAGAATGAAATTTAGACCAATGGGAAATATAGAATTTCATAACACTGGAAGTATTCATGAAGAAACTCCAACAAAAATAATGTACAAAATATTCCATTTTTGATATATCTTTTCCAATAATGATTGACTAATTTGTGTGTTAAATATGAATTAAGGACAATGCAATTAATCAACCTTCCTCCCACTTTCCTTACAAAGCAATTGCTCAGGGTTGTTGAGGATCATTTGATCTAACTTGTTATTGATAAGTCACTGTATCCCAAAATTAATTAAATGATGAGTAGGCCTCATGTAGTTGGCATGAGGTAGGAAGAAGTTTTAAGGGGGATACAAAATCTGCAGTGTACATTGGCAAGGGAATTAACACTTCCTTAGCAGTCATTACCTGGGTCAAATGCCCTTAATTGATGGTCTAGTGAAAAGAAGTTCCTTGTTCTGGTTGTACCAATAATTCTTACGCTTCGTTTTCTTTCTTCAGTACTAATGACCATCAAATCAACCCAGTTTTACTTTTGAAGTATTTCTGAATTCCTCTACTCCTTAATTTCTTCTCAATCCCTACTTTCAACTCTAATAATTTACACTCTCATCACATTTTGTCTAGACTTTAGACTTAAGGATTTTCTCTACCTCCTGATACTCTCTTTAACTAAATTTTAGTCAGCCTCCTCTAAATCCTTTCTCAACTAGGCTCTGTCCTCAGGCTTTATCTTCCAGAACAACAATCCTGCCAAGCCAATTTAGCAACAATTCCTCCCTTAGATCAATCACCCCGGCCTGCCTTTAATTAAGCAAGAATTTTATCAAGTTGGTTTAGTCAGAAGCCCCCCTTTCCCCTGATGCTTCCTCTTAGTAATTTTCCATTCACAACTTTCACCTTGTTTCTTAGTCATAAATTCCCACTTTTTTTTTTTTTTTGTTGTTGTGTGCATAGTGAGCACAATTTGTCTCCCCTACTGCAAAGTCCCACTGCATTAGTCCCTTGAAGTCCTGCGGAAGTCTTCCTTTCCACCTTCAACAAGTTTCAAAATAATTTGTCTTTGACACTCCTCACTCACTACGTAAACCAAGTTAGATATTTTAAACTCAAATCTATCATTTCACATAAAGTTATTTAAATGTTCCCCACTTTCCACAAAGATGGTTTCCAAACTTTTTTGGATGTGGAACCATATATTCAAATAAAATTGGATGTGAGGAGGTTTAGTGGGCTGGAGGAGGATTGAATATGAGAAAAGAGGAATATTTTTAGGGCATTATAGTCTGTATGATACTATAACAGTGTACACATGATACTATGAATTTGTCATAGTGTCTATTACAAAATTCTATCTAACTCATAGAATTTTATGGTCTAAAGGGTTACCCATAAAATATACTACTTTTGAAAACTAAATCAGAAGATCCCACGATGGAACGCAGAATATGACAAAACAATCCAACTGTACTACAATTGCAGATGAATTTTTATTTATTGAAAATCATATATCTTACAATATTAACCTGTACTCATTTATAAAGCTACTAATTTATTTGGGAACCCTTTGATTTTTACAATATTTTGAAATTCATTATTCTAAATAACCATTGCAATTTTATACCAATGTATTTGTCTACTATAATTTGTATGCAGTGTCAAGGAAATCCTGATTTTCAAACATAAATAGTTGTGAATGATAATATTTATGGCATTTGCATATTAGAACTAGCAAGATGGCCTTCAATTACACTGATCTAGAAGTTTTTAAAAAATAAAAATATATTTTTTGTGTGTCAATGTTGAGCCACTAAATATGCCTTATAATCTTCTCTAATTAGTAAATATTCAATATTAAGAAAGTTGATAAGTGGGTTGTTCAACCAGTTTAGATTTTTTTTTTCAGGGTAGGCATATGTTTCCAAATGTATGTAATAACATTTTGATATCCAACAAAGATATTAAAACAATCTCAGATACTGCATTGCTTATCTTTTTCATAAATTCATCCAAAATTATAAAGTTCAAATTGTTTGAGACTACATGCTCTTTGAATTTTCTTAATTAATTGTGTTTCCCCAAGCAAGGTGGTGGCAGCAGTAGCTGGGACTATAGGCATGTGCCACCATGCCCGGCTAATTTTTCCTATATATATCTTTAGTTGGCCAGATAATTTCTTTCTATTTTTAGTAAAGACGGGGTCTCGCTCTTGCTCAGGCTGGTCTCGAACTCCTGACCTCGAGCTATCCACCCGCCCCGGCCTCCCAGGGTGCTAGGATTACAGGTGTGAGCCACCGTGCTGGCCCACTCCTATAATTTTCTAATATTGCTTTTACATCATTGATACAAATGGCACTCTATTTTTTCACAATTTAGTTCATGTGCTAAAAATTTATTTAAATAAACACAAATATTTTATCATTTGTATATATGCCACTTTAAAATATAAACTCTTATTTAAGCATAGAGATTTCAAACACATCTCAGTGTTCAAACCGAACAATCAGATTTATTGATGCAGGGCGGGTGGGAGCCTATCTTCAGTGAGCAACAATTAGCAAACATAGTGGGTTACTTTTTAACAGAACATTTAACATAACATCCTAGGAAAAAGCAGACCTATTCCCTTAAACAAAGGCTTCACAAGTCTCCAACTGAACTCTTCCTCTCTCTGATTTCATTGAGATGCAAAAGGAAGGACACACAGAGGAAGACTGAGAGGTTTCAGCTAAAGTGAAAGGACAGTGTTAGAGAATTTATACTTATTACAGTAGAGGAAAGAGATGGTCTGTGCAAAACTACCTGTATTAAACTATGTATTAAACAAAACAAAACAAAAAGACTAGTAAAGGGCAAACAAAATATAGCAAGAACATCAAATTAAGGGAATATACATATAAATTAAAAGATTTGAAGCTGGAAAAATATATAACATAAAAAAGAATATAATGTATACAAAATGTTGCTATAAATTTAATAAGAAAATCAATATGACAGATCACAAAGATAAGATAAAAACAGGAAAGAAAGGTGAAAATGTAGGATGCAAAATTAAAAAAACAAATACAGGAACAAAATAATTTTATTTTAGTGAAAATATATATTAATTAAGATTAGCAACTAATGACATAATTAAAAAGTTATTGCTGTAGAGGAAAAGTTTGATATGCTTTCAAAAAATGAAGAAATGACAAAAAAGATTAAAGCTGTGCAAAGAATAGTCTCTAGAGCTTTTAGGATAGCAGTTCTGACAAGGTTTTGGAAACTTTCTCTCTTTTTCCCTGTTGTAATTGGTCTGTTTAGATTTTTGAAATCATTTATGTTAATTTAAAATTTTTTTCTGGGAAAATCATCCATTTTGCATTAAATTCAAAAAAATAATTCTCTTTAGTTTGCAAATATTTTATTGGGTATCTGTGATTGCTGCCCATTCTCATTTCCAATTATTGTATTGCAATTTTTTTTCTTTAGAAGGTTAATGTACCTATTAATTTTATTTTTGATAACCAGCTCCTAAATTTCTTTATTATTTCTAATTGTTACTACTTTATAACTCATTAATTTCCTCATAAATTCTTTGTTTCCTTTCATAACATTTCTTTTGTTGTCTTAATTTCTTTAAAAATGCGTAAGTTTTAACTTAGTACATCTAAAAAGGCTATAAATTATCTAAACCCTGCTTTAGCCATATAGTCAATACTGTGTATTTTTAATTTTCCTTTTTATTTTTTCTAGCTCACAATTTTAACTTACATGATTTTGTCAAACAGGATTTTGCCTAGGCTTTTTAAAGAAGATTTTCTATATTAAAATACCCTAAAATTTAGATTTTTGTGTTTTGATTTTTTTAAACTATATTTTAATTAGTTTATAATGTTTTTGTTCTGTGGATATAAATTTAATCTGTACAATTTCTATTTTAACAAATTTATTCTTTTATAGTCAAATATATAATCAATTTTTATAAATATTTCATTGGTAATTTTAAAGAAAGTATTTATGTGATTCCAAATTCCAGAAGTTAATAGATTACTTGTTAGAGCTATATCTTTTAAAATGTTGTTTTCGTGTAGGTTTTTTTTTTTGTTGTTGTTATGGGCTAAGTTAAACAAGATGGTTTTACAATACTTTTATGTTTCTAAGTCTCCACTTATTCTTGAAAGTTTTTGCTTTATTGATTTTGATGATTTTACATTTTAGAGCAAAAGCTAGTGTAATATTAATATGATATCAATATTTTCAGTTTTTTAGCTATTAACCAATATTTTTAACTTTCTACCTTATTGACTCAAAATTTTGATAATTTTTCTTACATGTACTCAGTAATTATTAGTTTTTAAAATTCAATCTGAGAATGTTTTTTTATACTAAAAGAATGGGCTTATCCCATTTTTATTCTTTGAAATTGCAAGTATGTTTTCCCTCAGTTCTTACATATCACCTCATTTAATATATTTGATTTTTGATACTTGTTTTATTCTCTGTTTTCCCTCATATCTCTGGTTATGTGTGTGTGAGCTGATCTCTGATTAATAAGTAAAGGGTAGTGGGCAAGAAGAGTGCGGACCTTTTAAAAAGTTTAAAAGTAGTTCAGGCAAGTAATGATTATGGGCTGGATTAGAATGTAAGTTGTATAAGTAAAGAGAAGATAGTAGATAGTTATGTGTGTGAATCTACTAAGGATACATAACACTCTGTGCTGGTCATTATTTCAAGTACGTGACATAGATTCTCTCATTTTGTACTCCCACAATGATATGCGCTAATATTTGCACCCCCCACCTTTATCATTGGGAAAACCTGAGGTTCAGAGAAGCCACTAACTTTATGAGAAAAACAGCTAGGACTTGATGCCAAGCAGTCTAGGTTCAGAATCCATACTCAGCCACTATACTGCAAGTTCCTTGTGCTATCCGTGCTAAGTTACATGTCAGTTCTTTCTAATGACTTGATTTTGAATAGGGAATGTTCTTACTAGTCCATGTATCTAATGAAAAGTAGTATTGACATAGAACTGAGCAATGTTCTGTGGCTGAAACGATCTTCAATTTGGCATGCTGATGCTGACTGAGAATAGAATCACATCATCAAAGAGGCAGAAAATACTGGTGTTCTCTTGCAGCATGCAGTCCCATTAGACATTTAAGAAAATCTTCCCGGTTCCCAGACAAACCTCACTGGTTTCAGGTTATTTATTTTTTAGGGATAGACTCTATTTATTTATCCTCAGGTGACAGTAATTAGAAGTTGCTGAGTAGATTGCCACCCAGTGTATTTTCTCCATCCTTCCAGACTGACAATATGATTCTTGTGAGGATGGCAAATCTCTACAATTCTTCCCCCTTCTCCCAGTCGCACCTTTCCTATCATTCTGCAGAGTCACCTTGTGTTTAAATAGGCTTGGAAAGCCTGCCTGCACCCCAGGCCTTGTATTTCAAGTAAAGTATGCGGTGGGGCCTCTCAAGGCATTGAGATCCACTTTTAGTCAATGCTGTCTCTGGGCCTCAACTCTTCTCCCTGGCGCCCCGAGTTGATTTGTTCCAAGTTTTACAGTGTCTGACAGCCTTATCTTTTCTCAGGGTTTCATTAAAGACAAGATTTATTTTTTTTATTTTTAGTTTATTTTTAATTGTTTTATAGAAGACAGAGCAAAATAAATGCTTGTATTCTGACATCTCTAACCAAATTACCATTAGCTTTATTTAAGTTAAATTGATTATTTTGGGGGAATAAAGCATACTTGTATACAAATATATTGAAAATGGCATGCTTAACTGTATTTAGTTTGGTGACAAAGTGTATTTAATGTGGAATGAAATTTATTTATTTGCTGTAAGTTATGAATACACATACACACACAGACAACCTTTTCTGATATTGCATTTAAAACTCAACATTTAATAGAAAGCTTTTTTTGTTCTATCATGCCAAGATGAGATCAAGTGTTCACATTTGTTTTTTGATAGAACTTCTACACAAATAACAAATAGCATCACTATTCTTTTTATTCATCGAACTAAAAATGTAAAAATTGGTAGAATTATGATTTAATTCTCTTTTGACAATGATTTTTTGAGGTAACAAGACTATCTTTAGGTTGTGTTTAAAATACTTTGGTGACTAAGAGAGGTCAAGTGAGAGACTGATCTATTGAAAGACTGTTATACTGTGTTCATCTAATCTCAAGTACATGTCATACAACCTTACTAGAGTCATACTTAGAAGGACATGGCTGTTCAAAGTCAAAGAAAAAAAAATTGATTATTCTATTTGATGTATTGTTTTTAAAAAAGGGAAACACAAACACTAAAGACTGATGACATCTTTAATTTTGTGAACTCAGGTCCCTTCTACCTCTCACTTACAAACTCAGATGCCTACAATGACCAGGAAGGTAGTACAAATGAGTGAACAGAATGAGCTGAAAAATAATTACATGGCTCTACCAGTTTATTGTCTATTTAATATTTTTTATCAAGTCATGAATCCACACAAAAAAAACCCACTTACTTTAAAAAAAGCAATAGTGCAAAACACTAGGAAAACTTGAGGTTGATACTTGGTCCTATTATAGGGAAATAATAGGGAGTGGGAACTTGAGAAACTAGAAAGCAAATACTTTATCTTAGCGTGTTCCTACTATTTAGTGCATCTTGTACTGTCTTCTGATACATACTTTTGGTCATAACATCAATTAAAATAAATTATGTGGACCAATTCTGTGACAGGCAAACAAAGCAAATCTAGACGGGGCTACCAGTTTAAGAGCTCTCTCATAATATTTGCTTCTGATTGTAGTATATTCTCACCGTTATAATATGGAATCATACTCCCAGGGACTCTGTGCCACATTCTGAAAATTACCCTGTTTTTAATACCATGTTTTATTTTATCAGTTTTTGCCTTTATTTTCTTAGACTTTGCTGTAAGTCCTTCATTAACTCTTACAATTGCACAAAAACTTATAAATAAGGTGACTGAAGCACAAAGAGTTGAGTAATTTGCTCAAGATCACACTTCTAGTAAGTTTGATTGCTATATAAAACCCAGGCATTCTGTCTCCAGATTCATGCTCTTCACTTGTTTGCTTTAATAGTTAAACTAACACTAATTTAAACTTTACTGTCTTTTAATAGACATAATTATTGTACCAGTTAAAAAACTGCATTTTTATGTTTTCTTTCCAAATTTGAACAATGTCAGAAGTGATGGTTCCAGAGCACAAGATTGTAATTATTGTGTATATCCTTTACAAAAACATTAATGGTTCATTTGGGAACAGAAAAAGTAATTGTGCTGTTTCTATACAATTGCATAAATATAAGCAACCAACTTTTGAGACATTTATTAATTCATTATGAGATAGAAAATATGTTGTTTATAAAAAAATCAGTAAAATTTTAATATAATTTTTTCTACATAAAAATTTTGAGAAAAGTACCTTGCAGTTATTTTTAATATCTTTTTATCTGAATTGTATTTCTAGATTGAACTATTGAGTTTATACTCTCAGGGATTTCTATGCAATGACAGGATATTTTACAATGCAACTTGTATATCCCTTTTTACACTTTTTTTCTATAATTACTGTATACTTTTTTATTGTAAAATATTATGGGGGTACAAACATTTAGTTACATATAATGCCTTTGCCTTGCCCAAGCCAGGGCTACAAGCATGCTCTTCTCCCATACGGTGTGTTTATAGATTCTGACTGATTGATGTTTATAATGGGGTGGCTATGTAACTGACATGAAAACATGACTTTTAAGAAAGTTATTTTCAAATTTTTAAATGACATACTTGTGTATCTTTTGCTAAAAATAAAGTGACACCAAAAGCCCACCTTAAATATGTGTGGGGTTGGTTCAAGATGACCTATATATCCTCATATTATTTTAAAATATTTGACAACATTGTGGCAGCTCTATTTTATTGTTTTTTGGATGGAGTGTTTTTATGTCTCTTCTCCTGAATGCCTTTGAATGTGAGCACCAGATAAGTGTACCTGACTTTGCAAATGTGCCACACACACAGAAAGATAATTTTACTTGTGATCAGCATGAAAGGTCAATATGTTCACCCAGATAACAAAAGACAATTCACATAAAAATAAGATAATCTTTTACTCTGTTGCTCAGATTTCCTTTCTGGACTCTATCATTCTTTAAGGCTCCATCTTTCCTTACCAAACAGGAACTCAGCAATGTTTTACCCTAATAGCCATTGGTTTTAGTCCATATCATTTTTTAATATACTACTTTGTAAAAGGAGTTTAAAATGTTCTCTCAAACAAGATAGTGTGTGTTCTAATATCTCCATAATGCCTGAAAGGCATATATTTCTGAGTATTTCAGGCTATCTCACAGCTTGGTTTATAGTCTGTGTGACATCCTGAATTTCCTTATATGTTGAAGAACGTCAACCTCCTTTTGAGATTAAAGTTAATCCATGGTAATTGTTTACCTTCTTTACATATGTTACAAAGAATTTGTGAGAACTGGGAGCGCACCAATTTTTGACGTACAGATGTTGCTTTTTGAGAATGCGATTAGCATCACCCTGATGAGCAAACAGGTATTCACGTGCTGATTGGTGGACACCAGAGATTTACACAAGAAAAAGTCTGTAATTGCGACATGAGATTCCTGAAGATGTACATTAAAAAGCATACTTTTAATACCTATACTGATGATAGAACTCACTTCTTGCAGTGCATCAATTTTAATGGCATGAAGGAGGCTAGTTTAATATAATCATCTTTTTACCTATTTGCAAACTCCATGACATTTTTTCTAATTTTCTAGAAGAAAGGTCCAGATTTACTTTAAATTATTTGTGTGAAAAACACTTATTGGATCAGAAAATGGCAAGCTCTTTGACAATGTTACCAAATGCCTAACCTTTCCTATGTCCATCACAATACCTGAATATATTATTACTCTGTTTTGAATTTACACAATAGCCTCCTGATACCTACACCAGTTCCTCTAATTTTGTATGACAATTCAACAGTGAAATGCCTATCTCATAGGTGTTTAGTGAATTGGTGGGTATTGACATATCCTCAAATGTGAAACAACTTTACTTACTTTTTCTGAAATCTGACATAAAATACTTAATACCTACAAATGCCCCACTTCCATAGTAACTTATTGGTAAGGGTTAGTGATTGGTATATTATATTCACATGTCCTCTTTCCTATACTAATTCGTATTCTCAGTTGCTAAGATAAATTTGTCATAGAAATCTTTGCATTCACTTTGAGTTTATCACATCATTTTGTTTATATATAATGCAGATTATATATAATCTTTATTTTAACTCCTCTACATATATATGCATATATACTATACATATATGTATGTGTATGTACATGTATACATACAATTGAGGTCTTAAATTCTCTGTTAATGGGCCTCCATAAATAACAGAGAAGGAATCAATTTTCACTTCCATGGAAATCCATGGTACATTATTAAGTTTCTTCAATGCTTTGAACAAAACGAACAAACAAAAAAGATAAATGGCCAAAGATCAGCATGTTTCTTCAGGATAAACATAAGCTTACAAAGACAGGGCATGTTTCTCAGGGGGATGTGTATGTGTGTTGGGCGGGCAGTGTGTGAGAGTGAGAGAGTTTTACAAGAATTATCTTTGCTACAAAACTTAAAAGCATTCAACTAAAAAGAGTGTGCCATCTGAACCTACTCTTTCTCGTAGAGTATAATTTACTTTATAACTGCTTCATCATGGAAAAACTGTCACCAGCTCAACATGGTGCCAAAGATTGAAAATCTTCCAGACAGTAAATATTTCAGGGTCTAATTTGTTTGGCCAACTTTGATTATGATTAGCCTACTTAAAATATATATTAATAATAATAATCAGTACAATTCAGTTAAATACACACGCATTTGGGGGAAGGGTATAGTCTCCTGCATTATGTTTAGAGAGGAGTGAGCTGCATAATGTGCTCTGAATATCAACAAGAAACACTGTCTGTCATCCAAGAGGTGTCACAATGGCATTATAAGGTAAGACTACCTTAGCTTAGGATCTGGCTCTTAGACTTGCAGGCTCAATCATCAGAATTGCTAGTACTTAAAAGAGGTTCCATTTTGCAGGGAAAATTCAAAGTAAGAAAAGCTCTTCCGGATGGATTCTGCAAGCAGAACACTACTTATCTTTTTAGTGCAAAGAATATTTAGATTTCATGTTCTGCTTCTACATGATAAAGAAAATTAATTGTCTGAATGTTTTTGGCCAGCCTGGAATCAGAGCAAGGAAGGCAGTTATAACACTCAAATATCTGATATTAAAAAAATCAACCAACACTTATGTGCACATATGGAAATAAAAGTCATCGAAAATCAAGTAGGTGGGAGGGGGGAGGAGAAGATGAGTAAATTCACACCTAACGGTATATTGCACACTGTCTGGGTGATGGGAACACTTATGACTTTGACTGAAATGGTACAAAAGCAATTTATGTAACCAAAACGTTTGTATTCTGAAATAAAATAAAATAAAATAAAAGCCTTAGATCTTTATTCCTGCTATACCAATAGATTTGCTACCCAGAGGAGACAGGTTAGTACTAAAGAAAAAGCCCTATATACCCTATGACAGTACCTGAAGGAACACTGTCAATTCTGGCCATCATGAAGCTCTGTCTCTATAGGTAAAAAAACCTTTTCCTTTTGATGGACATAGTTTTCCAATATTCAGTCTTCTGAGACTTGTCAAATCTTGTTAGCTTAGGAGTTATTTAAATACCTTTGCCTATGTCTGCTTCGAGGTGTTAAATACTGATTTCAGAATTTATTTCTCAGAAAATAACATCTATGTATTTTTTGTACTACGGGAGCAGAGCATCTCTCTGTAGTATTTGTGTACTCCCATCTTTTATTAGGAGAGTTTTAAACAGGTTGATCCATTTTTGTCTTTCTACTCAACCAAAAGTGTTTATTAATTTTCCCCTTTTAGTTTAGTAGCATAAAGACCCAAAGTATCCTAAAGTCTACTCAATCCAGGCTGTATAGGTCTGTACTGTTAAAAATTCTGCCAATGAATTACTTTTATAGTCCTCAGCTAATCAGAATACTACCCTTTTAGAGAAAAGCATGCTTTGGGAAACATTATTTTCATAAAGTAGTAATAATGATGATAGATTGAATGAATCTAAACTAAAAAGTGGAATTTTTGTTTTCTTTCAAAATGAAATTTTACTGTTGAAGCAAAATGAACCCTCACTGATATGTTTAGGCTGTAGGGCATATATTATAGCATTTTAATTTCCATGCAACAGAGACTATGTACCACCTATGTGGACATGTAAACAAATGTTTGCCTTAATAAAGTGGTAAATAATAAGATACTTTAAAATTCCTCAAAGATCTTTATTATGTAGTCCAGTGGTTGAAAATTTTTTTTCAGAGGACCAGATAGTAAATATTTTAGCTTTGAGAAGCCATATGATGTCTGTTACAACTACTCAACTCTACAAGAAAACAGCCAGAAATAATATGTAAACAAATAAGCATGGCTGTGTCCCAATCAAACTTTATATACAGAGTTGGCAGCAGGCCAGATTTGTCCTGTAGATTTGAGTTAGGATATCTCTAATATAAAGAAACTCAAAACATGTCATTCCATATGTCACATGGAGTAACATGGCACTTTCTATGGTCTTTTGTTACACACCATTCTGGACTTTGAATTAAGGCTTGAATTTTTTAGTTGCAATAAAGTAAAGCAGATATGCAATATTTTGATGACTTCTAAGTAGTTTAATGTTGATCACAGTTCAGAAAAAATGTTGCCATCTTCCCTCTATTGATTTTAAGTCATTGACATTGACTAGCCTTCATCATTATGTTTGCCTGCAGAGTTGATTCATAATAGTCTTTTCTTGACAAATAATTGGCTAATGTTCAGTAACAGCTAGATGGAGATTATCAATTTGGCTGTGTCATTTACAAAATCCGTGTGCTTCATTGATTATTGGAATCTCACCTCATCCTTATAACTAGCTGAAAGATTACCTTGTCATTGATGAAATTCTGCCAGGAGACAAGGCAATAGGAGCAATTGATGGAATATCTAAAGGGGAAAAATGCAATTGTAATTCATCATGAAATTACACTTGGGAATATATTTTAAGACTTCACGGTTGAGAAGTTGCTTATTTGCTACTGCTGGTAAAACAGGTGTTTTAAAGCCTGCTGATTGCTGAGGGTACTGCAATGACAGTTCCTGAATTTTGTTGCAGGGCATAGAATGGTATAGTTAAGAAAATAGAGGCTCCTCCCTAATATTCCTTGTCTTAACTCTAACCTGATTGTCCCCCAGGACCACTCTCATGTCTAGCTTTTCCCAGGGGTGGAGGATAATAGAGATGGCTGCCATCTGTTGAAAGATCACCGGCATCCATTCTTCTAAGTTTAACATTTTTTAGACATTGCCTCATTTATCAGGACAATAACATTCTGAAGTTGGTGCTTTATAGTAGAAGAAGCTGAGACTCAGAAAACATTAAATGAATTATTCAAGGTTAAAAAGCTTGTGTGGCAGCCTTTATATTCCAAAGCCTTAGCTCTTAATTATTTATGTTTTTTAATCTTTTTGCAATGAGAATACTTACAATCTATCTTCTTAGCAAATTTCAAGTATATAATACAGTATTGAAACTGGAGTCACTATATTCTACATTAGCTTTCCAGAAGTTATTCATCTTGTATAACTGAAACTTTGTATCCTTTCACCAACATCATTCCATTTCCCCTGCCCCATCCTACTCCTGACAACCACCATTCTACTCTTTGTTTCTGTGAGTTTGACTATTTTAAGTTCAAAGCTTCATATAAATTAGGTCATGCAGTATTTGTCTTTCTATTAATATATCTGGTTTATTTCACTTAGCATAATGTCCTCCAGGCTCATTTGTGTTGTCACAGATGACAGTTTCCTTCTTTATAAAGGCAAATTAAAGAAAATGTGTGTGTGTGTGTGTGTGTGTATAAATATATGTGTGTGTGTGTATTTTCATTCATCTGTTCATGAACATTTAGGTTTTTCCCATATCTTGGCTATTTTGAATAATGCTACAATGAACATGGGAGTTCAGATATCTTTTTGAGATCTAGACTTTTTTTTCTTTGGATATATACTCAAAACAGATTTCTGGGTAACATGGTAGTTCTATTTTTAAATTTTTGAAGAACCTTTATACTGTTGTCCAAACGGCTATACCAATTTACATTCTCATAAATAATGCATATACCCTTTTCTCCACATCCTTGCCAATACTGTTCTTTTTGTCTTTTTTTCATCATAGCCATCCTGATGCTTTGAGATGAGATGGTATGTCATGGTGGTTTTGATTTGCAATTCCCTGAAATTAGTGATGCTCATCTTTTCATGTATCTGTCGGTGATATGTAACCTTCTTTTGAGAAATGTCTTTCCAGGTTTTTTTTTTAGACAGGATCTCACTTTGTCACCCTAGGCTGGAGTGCAGGGGTGCATGCATAGTTCACTGCAGCCTTGAACTCCTGGGCTAAAGTTATCCACCTGCCTCAGCCTCCCAAGTAGCTACTAGCTAGGACTACAGGCACCTGCCACCACACCCAGCTTGTGTTTTTTACTTTTTTGTAGAGAGGGTGTCTTGCCATGCTGGTCTCAAACTTCTGGCCTCAAGAAATCCGCCCCCTCTCAACCTCCCAAAGTACTAGGATTGCAGGCATGTGTCATCACATCCAGCCTGTCCAGGTCCTTTACCTAATTTTTTTTCTAATTTTTTATTGATACATGATAGTTGCATATATTTTGGGGTTACATGTGATATTTTGATATATTCATATATTGTGCAATGATCAAATCATGGTAATTGGGATATCCATCACCTAAAACATTTATCTTTTCTTTATACTGGGGACATTCAAACTCTTCTCTTCTAGTTATTTTGAAATATAAGTAGACTATTGTTAACTATAGACACCTTATTGAACTTTTAAACACTAAAACTTATTCCTTCTATCTAACTGTATTTTTGTACTCATTAATCACCCTCTTCGTCCCCCCTATCCTTTCTGCTCCCAGGCTCTGGTAACCACCAGTCTACTTTCTGTCTTCAGAAAATCCAATTTTTAGCTCCTTCATATGAATGAGAGCATGTGATATTTCAAAGAGCTATCTGCACTTCCATGTTTATTGCCACACTCTTCACAATAGCCAAAATATGGAATCAAACTAAGTGTCCATAAACAAATTACTCAATAAAGAAAATGTGGTACATATACACAATGGAATATCATTCAGCCATAAAGAGAAAGAAATCCTGTCATTCACACAACATGGATAGAACTGAAGGTCATTATGTTAAGTGAAATAAGCCAGGTACTGTAAGACAAATATTGCACATTTTCTTAGTTTTTTTTCATATTTTCGTTACTGATTTATATGACCTCTTTATATATTTTGAGTATAAAAAATTTATGAAATATATGATTTATAAATATTCTCTTCCATGTCATAGGTGACATTGTCATCTTGTTGATTGTTAAGCAAAAGCTTTTCAGTTTGATGCAGTCCTACTTGTTTGTTTATTTATTTATTTATTTATTTTGCTTTTTTTTGGTCTGTTTTTGTTGTTATAACCAAAATTTTGGCAAAATCAAAGTCAAAAAGCTTTTTCCTGTTTTCTTCTAGTAGTTGTAAAGTTTCAGATCACACATTTAAGTCTTTAATCTATTTTGAGTTGATTTTTTGTATACAGTGTGAGATAAGGATTCAGTTTCATTCTTCTGCATATAGATATCCAGTTTTCCCAACCTCCTTCATTGAAGATACTTTCCTTTTCCTATTGCATGTCTTAATGTGAAATATCAAATGCTCACCATGAGTACTATTTGCTTTCTCACGTTCCCTCTTCACATTAACCTTATTCGTCTTTTCCTAGCCTTTATCTTTTCATTGTACCACAATCTGTCATTTTCTTTATCTATTTACTTCTCAGATACAGCCTAATAATAATAAGAGTAAGAACAGTTATAATAATAGTATTATTTTTCAAAAGCTATGTATTAGTCACTACATAAATCACTTTCTATTATTGTATCTCAAGCTCAGAGAGGTGAAGCTAAACATCCATAACCACACAGCTATTCATGACATAATTATTAATAGGATAAGAGTGCGGGTCTGTTTTTCTAATTCCAAAGTCCAAACTTTTCTTTTACTATACATTGTCAACTCTAATATACTCTCACCATTGCCATGAGCTCTTTCCTCTCCTTGTCCTTCAAGGAAACCGGTTATTCCTGGCAATCTCAATTCTTGAAAAAATGACCTCACACATATTTTATTCCTTTATCTTCAATTTAATAGGGTCTTGAAAGGAGGGGCATGAACAAGTGTTTGATCAGCTCTACCAGCTTTTTTTTTTTTTTTTTTCTTTTTTAAGAGACAGGGTCTCACTCTGTTGCCTAGACTGGAGTGCAGTGGCATCATCATAGCTTGCTGCAGCCTTGAACTCCTGGGCTCAAGAGACCCTCCAGCCTCAGCCTCCTGAGTGGCTAGGACTACCATGTCCAGCTAATTATTTTTTATTTTTTTGTAGAGACAGGGCTTCACTATGTTGCCCAAGTTGGTCTCAAATTCCTGGCCTCAATCATCTTCCTTCCTGGGTTTCCCAAAGTACTTGTATTACAGGCATGAGCCACACCCAGCCTTAACCAGCTATCTTTAACTAGAAGCTTTATTCCATTTCATTATAATCATTAGTTTGAGTTCTTTTTTTAATTTCAGAATATTACAGGGGTACACACATTTTGGTTACATAATTTGCTTTGGTACAGTTTGAGTCACTTATAAGTGTGCCCTTCACCCAGTTAGTGTGCATTGTACCCGTTAGGTATGAATTTACCCATCCTCTCCTCCCCCCTCCCACCTACTTAATTTCTGTTGAGTTTTACTTCCATATGTGCACATAAGTGTTGATCGATCAATTCATTCCAATTTAGTATTGAGTACATGTGGTATTTGTTTTTCTATTCTCTTAAGGACAGGAAAAGGTAGTATTACTTTTATCCCCAGCACCAAGCAACACAAGATACTCCATTGAACATTATTCATTATTAGGAAGAGACGACATTAATGAATGATTACTAATCAAGTCATTAAATCTGAAATTCTGGCATAGAGATCAATATTGCCCTTATACTACCTGAGTGAGGCTTGAAAATTCATCTTATTTTTTGGCTTTTAGTTTTCCTCTCTATAAATAAAAATAATATTTGGCTATTTGATATTCTTAAAATTATTTAAGAATATTCTTAAAATTATTATGAATAAATTAAAATATATTCATAAGATGAACTCAAATCATATGAACATACTATATAATCAATAAATACTTATAAAATGTCAGCAATTAATATTAGACAAATTTGTCTCCTCATAAACATCATATAGAGGCAAAAGCACATTGATGAATATAAGACAAGGAATATTCACCAAGTAATTACAGAGCATTTAATAAGTGTTTGTCAGTGTTTTAAGTGACGGGGACATAGCAGTGATGAAACAGATACATTTCCAGCTCCCATGGGATGAATCAGGACACTAAGTAGATCCTTGTGCTTCTTTCCATTAAAGACTACTGATTTTCATTCCATTTCTATATGAATCTGTATCATAGCAAAAATGGCAAAAAGAAAAAGTTTTAAAAACCCTCCTTTTTCTATTAGTAGTTGAAATTAATGACAGATACTTCCTCAAATTACTCTGATTTTATTAATAAGCCAATATTAGCTTTAGATTTGTATACCCCTTTTTAAGTCTTGTAAACATTTTTTTTCATTGAGTTTTTATGGTTATAACCTATACTTCGAACAAAGTAGAAGTTTTCCCTGATAAAGGGATAGTTTTTGTTTTGTTTTTTGAAGTCCAGTAAATGTCTGCTTATTCCTCAGTGTTTTAAAATACATCCACAGTGTGAAGCCTAGACATTCGTTTCTCCACAACATTGGGATAGAATGATAAGTGATGAAATGTAACTTACATGCATCACTACAACACTTGGCAAAGCAATTTTTCTTCTCTTGTAGTCTAAATTGCAACTTTGATTTTAAAACAATTCCACCAATATTTAGAAAATAATAAAGAAAGTTCTCATAAGAATTCTTCAAGGAGAGATAGGCAGTTCTGCAGAGTGAAAGGGGAAGGTGGGGGGAAAAACTATTAATTTCTCACAAACTTTGTGAAGTGAATTACATATATTTCCCAATTTAGTCCTTATATCAATCCTAGGAACTGGGTAGTGTTATTACTCCTAGTTTTTATTACCAGATGAGTAAATGTCAGCTAGATAAAATAAATTGATCAAAGTTAACCTATTAATAAGCAATTTAGTCAGAAATTAAATTGAGAACTGAGTGGTCATTAAGATAAGTCCCTGTTGTTTCCCAACCTGGAAATTTAAAGTTTGTGAGGAGGTGTTTTGTAGTGTTGACAAGAAGCTATATGCAAAGAGGAAACAAGAGAAATAGCAAAATTAAAAAAAAAAAAAGACAGCAATTACAAGGTATACCAGAAAGAATTTATAATTGTTTTCCCTTTTTCAAATTTAAGAAAGATTAAATTTAAAAAGAAGAGTGGTGAAGACAACTTTCTATTAAGGGGAAGAGAAAGCAGATACCACTGCACTCTATCTGTAATTCTTCTGTGAAAATAATGGGAATCATAAAATGCTTGAAACAGCAAAACCTTTAAGGGAAAATATGACATAGACACAGAAACTAGCTAAAGAAAGTGAACATAAAATCATAAAGCTTTTGTGAGTAGGAATCTCAAGCATTTTAACTAATGACAGAGAATTTAAAACTTCAGTGACATTTGAATTCGATTACTAGGTCCACAACAAAGCCTTGGTTGCTAGGGTTAACATGGGATGAGCCATTCAATGGAAAGAACCAAGTCAGAGATTAACAGGACCTGCTCAGTGAGCCATGAATGCCCAGTGACTTAATAGGAAGAATAGATTTACCTGTCTCTGCAATGTGATGTGATATTTCTGCAAGGATAGGGTTTTAAAGTCAAATATACTCCAGTTCAGCTGCATGCAGTATTGCTATGTGACCTAGGGCAGGTTAGTGTCTTTTCTGAATCTCAATCCTCTTGTCTTTAAAACAGAAATTAATCACAATAAAATTTTTAAAGAGTCAAGAATAGAACCTGCTATAAACTAAACTTCAATACATCGATTTTACTTACACATTCATTCATGACACTGTATGTAATGACCTCATGAAAGCACAGTTCCTACCCTAAGGAAGATGAAATTTAAAGGGAGAGATGTGTAAATAACTCAGCCATTACAATGTGGTCGTCCAGCAGAGTAGATCTCTAGACATGGATGTTGAAGAGTGAGAGACATAGAAACCAGGAGTAAAATAAAATTCAGATTTAGAAGATTAGCCCATTTCTGTTCCTTCCCTCAACAAGATCAATCAAGTTTAACTAGAATTGAATCCAACCTTTAGTCCTTTGTCTTCAAGAAGAGTTAAGAAAGAGCAAGTGTCCAAATAGTTAATGAAGCACCAGTATCAGATGAGTAGCTGCCTTAGCACTGAAGCAAGATCATGGAATCTCCTAATGACATGTGTTAACCTTTGTGGAGTTTTAAGGAGAAGAGTTTCAAGGAAGTGGTAAAGGTAGCTGGTGGGGATCAACATGTAGAAGGCTCCTTTCAACCGATAAGGACATTTTTCGACGTTTAACAAGCACAGCCATTTCTGTTTCTACTCTCTAACATCAGATCTGGATTTAGGTTAAATGACTGGTAAATCAAGTCATGACTTAACTGAGTTTTGCCTTGACTTACTGGGCAGCAGTGTAACATCCCAACTCCCACTGTGAGTGTATGGATGTGAGAATGTGTGCATATCTGTGTTTGTATGTGTGCCTTGTGTGTGTGTGTTCTCCCACAGGACTTACTCTGCATCTGTCCACAAACAGGTCAAATGCTCAAACAATGTACATTACATAAATGAATGAACTGGGTTTGGTGATTCCAGTACTGTATTCTGGTACTATGTCTGGCACCATGACAACAATTTAAAAATGGACCACCCTTTAGACACAATAAAATACTCCAGGATTTTGACATTTTGAAATCATTTTTATAGTATTCAATCCATACAACAACATGGAAAAGTAGGCAGTGCAGTAATTCAATACTTATAAATTATTTTCAGGTGAATTTCCTCAACAGTAATATTACCACTGAGCAAATAGGGGCAGTCATTATCATTACCTCTACTTCAAATATTAGAAAGTTTAGAAGTAGGAAGATATAATACATTGATAAGACTGAAATTAGATTCAGTGTTCCTGTACTGAAAAACGTAGCAATTTATTTGAACACAAAATTTAAAAATTAATTATCTTTATTGAATTAAAAATACTAAAAATTCTTATTGCAATTTTTATGGAAAAAGTCTGTAAATTACTATTCCTTAGGAGTGGTAAAGCACATAAATGAGCTAATCAAATATTCATCCTAAAAAAAACTTTTGTTTCAGTAGTCTATTTTCTGTGGAATTACAGATAATTAGATCTTTGGCTTTAGACTCACTAACTAAAATGTATGTATTTAATTAAGCCTGAACTAGAATCCACAAACTATGTCTGACATTAGAGAAAACAATGGCAAGCTTTCCAAATGAGAAACAGAAGAGCAGCAATAGAAATAATGCTTATGTTAGCACATATAGTTCCAAAATACTCTTATACTATTTGTAAGAATTACTACCCATTTAAATACACAGTTGGCCCTCCCTATCTGCAGGTTCCACATTCATGGATTCAACCAATAGAAGATTAAAAATATTTGGAAAAAAATTGTGGCTGTACTGAACATGTGCGGACTTTCTCCCCTTGTCTTTGTTCCCTAGATAATGCAGTATAACAACCATTTACATAGAATTTACATTGTATTAGGTATTATAAGAAATCTAGAGAACTTTTAAAGTATGAAGGAGAATGGACACAGAACATTGCAAATACTACGCAATTTTATATGTGAAACTTAAGCATCCTCAGATTTTGGTATCTGCAGGAGGCCCTAGAACCAATCCCCTATGGATACCAAGGGATAACTGTACCCAACTACAATTTTCATACTATAATTTCTTAATATAATGTGGTCTAAAAAGTTAAGCATTTTATACAATCTTATAAATTGTCAGCAAGCACAAATAACTCATTTATTCAGAAACTGTGCAAGTGTCTTCCATGTGTAAGGCACTAGGCCAGGTGTTCTAAGCATAAACAAAATCTGGTCTCCATTCTCAAGAAACTGGGAGTCTAGTACAGTAGATAGCAGATGCTGCACATGCATTAGAAACAACTTTAATTAAAAATGTTAAGTGATGAGAATTACAAAAATAAATATATAACTTATGAATGGCAAAAATAAGAAATTTTTGAGAATATAATAATAACTTCTGGTTTTAGCATGATGGCAAGATTCATGGAAAAATCTTCATTTCATATAATGAAAGGTTGCATAAATGACCCAAGAATACTCAGTAATTAGTAGTATAAAATTAGGTATACTCTGTTACCAAAAAGTTGGAATAAATATACTTTTCCCTAATTCTCTCATATGTACAACTAAGAACCCTAGCCATTGTATATAAAACAAACACCAGAAGAATCTGAAAAGTGGCGAGAAGAAAGCAGACTGACTAGCAAATCTAGGATTCAAGGAAGTAAATGCTGGGTAGTTCTCTGGGGTTTCTCTTGGTCTCATGTATTTCAGTTTTGGAACTGAAGAAGACACAACTCAGAAACTTGTAAGATACAGGCAAAATGGAAGCTCCAACAAAGGTTTTTTGTCTCTAACCAAAGAATTTACAAAGGGAGAGCCTAACAACCCAACACACATAGGCAATAACCTCTCTACTACAGTAAAGCATACTACAAAAAAACTATTTCTCCACCCCAACCTATGCCTGCAAAGCTCTACTGGGTAGCCTAACCTCTGCTTTAACCAGACTGTGAGGAGGAACCCGAGACCAGAAACATGATGGCGTCATGTCAGAGAAGGTTAAGTAGGAAGTTGGGACCTTCATCCCCATGGGCAGTAATGATTGCTCCCTAAGCTCTCGGTGGAGACTTGGGGAGCCTGGACTTACATCCCACCCAGAAATAATGAGACACTTCTCTCACTCCTGGCTGTGTTGCTTTCATGCATAGCCTACTGGAGATTAAGGACTTCTACCACTTCCCAGAGGTAAAAAGGCCACATTTTGCCCATCCCCTAAGTGGGAGCAGTGCAGACCACATTGATAGTGAAAGCTCCCACAAATGTCCAGCACTAATGTCAGTGGAGATCTGGTGGAGAACTGGTATTTCTACCACTACTCAGCAGTAACAAGGCATTGTTCTCTCACTCTGCCAAAGTAGTGTCAGAGGAATGCAGTAAAAACAGATGGTTTGAATAAGATCCAGAGACTCAGAACATAATACCCAAAACATCCAGGTTTTGAGCAAAAATCACTGATCATACTAAGAATCACTGAAAGTTCAACTGAATGAAAAAGATAATTAATGCAAACATCAAGATAACAGAGAGGTTAGAATTATTCAACACAGATTTTTTTAAAAAAAGCCATCATTAAAATGCTTCAACTAATAATGATGGACACATTTTAAAAAATGAAAAGGTAGAAAATTTCAGCAAATTAATACAAAAAATATCTTAGAGAAGAAGAAGAATGGGATTTTTACAACTAGAAAATGCAGTAAGGGGAGAATGAAACAATATGGCACCTGCCAATGGGCTCCAGTCAGCAGGCCAGGAGGTGCCCTGAGGGAGCTGGGAGCCTGGTGCCCTGTCCACAAGAGGTTCACCACTCACTGGCAGCAGCCATCTCTGGACTGGTGTTGGCAGGTCTCTCCAACTGCACAGGAGCCCACCAGCAGTCCGCAAGGGAGGGGAAATTTAATCGCTCCACCCACCCTTGTCGCTGGTCTCCAAGCCTCTCCAGGGCCTTTTTCCTTGCAGTTCTCTACAACTTCTTCCTGTGGAGTCTCCTGTAGTTTCAGGCCCCCTTCCTTCTGACTCTCATCCGATCTATGTTTGTCTGCCTGCTTATTTTTTTTTTTTTTCACTTTCTTCTAAAATGTATCTTTCTTGCAGAGACACTGGGGCTGGCAGTTTTTCTTGTCCGCCATCTTGCCCCTCCCTCCTATGCTGCTGGTAGGACTGCAAACTAGTACAACCTCTGTGGAAAGTAATATGGAGATACCTCAAAGAGGTACAAGTAGAACTACCATTTGATCCAGCAATCCCATTACTGGGCATTTACCCACAAGAGCAAAAGACATTTCTATAAAAAAGATATATGCACTAGAACATTTATAACAGCACAATTCACAAATGCAAAGATGTGGAAACAACCTAAGTGCCCAATACATGAGTGGATTAATAAAATGTGATGTATGTATACCATGGAGTTCTACTCAGCC
>CM052438.1:153567330-153605094 GCA_028533085.1 Varecia variegata | reverse complement strand
AATGAAACCAAACTAGAAATCAATAAGAGAAAGGAGACAGGTAAATCTCCAAACACTTAGAAACTAACCAATACTCTTACAAATAATAAGAGTAAGGCGCAAGGAAAATATAAGATGCATTGAATTAAATGAAACAAATAACATTACATATAAAATTTGTGAGGCATAGATAAGGGAGTACTAAGAGGGAAATTTATAGCATTAAATGCTTACATGGGAAAAGAATAAAAGTCTAACAATAATCTATCCTCCTTACAAAATAACCTAGCAAAAGAATGTAAAATAAACACAAATCAAGCAAAATAAAGGAAATAATAAAGATAAAAGTAGAAAACAATAAAATTAAAAGCTAAATATAATACAGATAATTAATAAAATAAGTATCTGGTTCTCTGAAATGATCTATGAAATTTGTAATCCTCCAGCAAAACTGCAAAGGAGAGAGAGGACAAAAATTGTCAATATCATAAATGAAACAAGGAATAGCACTACTGACCCTGTATATAACAAAATAGAATGCTACAAACTCTACAAACATAAATTTGACAATTTAGATGAAATTTACCTATTCCTTGAAAAGTGCAAACTACCACAACTCATCTAGTGTGAATAGATAATTTCAATAGCTCTATAACTACTAAAGGTAATAGTTATTTGTAATTGAGTTTAATGAATAAATAAATTGCCCAAGAAGATGTCACTAGCGGATTCTATCAAATACTTAAGAAGCATTGACACATTTTACACAATCTCTTACACCAAATAGAACAGAAGGGGTCTTAGGGATTCTAATTCCCATTCACTTTATAAAGCTAGTGTTAATCTGATATCAAAACAAGGATATTACAAAAAAAGGAAAAAGATGGCTCAATGTGCCTCATACATATAGAACAAAAATCTTTTAACAAAACATTAACAAATATGTCAGCAATATAAAAAAAAATTATAAACCATGATTAAATGATGTTCATTACTGACATGCAAGGTTAGATAAATATGGAAAAATCAATCAATGTAATCCAACATATTAAGTGGTCATAGGGAAGAAAAATTACATGATCATCTCCATTTATGCAGAAAAATTATTTGACTAAATCTTATTTCTATTCCTGCTAAAACTCTCAGATAAAGTATGAATATAGGAGAATCTCCTCAACTTGATAATGAAAATCTACAAAAACCTATAACTATCATGACAATTAGTGATGAAAGACTAAATTCCTTCCCCCAGGATTGGAAACAATGCAAATATGTCTGCTCTCATCGTTCTTATTTTACATAATTCTGGATGTTCTAGACAGTTAAGTAAGGCAAAAGAAGGAAGTAAAAGATCAGAGAGGAAGAAGAAATGGTCTTTATTTGAAGATAACATGATTGCTTACACAGAAAATCTGAAGAAATCAAAACAGTGTCACAGAAATACTGAGCAGATTCAGCAGTTACATCGAACAACATATGCATATAAAAATCAATTGTATTTCTATGTGCTAGCAGTGAACACATTGACATTGAAATTAAAAGCATGTTTGAAATTGGAATGGTAACTGAAAAAAACCCAAAAATATTTAGTTGCAAATTTAACAAAGGATGTACCTACCTTTTATATTCAAGACTAAAAAATTCTGATAAAATATATCTAAATATATGGAAATACCTAGTTCTTGGATTAGAAGACAATAAAATAAAGATTGAGATTCTCTCCAAACTGATATACAGTTTAACAGAATTCCTATCAAAATCTTAGCAACACTTTTATGGATGTAAATATGAATATAGAAAAGCAAAGGATGTAAACTAGACAAAACAACTTGAAAAAGAATAATAAAGTGAAAGGTCTCAGTGTACCCGGTTTCAAGACTTATTATACACCTACTGTAAGCAAGAATGTGTGGTATTGGTTGAGGTATAGATAAATAGATCTGTATAACACTATCGAGAACTCAGAAACAGACACAAATAAATATGCCGTACTGAATTTTGGCAAAGGTGCAAAAGGGTTTCAATGGTGCAAAGATAGCCTTTTCAAGAAATGGAGATGGGGTAATTGGACATCCATGGCCAAAAAAATTTTTAAAAACCCAAATAAACAAATAAAACATCCACCCAACAATAAAAACAAAACAAAAACCCTTGACTTAAATTCCATACTTTATTTAAAAATTAATTCACAATGAGTCATAGACTTAAGTGTAAAATAAAATTTCTGGAAAAAAGAAATAAACAAAAACATAGGAGAAAATCTTTTGGATCTAGGGCTAGGCAAAGAATTGACAACAAAACTATAATCCATAAAATGAAAAATTAATAAATTATGTAAGTATTCAAATTGTACCTTCATGTAAGACCCTGTTAAGAAGATAAATAGACAAAACTATATACTGGGGTAAAATATTTGCAAACCATGTATGTCACAAAGGCCTAGTATCAAGGATATAAGAAAAACTCTCAAAATTCCACAAAAATGAAAAAAGCAATCCAACCAGAAAATGCATAGAAGACCTGAAAAGACCTTTCACCAATGAAGATATACAGATGGCAGATATGCACATGACAAAATGTTCATCCTCATTAGCCATTAGGGAAATGCAAATTAAAATCATAATGAGATATCACTACACACTAATCAGAATGGCTAAAATATTTATATACACATATATATACATATATGTATATATACATGTACATATATGTGTGTGTATATATCTATATATATGTGTGTGTGTATATCTATATATATATAAATACAAAATACTGGCAAGGATGTGGAAAAACTAGATCACTAATACATTGTTGGTGGGAAGGTAAAGTGGTACAGCTGCTCTAAAAAACTGTTTGACAATTTTGCTGAAAACTAAATGTGCTACTACCATACAACCCAGCAATTGTACTTCTGGGCATCTATCTCAAATAAATGAACGTATAGTCATATAAAAACCTATTCACAAATGTTTATAGCATCTGTATTGGTAATAACTTCCAAACTGAAAAAAAAAAAACCAAAAAACAAACACAGATATCCTTCAACAGATGAATAGTTAAAAAAAAAAAAAAAACTTGTTGCATCCAAATTCTCAGCAAATATAAAGAATAAGCTATAATTTAAGCAACAGTTTGTATGAATCTTCAGAGAATTATGCTGAGTCCAAAAATAAAAAAGGCTAATTCAAAAGCTTACATACTGTATCATTCCATTTATACAACATTCTTTAAATGACCACAATTTAGGAATGGAGAAGAGATTAGAGATTACCAGGGACTAAAAACTGTGGCGCATGGGTAAGTTAAGTGGGTAGACTAGAAGACTAGAAGAGGGCAACTGCAAGGGATCATTATAATGATGGAACTGATCTGTGTTTTGATATTCTCAACGTAAATATCCTCGTTATACCATAGATTTGTGAGATGTTACCATTGGAGAAACTGGGTGAAGCTATGTGGGATTCTTTTGTATTACTTCTGCTTATAGATGTACAATTATTTCAAAATTTTAAAAGATTTAATTAAATAATTATGTCCATAAAATATATTTTAAAATCAACAACAAAATTATCTGTAATTCCAAAATGAAATTTCAAGATCTTTTCGTAATGACAGGCTGTAAACTTTAGCTCTTAAACCTGGAATAGGACTTGAAAATCTATTAGTTATTTAGTTATTCATCTAAAACATACTTTTTGAGTGTTATGATAATATGTTAGGCACTGTTCTGTATGCTTGTGATAGAAACATGCACAAAGTAGATAAAGTCTGTGATGCCAAGGAATCACATCTAAGATGAGATAGATATTATAAAGAAGTAATCAAATCAACAAGGTGATTTTAAATAATAATGGGGCCTGCATGGTAGCTTATGCTTGTAATCCCAGCACTTTGAGAGGCCAAGACAGGAGGAACAATTGAGGCCAGGAGTTCGGGACTAGCCTGGGTACCGGAGTGAGACTCCAATCTCTAAAACATAATAAAAAAAAAAAATAGCTGATATGGTGGTGCGCACCTCTAGTCCTAGCTACTTGGGAAGCTGAGGCAAGAGGATTCCCTGAACCCAGAGCTTCAAGGCTGCAGTGAGCTATGACGGCACCACTGCACTACATACTGGGTGACAGAGTGAGAACCAGGCTCTAAGAAAAAGAAAAAGAAATAACTAAAATAAATAAATAAATAAATAATGAATACAAAGATGAAGAAAGTAAAATGATACGATGTCATGAGAGTAATGGGACAGACAAGAAAATCTACCATGAGGTGGGTTGTCAAGTAATAAATATCTCTCTGAAAACAAAAAGGACTGAGCCATGTGTAGTTACGGGGGAAGAGTTTGCCCAGGACAGAGAAAATGTAGCACAAAGACCTAAATCAGGAACAATTTTCATGCATTTGAGGAATAGAAAGGTTACTGTGGCTATAATAAAGAGAATAAAGAAAAAAATTAGCAGCAATGACATCTGAGAGATAAGCCAGCACTCAATATATAGAGGCCTATTTTACAGACAAGAAATCTAAATTTTACTACTAGTTAGGAGGAAAAGCTTTTTAAATTCTTTTTTTAGTGATATGCTTTGAATATTTCAAAAAGTATAAAGATTGTAGGTGGCTCAAGAGTGAAAGTAAGAGGATCACTTAAAATACATTGCAGAAACCCAAGAAAGATGGTGATCGTTCAGATTGTGGTGGAAGAGATAGTGGAGATAGAAAGAAGTTGATTAAAGATATGTTTCCTAGAATAGAGAAGTTACCAAAAAGTGAATGAGTCCTTCGTTTTTTTCTTAAGCAACTGAATAATTTCATTAATTTGAAAGAAACAATGTTTTAAAGATACAATTAGTTCCAACATTTATTCACTAAACATTTATTATAATCTGTTAGGTTTATCATATGACAAGCGCTCTGGTACTGGACAATGGATGAGTTTAGTGTAGCAAGCAAGGGAAGCAAACATATAAACACAACTAATGGCAAAATACTCAATAAGTGTAAATAGCACACACACAGAGGAGGAGGCAATTAACCATGTCTGGAAGGTTAGGAATGATCTCTAAATTCACAGTTAAAATGTTTTTGTTGCATATTTAAGATTCATAGAAGTTTTGAATATGTAGAGAGGACATTTTTGGAAATTTTGCCAAATAATGAGAACACAAAGGCAAATGGTAAGATTTGTTATACAGCTAGTGACTGAGTCAGAATAAAAAATATTTCCTAGTCTATGATCAGGCCACCCTGAGGGCACTCAATCTCCTCTGATATCAAAAGCTAAGTAGGGTCAGGCCTGGTTAGTACTTGGCTGGGAGACTTCCTGGGAATACTGTGTGCCGTAGGGGTCAAAAAATAATAAAAAATAAGAGATGGTTTCTGTGATCTTTTAGCATCCTCCTCTTTGCAATTTTTCTTTCTTTGCTTTTTAAAAATTTTTAAATAACTTCATGTTCTCTCTCTCAAGTTCTTAAGTCAGAAATACTTATTGTTCGCGATCACATTTCCTACACTGGGATTCATTTTCTCAAAGAAATGTAGGTTCAACTAATTCTAGACTTTTATGCTTCTTCCTACATACATTTCCAATTCAACATGTCCAGTTCTTATTTATTCCAGAATAATGTGACCTGTGATACATGATTACAAAATTTTCCATACTCCAAGCTGAAATAATGAAAAACAGTTAAATGTGACATGTTAAATTTAACTCTCTCTACAGTCATTATTTTATTTTATCTTATGCCATTTTTGCTTTTATGGTTTTATAATTACCCTATGGTAGTTTTTAATAGACTAGAAAAAGAAAGGGAGAAAGAAGTTTGTGTGGGTGCGCACATGTGCACCCACACATGCCCATGCACACACAAGTACAATGTGTGTAATGTTTTAATGTCCTTCCCTGGCCAAATATAAAATCATCACATCCTTGTATATATTTGAAATTTTAATTTTTCTTAGAATCCACAGGTCATGGAAACACTGCTAACAGTGAAACTAGAATTAGTCTCCAAGTATCTGTTACAGCATTGAGACACGGGGAGAGGTTCCAGGTGACTGGGAGGGACTTAGGGAGAGAGGGCTATTGAAGTAGATCTCTGAAAATGTTCACTGTGAAGTTCTAGATTAGAATAGGCATCCAGGGGCGGGAAATCTGCGACCTTGGGGCCACATGTGGTTTCTGGATCCTTGAGTATGGTCTTTGACTGACCCCAAATTTTACAGAACAAATCCCTTTAATAAAGGATAGCAATAACAAACTGAATTTGTTCCTGTGGATTTTTCAAAAAGATGCTTTAACTACTTGTTTGCTAAACAGTTATTAGTACCACTATAGTTCCCTAATAGCAGGAAGCAAAGATCAAATGAAAAAATTTTAAAAATGTATAGATTTCTACTGGAAAAAGGGGAAAGATGAATCTCCCTGAATAAAATTAAAGAAACAAGTCCAATGGACAGGTTATCTACCTTTAAAAGAATATACCATAAAATGTCCATTGTAATCTGCTTGCAAAAAGGAATTAAAACTAATTGTGTAAAGAAAATGGATTAGATGATGAAAGCTGTTATTATCTACTTGGAATGTTTATACCCAGCAGAAAACATGTGAATCAAATATTCATCTACTTATAGATATTTTGATAATCATCAATTCTCTTTGAAAGTAGAGCAAAGCTAGCCCCATTCACAAAATTGCAAGTATATGAGTGAAGTTGAGATCTCAGTTCAAATTATACTTCAGAAAGGAAATACTGGTATTAATAAATTACTTTCAATGTAAATATGATTATAATGGAAACTAAAAGTAGATTACAATTAATGGAAATATATCATAGCAAAATAATTCCTTATTTATAAAGAATATGGATTTATAAAGTCATAAATTTGGCTTATTTTTTTAAATAAAGTAAGTTTTAGGCAGCTCTACAAGTTTTATTCCTACACCATGTACATTTGAAATGAAATCTGTTTTCAAAACTAAAGTAATTAATATTCATCATACCTGTTTCCCCATTGCATTTCTTACCACTGATAATGACCCCATCTCCTTCTACTAATTTGTCTTAGTGTGAAACTTAATTAAATTAAATCCACATTAATTTCTCCTTTATTTCTCTCTAACCCTTTGGCATCCAAAAGATCACTGTATCTGTCAATTCTATGCTAAATTTAACTTGGTTTTAATTTATTTTTTCTATTTCCATAACAATAGTTTCAACTCTTATTCTTTTTGCCTTACAATTTCATAATTTTCTCCTAATTGGTCTCTTGCTCATTTTTCTCACTACATGATCTTCTGAAAACACATAAATCCTAACATGCTCCCTCATAATATCATCATGTTTTTCAAAATCCAAACTTCTTGGCATAATATACATGATATGACTTAGGACTACTTTTTTATCCCTTATGTCTTATGACTATTTTAATATTTCAACCACTTCCTAGATATGCCATGCTCTTGTGGGAGTCAGCATATATAAATTACAGTTATGTCTCCATGCATCTACTTTCTCATATGTAAAATCATCATAAATGTGAAAGCTATATCTAGGCTTTGTGTAAGGACTAAAAGGGTTAATCTATACATGGCACTTAGTAATATGCATGACACGTGTTGAGGAATGCTCAATAAATGCTATATATGATTGATGACGAGGAGGAGGAGGATGATGAATGATCATGATGAAGAAAAACATCTCCATACTTTTATGAATGCCATTTTGCTTTTCCAGTTATAGCCTCCCTGTCCACTACAGGTCTCTAATTGCCAAACTAACTCAATGTTTCTTTCACACAATCTAACAAATCTTGGCTAAACTCACCTACATCTATTACAGTGCATATCATATCACAACATGAATATTTATGTTTTCATTAGTGTGGAAAATATTTACACACATATATATCTGTGTGTATGTATACGAGGGCTGTCTGGAAAGTACCCAGCCATTGTTAATATAACAAGACTATATAACAAGGATGGCTGGATACTTTCCAGACATCCTTTCTATATAATGGGGGCAAAATATTAATAGTACTTACCTCAGTAAATTTTATGAAGATTAAATGCATTATATATGTGAATTTCTTTGAATAGTGAAGTATACAAACATTTTTGTTATTTTGTTATTATTTTACTCTCTCACACTTTGTGTTCCTTGAGAGTAAAGATTGGCATTATTGTAGCCCCAGTAGCTAGCACAACCTAGGCATGTAGTGAAAGTTGAATGTTTTTTAATTAATAATCCAAATGTTTTAACTTTGCAAGACTTACAAATGTAATACAAATGAAATTCATTTTTGTGTTACTTCCAATTGTAAAAAAAAAAAATCATGTCACCTAAGGAATGCTGTAAAAATTCAAGACATAACACATATCACGTAGGTATGGTATAATCCTGGTGTAGTCATATTTTAAAAAATGTCATTAGTCTTAAATACTAACAATAGCATCAAAAATTATTCTTTCCATTATTCTGTTTTTCAGCTACTCTAAAATCCTCAAATTCTTGAAAACTATGGATATTGAAAAGAGATTCAGCCCATAAGTATTAAAAGAACTCATAGAACATAATTAGAATTATTGGATTCTGAGGGGTGTTATTTTCTTGAGTATCCTTTTCGAACCACCATAAACAAGGATCTCCTTGTAGGACAAGGATGCCTACTTGGATGGGTTCATTCACTTATTCATTCATTTAACAAATGCTTCCTTATGCAGCAATGTTTTCTAATCACAGTTTCCTAAAGCTAGACTTTGTCTGCTAAATCTGACATCTGGGCCCTCTCAAAGGCAATTTCTGTTGGCTGCCTTTTTCTTGGATAAGTCACACTTTCTGTTTCTTTTCATGTCTCATGATGTTTGTTGAATCTAGACATTTAAAATAATATATTGTAGCAACTCTGGATACTTATGTCAGTCCTGTACAACCTCCAGAGCTTATTAGTGTTATTGTTTGCTTCTCTATTTGTTTAGTAACTTGGCTGGACTATTTCAGTGATGTCTATTTTTCCTCACCATGTGCCTCTTCTAATACTGTTCTTCACATAGTTCAGACATAAGTATTTACACAGTCATCTTGGAAGGACAAGTGAGTTTATTTGAATGTGTCTTTGTCTCTTATTGATCTTTCTGAGAAGCTGTCTGTCTCAGTTGTTACTCCCAGTTGTTAGCTTTGGATAAGTGCCAGCTGATTTGCTTATTATTTTTTAGTTCCCTGGGACATAAATCGCTCTACAGTCTGATCCATTGAAATCTGGGCTCCTTCGAAGGGATAATCTTTAATGTCAGTCTCAGGTTTATTGTGATCTCCTGGAGGACTCTTCAGCTTCCTTTCTCCATAGTACCCTCTGGTGAATTTCTTGCTGGTTTATAGTTTAGTTTGCTGCTTTCACAGTGCTACCATCTTTCTTTTAATTGCTACAATCTAACTTGTTTTCTAGAGCACTCTTAGTCTTGAACTTCCCCATACACTTTTCCAAATAAAATCAGCTCAATTGTGGAGAACTTGAGAGTTCTTTGTTCATAAAACCTGCCAATTTGACAAACACTCTGCTAGGATTACTGCCTCACTTCTCCCAGAAAGATCCCTTCTTCACAAGTATGCTCTTGGCTGGATAAATAGCCTTTTTTCTTTCTTTAAGCTTTCTTCCTATCATGGAAGTTCTGCCCTATGAGTAGGGCAAGGGCAAGAGTTGGGGCAAGGGTGATTAGTGTCCCAGTGTTCTAAGCCTGCCATAAATTGGGTAGAGTTTCCATCCTACCAGTCGGGATTAGGTGGAATAAAAGAGCCCTTGGCCTCTCAGCTGATGTTAACTGGATGTTACACTACCATTTCAGAAGTCATCTTTATTTTGTATTTTTAATAATCTTTTCCATCACCTGTGAAAGGTTTGTATCTGTGTCAGCAAATACCACAAAATATCTAAAATCAAAGTATTTGGTTGGAGGACTCCTATACATGTATTTGAAAAATGGAATTCTCAAAAAATTTTGACCACTTTTCTTCTTCAAAAATTTTGCTATTCTATAACCTAATTACATGGAAGATAACTGTATCATACAAAAATATTTCTTCAGATTTAAGTCTGTATTTCTTTTAGTTTTATCATTATAATATTTGATGGTTTCACAAAAATATACAAAAAACACAAATCTGGGTGTTTGTACATGCACATGCATGTGTGTATGTGTATGTGTGTAAACTGAGCATTCTCACTTAGGTCCTTTCCCCTGATTAAACATAGAATCCCAACTGCTAAAACTGTTTCTTGGAAAAGCTATTCATGCCATGATTCTGAAAAATCTTACTTCTTCTTCTTACACTTCTTATGTCTTTCCAAATGTACTCATAAGCTTTGACTAAATAAAATGATACTTTGCTATTGTTTGGGTTGCTGCTATTGATTTTTACTGGGTTCTTTGTGTGATTATAAACCCTGTATTACAGTTTGTTTTTTTTTCTTTCATTGCCTCACAGGAAGTTTTTATAGAAGACATGTAAGCTGGACTTGAACATGAATTCATCACTTGGATAAAGTGATACTTATCAACATCTTATAAGAGAGTATTTTGTAAATTAGATCATTTATTAGACTAATGTATACACAGAAAAAAATAATGCCTATTTACATACAGGGTTATATTTCAATCCTTACATGTCTATATGTATCTAGATATTTGAATTTTTATCTTTTCTCTTTCTACACATTTTAAAAAATATTTCTTTGAAAAAGTATGATAATGGGAAAAATCACATTCTATTATTTCCAGACACATAAAGTTTCTCCTGAATTCACAGTGGTGGTGTTTCTATGTCACATTTCTGGCTCTTTCTTGGATGATATTCAAATATTCCAACAGAATGTTAACATCTGGAAGCCTTAGATAAAGATTCCTCTGACATGGAAGTTATGAATTAAACCTTCTCCTAGAAAATTGTCTTCTCTTCAAAAAATTAAAGTCAGGCTGAGACTTTTTGGGTCACTCAGAAATAAGTTCTGGAATCAAACACTGGAGTGTCAGATATAATTGCAGCATGGAATGTGTTACCTCATGAAAGTTTGATAGCTTCTCCACTTCATCTTGGGATTTTATATTGAAATTCTCAGGCCCTTGCACTTTCCTAAAAGAGGCTACCTCTCACACCATCTGAAAGCAAATATCATATACGGCTTTTTATAGACCATTTGCAAGTGAATGTGCCATAACCATACAGAAGTTATACAAAAATAGATAATAACTAACCTTGACTTTTGATATTTAGAATTCACAGTAATGTGTAATCATTATGACACCTAGATATTCTGCCTCTTGTAGAATTTAATATAAATACATTTATATTGTTCTACCCTAGAGAGTTGTTCAATCATAATATAGGTAATTTTTATCCTTTGTGAAAAAGTGGGAATAAACTTCCACATTCCCCTAATCTCACTTCACTTCTCTTCCTAGGGATGAAGAATGAATTATGGAAGGGGTAGCCATATTGGTGAGCAAGGTTGACATTAGAGAAAATGTAAGAGATCCTGGGTGTGTTCATATATCCAAGTCACATTTTCAGTTCAATATTTTCAATAATAAAGTTGATATTTTCATTTCCTGCTAGCACTTTTTTTTTTTTGAAACAAGGTCTCTTAGCTCTATCACCCAGTCTGTTGTGCAGTGGCACGATCATAGCTCACTGCAGCCTCCATCTCCTGGGCTCAAGCAATCCTTCCACCTCAGCCTCCTGAGTAGCTGGGACTACAGGAACCCACCACCATGCTCGGCTAATTGTTTTTTCTTTTTTAATTTTCTTTAGAGACGGGGTCTCACTATGTTGACCAGGCTAGTTTCGAACTCTAGGGCTCATGAAATCCTCCCGCTGGGATTACAGACATGAGCCATTGTGGTCGGCCCCTGCTTGTATTTTTTAATTGATTCTGGGTTAGGGGAATGTGAGTAATTATCAGCCTCAAAATTAAATGCACAAAATCTGAAATAAAGTATTCGAGAAGCAAAATCTCCTTATTGAATTCTGAATCTGAATCTTCTTATAGGAAAATGCCAACATCGAAATTCAATATATTCATATTAGGTCCAACATTAACTTTATATAAAAATCACATGTGCCAATAGTTCCTTTATTTCTTTTCCCATATTTGTAGGGACAGATGTTTAATCTGTGTTTATTTGTGAACAACTATATCTAAATGGTTTTATATTGCTGTCATGGACAAGAATTGATATATTTGGCTAAGTCATAGGGATTTGGAGAGATTCCATATTGTTCTGTCTTTATCACTGGTAATTACTAGCATTAAATGGAATTCATTTAATTTTTGCCCTTCTTATGCATTGAAATAATCTCAAATTTAAATAGTGGTTCCATAAAATGTATTGGGCAGAAAAAATTCAAAACAATTTGAATACACCACCTGCTAAAATAATATATGACTTTTCATATTCAACTGTATTACAAATATGCTTTTGGCCAGGTGCGGTAGCTCACGCCTGTAATCCTAGCACTCTGGGAGGCCTAGGAGGGAGGATCACTTGAGGTCAGGAGTTTGAGACCAGCCTAAGCAAGAGTGAAACCTCATTTCTACTAAAAATAAAAAAAATTTCGCTGAGCATGGTGGCACGCACCTGTAGTCCCAGCTACTTGGGAGGCTGAGGCAGGAGGATCGCTTGAGCCCAGGAGTTTGAGGTTGCTGAGAGCTAGGCTGAAGACACAGCACTCTAGCCTGAGCAACAGAGTGAGACTCTGTCTCAAAATAATAACAATAATAATATGCTTTTTACAATTAACACACAAAAAATTAACACAACAAGTAGATTTAATCTGTTAAGGAAGCTGGTAAAGTAAAAAGAAACCAATACAGGGAATCAGAATTACCATCTTTATCCTGACTTTACATAGTTATACACATTAGATTTTTATTGCTACTTAGCAAATTACCACCAACTTAGTGGCTTAAAACAAATATCCATTTATTATCTACAGTTCTATAGATCAGAAGTAGAGTACCACACAGCTGGAATTTCTGTACAGGTTCTCACAAGACAAAAGTTAAGGTAATAAGAGTAATTGGGAAACAATCTATTTCCAAGTTCATTCCATTTGTTGGAAGAATTCAGTTTCTCAAGTTTGTAGGACTGAGATCCCTATTTCTTTGATACATGTACCTCTCCATGTTCAAGTCAGCAATGACATGTTCACTCTCTCTCACACTTCAAATCTCTTGGACTTTTCCTTCTGCCTTCACTTGGGGGAAAGCTCTGCCTTTTAAAAGCCTTCTTTGATTACCTTGGGCCCCGCTAGAGGATCTAGAATAATCTCTATCTTTCAAGGTCAACTGAGAGGTAATTTTAATTACATATGTGAAGTCCCTTTTGCCATTTCAGGTAAGATATTCTTAGGAGTAACACAATGGGTTGAAAGTCATGAGGATGAAAATTCTTCCAAAAACATCGTTTAAACTTAGTCAAGATATTTCACCTTTCTGGATCTTAATTTTTTTTATTGAGTCTAGAAATTCTAACTTCTTTTCAATAGATAATGTGAATGCATATTGTTATCATATCCCTGCCCTTGCTCCCGTGTTTACACTTTTAGTATGTTTCCTTGGACTCAGCCAAAGTGCTAGGCCTTATAAACCCAGAATCTTATTTAATTCTAAAAATACCATTAAATGACCATTATCTTATCTTCTTGTAACTTACTTGAGCACTGATATTTAGTTAGAGGTTGATAACTTAATGAAAAGTATACCTCTCCCAAGTGAAACTGCTGGGAGTTGAAGCCAGGTATCTCTGAACCCTGAGATATTCTATTTAACACTAATCCAAAATGACAGTTCCATAATAAAGTACCAGAAACCAGGTGGCTTAAAACAATAAAAATGTATTCTCTGAGAGTTCTGGAGGCTAGAAATCTGAAACCAAAGTGTGAGAGGGCCACACTCTCTCTCCTAGCTTTTCGTGGTTGCTGGCAATCCTTGGTGTTTCTTGTCTTGCAACTACATTACTTCCATCTCTGCCTATGTTGTCACAGGCTGCCTTCCCTCTGTGTATCTGTGTCTTCACATGGTATTCTCCCACCCCTGTGTGTCTTTATCTGTGTCATTTATCTGATTTTTATGAAAAAAGAAGGTCATTGGAATTTGGATTTCTCCCCACTAACAAAATGTAACCCATATTTACAGGTGAAAAGGATTTTGACTTATGAAAGAGTATACCAAGCAATGCAAATGAAGAAAATCTTGTTTTTTCATGTATTTCTCAAATTTAGTATTTTCGCCAAAATACTAAGAATATTATTGACAAATATCTCAGTACACCTCAGCTATTATGAGACTCTCAGATGTTTCTGTATTTTAAGAGCAACATAGAAAAATTGAAGAATGTGGTAACTGAAGAGAAAGAAAAGACACTAAACAAAAAGACCACAGATGTGAATGGGGCCAATGGATCAGTAGTTGCTTAGTGTGAACAGGAGCCAGTTGACTGCCCATACTTGCTGCATTTGAATAGTGGAAGATACTGAGGCAGAACAATAATTAGGCAAGGGGTGGAGCTAAGAAGGTTATGTAAGTATAAGAGATGTCAATTGCAGACAAAATAATAAAGGATTTTATGAACAGCTAATTTGGCCCAAATAGGAAAGGATTTTATATAAGTGAAGAATAAGCTATCAAAAGCAGTGGTCAGATGATCTCTGGGCAGTGACAATATGGTGGGAATTCACTTATAAATGAGAACTGGTATGACAGTACACCCCGCATTTGAGCATCTATAATATCATAGGTCAACTTCCTGGTTAGACACTAGAATACAGTTTCCCTTAAGAATCTATTTGTTAGTATGTTTTCCAAAATCCAAGTGCCTCGGGATACAAAGCATGACTATCTTCATATCTTCATCACTTTGTTCATGGGAAATAAAAACACTTTTTTAGCTCAAAGGGTAGCTCAGCATTTGACAGCTAAGCATATAGTGAATAATCCAATTAGTATAACACCAAAAGCTTTGCCATCTGTTATCTACCTAGACTATTGATTTAGGAAAAGATTCCAAAGTGCACTGAATGGGTTGGGGAATGAAAGAAAAAAAAAAAAAGGCAACAAAAGACATTTGGCCATTTCAACAGACCCAGAGATTTCACTATAATTACTATACCAACCTCTCATTTGTCCCTGACTTTCTGGTGTCAACAGGCTTATAGTGTTGGCAACAAGCCTAACTTTGGAATTGCTTCTCTGGAGGCAAAGACATCCCATTGTGCTGTCAACAGCTGCAGCTTTTCCATGTGCCATAAAGATTTGCTTTCGATAGACACAAAGCCAGACTGATTCCTGACTATTGCAAGGCTCTATTTTTGAAGATGGCATAATAATCTGCCTTGGAGACAACTTTATTAATAATATCCTTTTTCAGTGGATATGATTAGCTTATTTTCAGGGACAGTATGAAAGCATCATTTTTGTTTTCTCTGACACAGAGAGATACAGATTTTTGCGTATGTTAGTTTCTCCCCATCCTGACTCCCACCCAACCTGCCAACGCGTTTACATTTTTCATCCGTCTAATTTTGCTTAAAGATGTAAATCATGAAGCAGCTTCTATAAGAAACCATCTATTACACCTTTCACTTTTTCCATCCCTAGGTTCAGGAAACTCTTCTACATTTGGGGAGTTTCAACAGGTAAAAGTTTCAGGCAAAATAAGGCTCTTGTTTGTCTTTATATGCCTAGTATACAGAACCTTGTGCAAAAATGATTCCATGGCTTATTGTTTACTAATTGCTCTCATTTGTGTAAACTATCTCTCACAAGACTGCTTCTGAGGGAAAGAAACTTCTATTTTCCTTCTCACATCCCCAGGGCATGGTCCAACAATCTATATCTATAAGGCACAAAACAGGTGCTTGATAAATGTCTGTCAAGTGAGTAAAGAATAAATGTACATCACTCCTTATAGTCTAAACTGATTTCTAACGTTATCCTGTATAAGGCTCATGGGGGAAGGAGTCTGAAACTTAACCAAAAGGACATTGCAAGAAAAATGCTAAAAAAAAAAAAAGAAAGAAAAGAAAGAAAGAAAAAGAAAGAAGAAAAATGCTGTTTTATTGCTTTACTTCTCAAAGGACTTCTAGCCATGAAACACAAGGGAAATCCTCAAATCCTCACACTTATCTAGAATTTGGGATTCTGCTATTTTTTGTCACACAATTGTAATCATTCTCTTTTGGAAACATATCATGTCTTGTTCTCTCTTCTAATCTGATTACATTTGCACGTTTAACTTTATCTGCACTCAAAATTCTTTAAACCCACAACACCCAACACACATTGGGAAGCACTGAACATCTGAATATACAGGCTACCTACTGACTAAGGATTTGGATTAAAAAAATTAAAGTGTTTTATCCCATATCAAGCTAATTTGAGAGAAGATTTATTTTAGCAATCTCTCTATGCAAGAGATTCCCCTATGTATTGAGTAACAAAGTTGAATGCACAAATGAACACAGTTTGCATATAAACTGTTGAAGAAAATGCTATAATTAAAACATTTAAAAAGATATATCTAGGTATATATCTAAATATACATAGACATATACATACAGTATACATATTTAATATTTTTGAACTTCACTTTATATCTAGAAAATAATTCCTTAATAATTCCTTGGTAATGCTTATGTGTTGTCCTTGACTCTACCATTCCCTCTTTCTGATAGCACTCATAATGGCAATCTTTTATTGAAATTACCACTTCACCAATGAAGGCTATAAACAGTGGTCCCATTCCTATTCACAACATAGCATGATCAGGTATAACAACTAGGCATGCCCTTCCCATATTTTCACTAAAAAACAGAGATTAAAAATTGTTGGAATTCGATTTCTTCAGAGCAGGGATATCTTAAATTTTGGTAGCATATTGTAACAATAGCAGATCATTTCTGATATTATTGTCTTTGGTTCCTACATTCTATTCTTTGGAGATCACTTGGTTCTTGATAATTCCTGAGCCTAGAATTTTAGCCTTTTTCAGAATCTCTAAGCAATAAAGATCATTCCAAAAATTTCCTTTTTTGATTGACAAAGACAGAACTGGAATCCATTGCTTACAGCCACTGTCTTTATGGATTCCCAACCACATTTTCTAGATGTCATTTTAAGTGCTCTGCAATAAGGCACCGACTACTGTAGCCAATTTCTTGGTCCCAATAATAAATGTTATATTTGCCTGAATATATTCACTATACTATGTCATCAGTGACTGTGACGCTGCTATTTCCTAAACTGGAAATATCCTCCTTGGATCCCATTAGTGGCACAAAAATCCTACCAATCTCTCATTAGGCCAGCTCAAATGCAGCACTCTCCGTGAATCTCACCTAATCTCCCAACAGTATTCATCTTTTCCTCTCTTAAGATATCCACTAAATTTGAACTCTGATTTTATACCTTATTCTGTCTTACATATGTTTATTTGTAGGAGCATAGGAAATAGCTTTAAAGGTAATATGTTATTTGATAAAGAGAGGAAAAGTAAGTACAGGATAGATGTAAGGTTACTGAATTGATGCCTCAAGAAACAGAAACTGATGCCTTGGGATCGTATTCCCATCTGTTGTAACATATGAAGATGTAATTAACATAATGGAGATATTAATATTTCCAGGTACCTTGGAAAGTTCTACTACTATAGGTTTTAAATACTCCATGAAATAGATAAAGCTGAGCCACTTTGTCACGTAAACGAGGAGGCATGTGTAACACTTCAAAATGCACATGGAGCTTCCTGTCTTAGAAAAACTGAGGTAAATGTTTTGCTAAAAATTTCTCAAAGTTCCTAACAATCAAAATTATCAAATTGAATCCAGGTCTCTGGAGCTAAATTACCTCAGGAGCAGGACAATACTGACATGAGGACTTGTCCTATGCTGACCATGAGTTTCTTGAAAGCCAAGGCAATAGATATTGACTGGTTTAAATTCCATTGTCAGATTCACTTACCATCCCTCCATTGCAATATGCAAAGCAATAATATGCTTAACAGTCCTGCATTCTCTTTGCAGAAGTCTCTGGAATGTTCTGATCTTGGCCTCATCTGTGGATAAGTAGCCATGATCTTGCCTTCCTAACTGGCTATGGTAAAGCATAGATTCATTTCCTAAAATGTAATATTTTAATATTGAAGTTAAATATCTCAAAGATGTATAACCTTTAATGGCAACAGAGTTGACAGTTGCACTTTGGTTTTGAGGTACACACACCATACAGCAGAAACTGGACTGCATCCAGACCTGAATTCTCATAAAGTACTTTGCCACTGAAGAGAATGAATTTTAGATACTGCTGACCTGAGACTAATGTAAACCAGTGACCTAGAAAAGCTTCATGTCCCAGTACCAATTAGTTCTCCAATGCCTCTGCTTCTTTGCTTCTACTTGGAGCAACTGACATTTTAAAGCAATTAGAGGGCATCCGGATCTGTAAAATGCATCCTATGTTGATACTCAACAGAGCTGAACTTCTATGCTTCAGTCCATGTAATAAAAACCATCAGAACTATTCAAAAACTGTGGCCTCCACTCTTTTTGAGAATCCAATAAGTTGGTCCTACATATTCACAAGGATTAAAATTACCTCTATGCAAAATTTTGAGAAGCACAGCATTTCCCTTTCCTGAAAAAAAAATTCTGAGGATCTGTAAAAATATCCAAAACCTCTACAATGAATGCTAAATTGCTATGTTAAAATAGTAAGACCAATGTTTAAGTACAAATCCTTTACTTAAGAGAGGTTAACACATGAAGTGATTGTTAATCATTGACAACTAAGTATAATTTTGTTTAGCCTTGGATTTATTACAGTTCACTTGTGGGAAAACAAATAAGGTCTAATACAGGACAAGTAGAAGAGAGTAAGGCTGTTCATGTACAGGGATCACATGTCTTGCTGGGACAGCAAAATGTAGATCCCTGAATAACTTGGGAGTATGTTTTTTCACAGGGCACCAAAAGAGTGAAGGTAAATGCTAAAGCAAAAATAGTGTTTCTTTGTTAGTTTAATTTTCATTGACTCCTATAGCTGTAGTTGTATAAAATACCGCATGAGTTTCTCAAGAGTGCTATCAGTTACTGCCCTTCCAAACACTGCTTATGACTTTAAAAAAACACTGCTCAAGGTCTGAAATCATTAATAGAATCCTGACAGTGTTCAGTATTGATTTTGGAATAGGAAGCATGGACTTTCTCTAGGACATTTTCTCTTTTGACTTGTCGTGGTCCTGATCCAAATTTATTGCTTTCAACAGCATAACTTAGGATGTAGTTCTACACAAATCAAAACAAATATAATTTTTTTATCCAGATAAGAATTAATAATAAATTTAGGGTAAATATATTTTTATTATCTTAATTTTTTAACATTTGTGAAGTGAGTACCAAATGCAAGGTACTCTGGCAGATACATACAGAAGCAATATAAATGCAAATTAAATCTTGCCTTCTGGAAGATTATGTAATACATGGTCTGGCAGAGCGTATTGCCCAAAGATGGCTGCAACAATATCTCCCATTCCAATTTCTCTCCTGCAATGTGATCTTGCCACTCCCTCAAGGTGGAGTTTAATTCTTCTTCTCTTAAATTGGCACTGGTCTTAGTGACTTGCTTTACTAATAAAATGCAGCAGAAGACATGACATGTCATGTGCTAAAGTTAGTTGATAAAAAGCCTAGACCTTCTGTAAGACACTCTTGGAACACCTGCACTTTGAATGCTATCCTAAGGAACCCAGCCTCTGTGGGAAGCCTAAGCTGCAGTGGGTGACTAATCATCTCACTTTGCCCAAAACTGTGAGAGTTCCCGGAAAGTGGGATTTTCAGTGCTAAATTTGGGAATGTTCTGGGCAAATCAGGACAAATTGGTTACCCTAAAAGAAAAGCCAATTGTGGCACTGTATACAACAGGCTCAGCTGAGTTCCCAGGAGTATATGATAGAGCATAATAAAATGCCATATGAAAGATTGAAATATAGTATTGTGGGAGTTCTGAACAGAGGAAAGTTGATTTTTACTTAGGGATTAAAAATGGACCGTCTAAGCTTTCCAGTTAAGTAGCACTCTCCTGAAGACTTGGAATTGTGGCAATGGAGAAGAAACAAAGAAGGCAAAGTATCAAGAATAGAGTGTACAGCAATAGAAAAAGCATGGAAATATGAAAATAAATAAGAACATGGTAAGAATAAAGGAATAGTGAAATAAGGCTTTAAATTAATTTGCAGTTCACACAATGGAAGACCTTGATTGCCCTTGGTTAGGAAGTAATTGGGAGGCAGGCAAGTTTTAGAAAGGTTAATCTAACAGTGTTGTGTAGTGTGGCTAGGGACCAAGAGAAAAGCTGAAAGTCCTACTAGGAAAGCATTACTGTCATCTCCCTGAGGCTTACTGAATGTGAGCTATTTTTTTATAACTCTGAACAGGCCAACTCTCCCAAATAGAGTTTATCTCACTACATTTTCCATTAAATTTTGAAACTAAGAAAACTAGCCCCTGAAGGCAGCTTCGTATTCAAATTTTTTTTTACCTCTTACAGGAAAAAGGGGAAAAGTTTGAGGCAGAGGAATACTAAAGAATATTGTTTGACTTGTGCACATCACTGATAGATGTCTGTAATGGATTCTATTCTTAGAAGTACAAAACATTCTACTGAAAGACTGGCCTCTTTTCTCTGTAATTTTAGTTCTCTTTGCCTATCCCTGTTATGATATGACTTGACTTTTAAATGGAATATTTTACAACCTCTTCTCACACTAGGTAATACCTTCACTGCCAACATACTTAGATGGTCATTTCTATTGTATTCTCTCTCAACCAGGAGAGTGACACCCAGGCAAAGTTTTTATCCCAGCCCACTCCCATTGCGCCATTAGAATTACACAGACTGTGCTGCAAATGTGGTCTTTTGTTGTGGTTCAGCATTCAGAAGACTATTCCGGAGCAATACCTAAGGCTGGGGAAAGTCTTCTAGATATATATTAGGTCATTTATAATGTTGACAGCCACGTTGAGACAATGAGAACTGAGGAAAATATAACTAGAAGAATCTCATAAAACAGGCAGCTTCCCTTAATCAGCATGCCACTGGCTTTTGCTCACATGGTTTTTGTTCTGTCTTAAATAAGCAAGTGCATAAAGTATTAAAAATACTTTAACGCTGATAATACTCCTGCTAGAAGGTTGTTGAAAAATCAAAATCTCAAATCAAATGTGAAATGTTCCTCAGACTCTAATTATCAGGATTCATGAAAAAAAAAGTGGATCTAATTGAATGATACACCAAGAGAATTACAGCATGGCATATTAAGGATGCCTGTTGTTAGGCAGAGAGAAACCTAAAGATCTTGGCATGATATCCCAATTAAGGTAGTTAATGTTTACTTAGAGTAAAACCAATACAATTCACAGTGAAAAGTGCTGTCAGCTTAAAAGCACTTGTACACAGAATGTGCCCTGGTGGGTTTTTCCATTTCCTGCCAGCACCTTCACAATGGCTGTTTGTTAATCTGCACGAAATGTGATAGATATGTTACAGGACAGTCACCATTGGCTGAAATGGACTATAATGAAAACTGGAATGCATCTGTTCTTTAATTAAAGGCCAATATATCCTGAACAATAATTGCTCAGAATATTTTTAATGAATATCTTAGAAAGAAATATTTTTTAAAAGTTACTGTGACTTTTTATTTTATTGAATGCCATAACGCTCTTCCTCAGAGCACAACCTGCCTTGTGGAGGTGATTGCATTAAACTTCACAGAAAGGTGTTCAGATATTATCTATTATTATCACAATTTTTCAGATGGCAAAACAGTAATGCTGGGAAGTTACATGACTTGCTCAAAGTCATAAAATTGATCTGAAACTGGGGACATGCTCTGGGTTAGAGATTTCACATGTATCCAGCTTCAGGGAGCAAATTAAGCAAAGTCAGAATTTGAGTGAAGTTGATGCAGAAGTCCATTCTCAGTGCAATTTTCCACTACCACAATTTATTTGTATTTGTAAACCCAAAGGAATGCAGAGAAACACAGCTATAAGTAAGATATCACAACTTCAGAAGTTAGAAAAGTAGAAGGTAATTGAGTCCAGTGATACTAGAAATGATCAATATGTAATCCTTGAAACCAGAAAGGGATTAGGTATAGGATACAGAAAGAGATTTGGATTTGGGTTAAACTGGGTCTGAAGTGTAGCTCTGCTCTTCATTTGGTGTGTGATCTTGTTAATGTACTTGTCTATTCTTCATTTTGATTTCCCCACATGAAAATAGTATAACACTACCAATTTTGAAGGACATTGTAAATCTGTTTGCTAGCACACGTATTATAAATGTTCAAAACATAGTTGTTATTAATATTTCTTACATGTCAGATCTGTACATAAATCGAAGAAGAAATGTTATTGCAAACTCTACATGTGTAATCTATGTTAAAAACAGAGCAAGGTAGTACCTAAGGTACTCATGGGAGAAAAAATGACATTCTGGTGTTGATTTTAGAAGGCACGGAAATGGTTAATGTATTCCCTATTCGAGATTTCCTACCTTTTTTATTTGCAGCCTTAATGATAACTACATTTAAAAATAAGGTGACATACATAATTTTTAATGACACTGTAGATATTTTTTAAATGATTTCTCCTAAATATTGGTATTTGAGTTAGGGTTTCAATGTATGGACTATTTTTTCTTTAAATCCCAATTACTTAAGTTGTGAACATAGTTGCTGTCATTTCATGCCCAAGATTCAGTGTTTGAATTGAAAATTTTCAGTTTGAGATCAGATGTGCTGAAAGGCCCTTGTTCAACATCCAATTATAAGCCAAATTGGGGGAAAAATGAGGTAACAGGTCAAGGTCAAAGTAAGAATACAGAATTTCTCCCTCATATATAATTTCAAGCAGTATCGTGACTTCTTTAATGCTAATCTACAATTATGTATCTACTGTGGTTTGAAGACAATTAAAAGAACTCTTATTTTAAAAATTGTAACCTAAGCACCAGTCTGAGAATAACTTAATATAAAGAGTTTTTTTTTAATTCATTTGAGTGTGTTCTATTCTCCCTTCAGTTTATAAAATGCATACAAGAATCTGTCTCAGCAATAAACTAAGATATTGCACTTGAATTGCAAGTTAATAAATCACAGATAATGGAATCACAGAGCGGAAGGAACTTTAGAGAGTATGTAGTTTAATCCTTCTTATTTTAGTACGGAGAAAATAAAGGGTGTTAAAGTTTTAAAAGTACTTTCACACACATCATCTTACTTATTCTTATAGTAACTTTGAGAGGTGGGGACAAGGTAACTAGGGAAACATCACAGAGAGAGTATCTTGTGATAGCCCTCACTGGAGGAAACAGAACACCTGGGGACACTGAGATCTTAAAGACAGGCACATAAAATGCAGGTGCTATTAGAGACCTAGAAATGGTTGGAAAGCTCGAGAACACTCCTAGAAGGCAATCAGATGGCATGTCCAATGGCTATAACATTATGATCTCTCAAATTTCTGGGGGCAGAAGTTCATTTAAATGCAGTGAGAGAGCAGAATGAGATGGGTAAAGACCCATCATGAGACCGAATTCATGATTGATGTCTACTTTAGCCCAGAGATATGCCCTACCGGTAAGAAGGTAAGCAGAGCTGTTTGCTACTTCAACCTTAGCTGAGGCCCATGGTGGCCATAAAACAATCACTATGTGTATTTGGAAGCAAAAAGAACACGGATATGAGGCCAGGATCTTCATTTCGTGCATGTGTGTGTGTGACTGCTGACTTCAGAAAAATCACTTAACCTCTTTGGACCTCAGTTTTTCATCTATAATAGTAGCTCCTTCATAGAATTGTGACAATTAAATGAGAAAAGAAATGTAAAAGGTTATTAAGGAGGACTCATAAATGCTCAAAACGATTGTTATTAGTATCCCTATTATTATTTTTAAATATAATCTTTTCTAAAAATATATTAATTAATTTTTTAAGTGAGCCTAAACCTGGGATTAGAGATGGGTAATAGGCAAGGATTTCCCTGATGTCTTAAATGTCTTATCCAAGGTCATTAGAGACAGACTAGAAAGTCAGGTTCTTTCTCCCAAGGCTATATTTTTTTTTCCTTTTCTTACCCTTCTTCTTATAATAAATAACAAAAAAATCCAGTGCTCTTGACATCCTCAAAGGACTATTTAAGTGATGATAGCACAAGTTACCACTCAGACTATGCGTTACGGTCAATCTCAGTTTCAGGGAAACTCTGCCATTACCCAGGGTGAGATTTCTAATTTAAGGACAAACTGGAGGCTCTGGCATTTACTTCTTAATAAGATCACCTTCTGTTCTACGTAAACTGCATGATTCATGAGTCAAAGATGACTCAGAAGACTAAAGGATAAGTGTTGAGTCATCTAATAATGGGATTTTTCTTACTTCAAGGTAATGAAAATGACTGGAACAAAAATACATTATAAATAAAGACAAGAAAGAAAAAAATAGTTGTAAATAGATTTATTTTAAAAAAAAGCAAAAAATTTTTTTAAAAAGCTAAGAAATTGAAATCAAAAGATACCCTTTATCCCACCACACTAAATTTTTCTGCATTTCTCTCTACATGCCAAACCTTAAACTTCTCTGGGTTGTCATCTGTACTGGATGACTTCTCCCTGTTTCCTAAAAGGAAAATCCAGATGATCCTATAATATCCAGCATACATGGGACATCTTGGAAAACACCCTCAGGATAAGTCTTCACAATACATATTGTTTTTCCCTTCTCTTTCCATGGGTTTTTGCATTGATCATTTTTTACTTACTTAAAAAAAAAGTCTAGACTGAGAATCTCTTATAGGTAGAAATTGTGTAGTTTATTTCTTTATGTCTCCTCTATTAAACACAGTGCCAGGTACCTACTATGTACTCAAGAAATAGTTATCGAATATTTAGTCATCACAAGGTGCTTTGAGTTTCCAAAACTATTCTACTTATTTTTGGTAGCCTTCATATTGTTGTGTTTTGTAGCTGGCTTCGTGAAATTGAAAGAGAATATCACCTTCAGTGCCAGGAATTATAGCTGGGAAACCCCATGGACTAGGCTAACCACAAAGTTTCTCTTAGAATAGAAATTTAGAGAGAAAGTCTTCCATTAAGCCACATTCTCTTTCTCTCTCTCTCTCTCTCTCTCTCTCTCACACACACACACACACACACACATCTTGGATGAGTCGTTGCTGCTAGTAAAAATAATTCCAGACATGAAAGTGTGAAATGGAATATTTGTGTGAAACCATCACCTGGTTCTTCTTTCCACAATTCAAAATTAACCCCTTCCACTGAATCTTACTCCAAGGACAGGGTCATGACCAAATACATTTGAGATTGAAAAGATATCCTATATAGGTCCATGTTTACATTAATTAAATTTTAAGACAAAAATGAAAGAATAAGACTTTATATATATTTTTCCCCTTGAGCTGTCTGCAAGAAAAACAGTTATAATACAAATTGTTTGTCTTATGATAGAGGAAAAATCTCGCTACTCATTTAAAAAAAAAATATTTGGGACATTTCATATAATTATATGATTCTTTCTATTTGTACTATTTACCTAACAATACAAGCTATTGATAGCTCAAATCCAACATATAATTTGCCTTTAAATGAATACATTGAATTAAAACTAGTTAGAATTTGTTATGATATTAATAACATTCTAGAAAATACATATAAAAATCATAGTCTTCCAAAGAATTTTTGTAATTTAGTCCATCTATATAGGTAATACAGGATTAGTGTTCCCTAGTGATGATTAAATATTCTCTATAAATTTCATGCATTAGAATTTAAACACTAACAGCAACATGCTTGGTCCATTCATAGTTTTCTAATTCAAAATGGAGTATTGGATCATAATAATCAAAAAAGGTCACTGGGCCGGGCGCAGTGGCTCACGCCTGTAATCCTAGCACTCTGGGAGGCTGAGGCAGGCAGATTGAGCTCAGGAGTTCAAGACCAGCCTGAGCAAGAGCGAGACCCCGTCTCTACTAAAAATAGAAAGAAATTATATGGACAGCTAAAATATATATAGAAAAATTAGCCAGGCATGGTGGCACATGCCTGTAGTCCCAGCTACTTGGGAGGCTGAGGCAGAAGGATCGCTTGAGCCCAGGAGTTTGAGGTTACTGTGAGCTAGGCTGACGCCACGGTACTCACTCTAGTCCGGGCACCAGAGTGAGACTCTGTCTCAAAAAAAAAAAAAAAAGTCACTGATCTTTTATTAAGCATGAAAAGAGATCAAGATTTATTTTATGATACTGTATGACTTTTTAAAAGTTATTGCTTCTTTGAAATTCAGGTCAGTAAAACTAAGATAATAAGCTGAGTGGGGAGGAGTTTGAATCCATCTTAAAAAGATTCTTGTTGCAACCTACCATTTGATCCAGAAATCCCACTACTAGGTATTTACCCAAAGGAAAAGAAGCCATTTTATTAAAAAGACACCTGCATTTGAATGTTTATTGCAGCACAATTCATAATTGCAATGATATGGAATCAACTCAAATGCCCATCACTTCATGAGTAGATTAATAAAATGTGGTATATATATATATATATATATATATATATATATATATGCCATGGAATACTACTCAGCCATGAAGAAGGGTGACTTAATGCCTTTTGCAACAATTTGGGTGGAACTGGAGACTATTATCCCAAGTGAAGTATGTAAAGATTGGAAAAACAAATACCACATGTACTCCGTATTAAATTGGAACCAACTGATGAGCACACGTGTGCATAGAGGGAATGAATCTCAAAGGAAATAAAGTAGAGGGGTGGGGGAGAAGAGAATGGACGAAAACCTAACCTAACAGGTTCAGTGAACATTATATGGGTGACCAGCACACTTTTAACCCTGACTCCAGCATTACAATAGTGATTCATGTAACCAAAAACATGTGTACCCCCATGATACTTTGAAATAAAAAAAAAAGATTCTTATTATATCTTACTATATCTGAGAAGATAAATTTTTCTCAGATCTTATTTAGAAAATGGAAATCCTTAGCTTGGGAGACAGCAAATATCTATGGAATTTGTAAATAAGACAATTCTAAAAATTAAAAAATAAACTGAAGCATGATAGCTTTAAGAGAAGACAGCGGAAATGAGATAAGATAGTGTGATATGAAATTATTGTGTTTGAAGTTGGAAAATAAAGTTTAGATTCATTGCTCTTACAGATTATGATTGAACACGAAAGCTTCTGCTGATTTGCTTTTCCATTTCTACAGAAAGTGCAGAGAACTACTGTTGAAACATTGCCTCCTTTCTGACATTAATTTTCTAGGTTTTGGTCACTCTTGCATCTCTACGAAAGCTATTTGAGAAAGAAAAAGAGAGGAGAGCTAAAATTGTTGGATTGGTAGGCACATTTAAAAAATTGAAAAAAAGGTTAGCATATGTGGTAAAGGGTCAATGAAACAAAGTGCATTTAAAAATTCTCTGTGGTTCATTTCTCTCCCCCAAACATGACTAATTATAGATTGGCAGATTTTTGTCTTCATTAACTATATAATAGTTCATGTTAGAAGCACTATTCTGAAATCATATTAAAACAATTCAATCTCTTGTGAGAGTAAGACAAAACCTTGAACAACATAGGCATAGGCATGTCTGTCGGCAGCTCATTCATAGTTTTTTCTCCCCTTACCTGAATGCCACCGCTATGCTCAGCAGTCTAAAAAGTACTCCCAAGACCTCTTAAGAAATACTTTTTCAGCAGAGGCCAGGGAATGCAAAAATACAGAAATTCTGTTTTTAAATATTCCCGATTTAAAAAGAGAAACAATATATACCACTTAATTCAAAGGGAGCATGATAAATAAAACATTTTATGAAGTGCAGTGATGGGAGTTAAAAAAATAAATAAATAAAGCTAAGCTGGAAAAATCCTTCCTGTTAGTTTAAGGAATGCAGTGAAACATAAAGTGATGACTCAAGAAACTAACAGATATAAAATGCAATTTGGACCTGACACTGGCTATCGATTCACAAGCAAGTCTCAGTCCGGAATTCTGGCAGAAGGCAGCTGGACGAGTTCAGTCAAACATAGTTTCACGGGATGTATGGAGCAGAACTGTTTCATTAAAAACAATACTGTGAGGTCTTACTGTGTTTCAAGGTATGTAAGTTAATTTAATAAACACTACATACAACATGAAGCAGGGAAAGAGTCTGCATGTTTTCTCTATTTTTCACTAAATTCACCCATGTTGATACCACCCTTGGAATTTTTCAGCATTTAGATTACACAGAGAGAGCATCTAAGCGTCACATGTAAGTACTGACCACAGAAGGCAGGAGGCATCAACCTTCACACTCAGGCTCTGCCACGTACTGGGTATGACCTGGAGAAAATAAGTCCTTATTGATAAACGGAATAGGCATCCACTTCACAGAGTTGTCAGAACGGTGAAATTAGATCATATAGGTGGAATGCATATGCGTGCTTAGCTCATTTTTGTTCTCTGCAAACAGCAGCTATTTTTCTATCTAGAAGTCTAAATGAGGTTGTGAAGGTCCTGACCATTTAGCATCAAATGCTTATGTCTTTTCGTGGTCTTCTCAACAGTAGTTTCAAGTTGTCTAAGCTTTCTTCAAAGGTTTTATTTGTTTTCAAGCCATTTTAACCTTTGTGGAATTGCAGACGGTAGGCAAGGTGCTACAGATACTACTATGACCACGTCATCAAACAGTTCGCTCACTCACCCACACACACACACACACACACACCCAGAGCACAGTTCAATTACTAATATGAAGATAATTTGAATTTGGTCCCTTTAATTGGGAGATCTAAGTAACTGTGAAAAACTTCTATCTAGAAGTCTAAATGAGGTATTAAGTAATTTATACTTAACCACTTAAGGAAGTAAGAGATCAGATGTATAATTACAACATGGAAAGTATCCAGCTGTTTTCTTCTTTGGTAAACAAATACATGGTTGTCAATTTCAGCACAAGAATTGGTGGCTAAATGTAAAGAACAACTTTCAAACATATCAAATATTGGAGGATAATTAGATGTCACACCAGAATTTAGGCTACTAAGTGACTGAGATAGGGTTGAAGATAAGACCACAGAGAATATGAGATTTATGGGTGAGGGTAGGAAAGGTACAAAGAAGCTGGCAGACTTCATTTGTTCTCTCCAAACAAGTCCAGAAGTTGGTATCCAGATGAGGGTTAATGCAACATCAGGACTTTATTTTTCTCACTAACTTATCTCCAATCTTTAGAGTGTCTAGAACATGGAAGGCGCTCAATATATATGTATTTGAATTAATGAAAGATTAAAATAACACAATTAAAAATAATTTAAAACAGCATATACTTTGACTTTCCCTGGTTACTCTATCTAAAATGATACATCTCACCTTAGAATTTATACTGTCTAACATACCGCTTGCACTATTTGCTAACTTCCCCATTTAAATTTAAGCTCCATGTGGCCAAGGAATTTTGTTTGTTTGTTTTAGTCATATGCTTCAGCACTTTGAATGATGCCTAGAAATTGTCCCTAGACCCTGGCTAGAGAAGGTCCTTTCCCTGGTCCCCACACCTTATAGGAGCCTACTCCAAACCATCTCAGTATGTAGTTTATGCATATAAGATTTAAAGTCCACAGGGTACAGTATATGTGTCCAACCAGAACTTTAACTTTCTCCTTTCTAAGCCATGCTTCAGGGACCTGGTACCCCAGGATTCTTGATTAAAAGAAGTGTTGAGCCCATTTCTATGGCCTGGATGAGTCTTCTGCTTGAACACATAAGAGAGGGAAGAAAGGGAGGGAGGTGATACTGGTCAATGAAGGTAGGGAGTACCCTTCCTGAGTACCCTTGACAAGAATCTGAAAGCAGCTTTCCTTTTTTCTCCTCTCATTTCTAGGTAATTGAGTCCAAATACCTCATTTAAATATGTTATAATAATATTATATTATTAAATAACTTAAATATATATCTACTTGAATTAAAGAACAAAATGACATAATTAGACATAATTTAAAAGCTGGGCACTCCTTGACTTTCCCTGGTCACTCTGCCTAAAGTTACAACCTGCTTTATTTTTCTTTCAAAGAAGTCTAAAGATGAAAAAAATGTCTATTTTCTTTTACTAGAAAAATAAAATTTAGAATAGAAATAGGATGCGGATGCATTGGGCATAGGGGTGCCGACAAGTCTATTCCTTGGTTATTTGGAATATTAAAAGTTGACATAAGATATTTATGACAGGTGATAGTATTTATCTCCTGAGAGGTTCCTCAGGCAATCCAGCCATCTCCCAGTGTCCCTGCTCTTAACCAATATGCTGTACTGCCTCTCTTAAAGCACACTTTCTAGTCAAAGTCCAGACTCCTGTGTAAAAAGAACAGAGCCTGTTGGCAGAGCAGTTAATAAGGGAACAGGGTGTAAGCCAGTTTCTGGCAACTGGTTAAGAAGTCACTTTGTTTACTAGCTTGTTTTAGTCATGAAATAATTTTAAAATAGACTGATATATTTATATATATAAATGATTATATGTGAATCACTATATTACACACATATATATGAATGATTATATGTAAAGTATTAAGAAAAAAATCTTTGAAAGTCCAAGAAACAAGGCTAGATTGTAACCAAAATTTGGCTGCAGAAAAATCTATGAAAGCACCTTGTTAATAACCAATATAAGAAATGGCTGCATATAGTTGGTCTTATCAGATAGTCTCCCTTTGAGAACCCTGTTCAAAATACAAATCCACTTGGAGGATTTGGCCTAGTTTTACATATTCCTTTTTATTCTCTCACCATACAAAAAAAATTTAGCCTTATTTTCTAACTTATGATTCTTCATACAAGATAAGGAAGATATACGAAAATACTTTCTAAAAACTTACCAATCACCAATCTAGGAAAAAAAAAAAAAAAAAAAAACGTTGGCATCAGGGACACATTTTTTCTAGACCTATGTGAAGAATAATAGTTGTGAATTTCATAGAAAACCACAGTGCTAACTGCCTACATTGCCACTGGACACCATTTACAAGGTATCAAATGAGGGCAGGAGGAAATCAATATCTGTTGAGCTTCTATTATGTGCAAAAACTTGAGATACATTCTTAAGAGTTAATCAGTATATTTTATTTTATATAAATCATCAAGTTGATAAAGGTAGAAGAGATTCTGATGAGTATAATTCATTTTATAAAATCCTAAATCTAAATTTTACAATAAAGTGCAAGACATACATCCTGCTATGTCCATGGCTTTAATAAGTTTGTACTTCCATGCATCTCACATATCTCTCCCTTGGGAGAAAAAAAAACTAGGGATAACGCGAGCCACAGTACTCCTTTCAAAAAAAATATGTGAACTCCCTGCCTAAGACTTGGAAAATATTTCTGAAAAGTTTTTTTAAAAGATTTTTATTACTTACAAATAATCTATAATTAGATTACATGCTATATAACCAGTATTATTCTAGGCAGAAGAAATCAGAACTAGCTAAATTATTTTACGAACCATTTCAATAACATGTTGTAGAAGAGCACAAGGTTTGTATCCCCAAAATGAAATCATTCAAGATAAAGCAGCTCAGAAGGAAGCATATCTATCATGGTTTATAGAGGGTGGTAGTACTCAGGAATTATCCAGCACGGGCTTTGCAGTCAAACTAAGCAGGGCTCAAATATCTGCTCCCTCAATGACCTGGTGACTATTGGGGAAAGTGACCCAACCCTCTGAACCCCAGTTTTCTCTTAATGAGATGGTACAATAGCACCTGACTCCTAACACTGCTTTTTGTGAGAATTAAATAAGAAACGAGTATAAAATACTCAGAATCAGGTACATAGTAAATGCTCAACAAGGGTTAACAAATATTTGTATATTCCTGTTGTTTTTAGATTATTAGTACATCTGTTGTAATTCAAATGAAATTTAGTTTTTAAAATGCACAAATTAGGGTCACTGTTTTTATTGTTGTTTGGTTTTTAGTGATAAAATTTCTTCAGTAATAAATGGTTAGAACTGTTGTTTCACCAGTGAAAGATTATATATGCAAGGATTAAGAAATAAGCACCACATGTACTCACCAGCAAATTGGTTTCCCTGATCATCACCTAAGTGCACATTTGGGAGTAACACCAATTGGGTGTCGGACAGAGGTGGGGGGTGGGGGGAGGGGAGGGTGTATCCCTACATGATGAGTGCGATGCGCACTGTCTGGGGAATGGACACGCTTGAAGCTCGGACTGGGGGGGATGGAGAGGGCATGGGCAATGTATATAACCAGAACTTTTGTACCCCCATAATAAGCTGAAATTAAAAAAAAAAGAAAGAAATGCAAGAAACAATGGGGATATAGCATCCCTTATGCTTTCCTGGATAGAGCTGGAACCGATTCTACTAAGTGAAGTATCCCAAGAATGGAAAAATAAGCACCACATGTACTCACCATCAAATTGGTTTCACTGATCATCACCTAAGAGCACATTTAGAAATAACATTAATCGGGTGTCAGGCAGATGTGGGGTGATGAAGGGATGGGTGTATACATACATAATGAGTGTGATGCACACCATCTAGGGGATGGACACGCTTGAAGCTGTGACTCGGGGGGGTGGGGGGCAAGGGCAATATATGGAACATAAACTTTTGTACCCCCATAATATGCTGAAATAAAAAAATAATAAAATAAAAAATTTTAAAATTTTAAAATTTTAAAAAAAATAAGAAATGCTTTCTTTCCTTTCAAAGAAATATGATGCTAGGCTTTGTATACACAGGAATCCACCTTGCTAGAATTTTCTTTGAACTATGTCACTCAAGATTGAGGTGGACCAAAACTGCCTCAGGATTTTAAGAATGATGTTTCTATGTGATTGCTCAATACATACCATTCAGGGTAAAAAAAATAAAAATAAATCATTATAACAAAAATGAGTATATTTTTACTTACATTTTGCTCACAATATATATGGTAGTAAAATGAATAGTAGTAATAAAACTATTGTTTTTCAGTAGAAGGAACTCTGCTTATAATACCAGAACAAAATTTCTTGCCATTTTTTTTTTAAAAGCTTTCTTGATTAACAACATATAGCACATTGATGAATGTACTTTGCTAACGAACACTTCAATTCATAAACATGGAATAAAATGTATAATGTGGTATGGAAGTCAAATTAGAGAGGCTCATTAAATTGGCAGAAACAACACCAAGTGTTGAATAATTCATCAGCTGTTTAACACATTTGCAAAAAATGCAAATTACTTTTATTACTGAGCTCATTTTAATTTTTTTTGTTTTGTGAAAGGATTATGTTTTTTCAAAGTGAGACTCCAAAAGTTAAATTGCAAAGTGATTAACATGAAGCTTTTGCTAATTAAATCATAAAAAGATTTAGTCTGACACTATGCTAGGTGCTCAAATTAAGGGACTGTCCCATTGCATTAAATACAGTACGTTTATCATAGATAAAATCTCAGCCTTTTTATTTGGTATGACATCAATAGAGAAGGAAAATGAATCTTTTCAGTATTGTAGGCAACAGATACACAGCTGTTTTACTTCTGATTGCCTGATCCACAACTTTTGAAACAATTAGAAAGGATTTAAACAATGTTGTCCTGAAGCAGCATCAGAATGTAATAAAATCTAAAGTTCCTTCTCAGTAAGTTAACTGGTCTCCTAGGACTGAATAAAAGAAAAAGGACCTGCAGATGTGTGCACAAACATCTGTGAATTATATCGTAACATCATTAAACATCAGGGAACTTTGGAAATCCTAAATCTTACTAAACAGAAAACAACAACAAAGCTATCTTGTACTTCTTTTAAGAATCAGAAAAAACCTTTATATATTTAAATACTCTTTAACCAATTCATTTTAATAAATTTCACTTATTAAATATCCTTATATATTGCATCTCTATTTCATGCTACCTACTAAGCTGAATTCTGTGAACATAAGTATAATGAACATAGGCTGGGTGCAGTGGCTCATGCCTGTCATCCCAGGGCTTTGGGAGGCCAAAGCAAGAGAATGACTTGAGGCCAGAAGTTTGAGACCAGCCTGGACAACATAGAGAGACTTTGTTTCTATGCAAAAAAAATAGTTGGGAGCAGTGCTGCATGCCTGTATTCCCACCTACTCAGGAAGCCAAGGCAGGGAGATTGCTTGAGCCCTTAATCTTAGATTAAGATTTTTAATTTTCAACTCTTAGATGAAACCAGAAGTAGTTTGAGCATTTATAATAACTTTACCCTTTGGAATTCTGTAGAAGTAGCCTTCTATACTCTACAAAAATCAGAGATGGCAATCACAATAAATCAAAATAGATGTGGCAGTGTTTAACATTATTTAATACCTGAAAGCAATCATGTCATACTTGCAGAATGCATACGTGCCCTTCTTGAAGTTTCAAGATGGCTAGTTGATATTTAAATTTCAGTTTACTCCAGAAGGATTCCTCTGTTAAATTATAAAGCCTTTATGGGTTCTAGTTATAAAATTAAATTAAAATAAAAATATTCACATATGCTCTATGTGTCACACATTTATATAGCTTTCCAAGGTCTCTCCAATTCCTATTGATTCAATGAATATGCAGGCCTTCCAAATTCATGTAATCAAACATTTAATATAGCATTAATATAGCACTCTATTATATTCAAGTTTTTAAATGTTGCTGTATACCAAGAAAATAAAAGAATATTCTATAAAATAGAGATTAAGACCATAAGTTTGGAATTAGACAAATTAAGTTTCAAATCCTAGTTTTGGTAATTAATAACCAGGGATAAGATTTCTGGCTACCTGAAAAATACACTCTCATTTTTTTCTTTTTTATTAAATATTGTGATAGTGTTTCTAATGGCAAAGTAAGAATACAAAAAGTATATTATGACCTATGACATATTTCTGGACATGAAATGTAAGTGGCAGTTGTTGCCTGTGGTTTCTGAAAAAGCTTTTTAAAATGGAGTGAATGGCCACGTGCAGTAGCTCACGCCTGTAATCCTAGCACTCTGGGAGGCCCAGGCGGGAGGATTGCTCCAGGTCAGGAGTTCGAGACCAGCCTGAGCAAGAGTGAGACCCCGTCTCTACTAAAAAATAGAAAGAAATTAACCGGATAACTAAAAATATTTCATCCAATGAGTCTTTTATGCTCCACATGTACATAGATGTCCAGAATCCAGAGTGAAAGTGCACATAATTATCCCCACTTATTAACATAGAACATGGAAATAAAATCACATCTTATGATCTCATCTTATGCTCTTTCTCTGTAAATACATGGATAAAGCCTTCATAAGCCTCGTACAATCAGAAGATACAAAAAGGATTAAAAGGTGTTAATACTTTTCAAGAAATTAAAATAAGAATTTTTGAACTACAAAAATCATAGTTGAAGAGTTAAAATACATTTCTAAGGCAGTTTTTATGTATTGTTAATCCATTAAATTATATGGCCATGTTACTTTCTCCATACACCAAATTACCTATTACTTTGTTTATTGATTTATATTGGGGATACCTAATTACTGGCTTAAGGGTTTTTACCCTCTTTTTGTACCCACATAACATTTCAGAATTATTTATAATACAATCTTTAGGTAACCACTAACTCTAATTTGAAGCTGGAATTTGAATTAAATTTAGTTGTTATAATAAATGAGTTTTGAGCAGGAAAAATTAAAGATAATTATTTTATGATATGTACATGCATTTCTTAGGACATAGTGGGAGAAATAAGAGGTACTCTCCAGAGGAAAACCTTATGATGCTATCTGGACCAGGAGCACAAGGACACTTTCAAATTTGCTTTTAGAAAAAATCTTTCATAGCCTGGAAAGCAACAACTAAAGGAGGCCACTTTCTTATACATAATAAATCACAAATTCATAGAGCTGAAATGTTCTTAAAAGACATCTCATCCATCCTTTGATCAAATGCTTTCATCTCCTCTATATCACCACCAAGACGGCTATTTTGGATTCTTTCTCAGTATCTCTATAGCTGGGGAAATCACTGCTCCTTAGGTAGCCTATCTGATATTTAGGCAGCTTAAGGTGCAAGATATTTTATTTTTCTATAGACTAGTATTCTATTTTTCTGTAACTTTCATCTTCCATCCACTGATACTATTGCTGTCCTATGGGACTCCATTGAATGACTACTTTTATTTTCACCTAAAAGCTTTTTCAATATTTGAACAGACGTTTTTACCTTTCATATTATCTTTAATTTCTCCTCTACCCATATGATTTCAGATAAATCCTTTTTATCTGGCCTTAAGTTTGATAATCTATAAAATAAAGATTTAAAAAGATTTAGTCATAGTACATTTCATATACGAAATGTAAGTGGGAAGTTTGGAGCCCCACCTATTGGCTTCCCAACTGGCTGCCTTAGGCACATACGTCTGTGGAAGGTGAGAGCGCCACAGAAGAGAGATTGATTCTCATAATGGCTGTCATTAAATTAAAAATGAAACATACATATAATACTAGTGTTCTTAGGTCAAAATTTCAAAAAAGAAAAGTCTATTGACGGTATCCATCATAGAAAGAAAATCAACAACTTTAAATTGATCCTACCCCTCCACCTGAGTTTGTATAGGTTAATGTTTTGGAGAATCAAAATATTATAATTTTTTCTTTTCAATAATTAGTTTCAGAAAAATATGAATAATAACTTACAAAAAACTCTATTTGTAAATGTTTGAGTAGTATTTTTAGTCCTGATGAAATAATTATAATACCTATTTTAATAATTTTCTCATTCCTGAGTATTTATTTTGCCAACTGGAATATATTGTTAAATTTTAAATTTCTCCCTTCGATTCTGCCAGCTTTTGCCTTGTACATTTTAGAGCTCTGTTGTTAGGTGCATATGTTTTTCATTGACATATCTTCTTAATAGATTGATCCTTTTATCATTATCAAATATTCCTCTTCATCTCTTGTAACATGTTCCTTTTCATGTCTTGTAACAGTGATTGTCTTAAAGTCTATTTTGTTCCATGTTAGCATAATAATCTAGTTCTTTTTGTGTTGCAATTTGCAACACATATCTATTTCCATCTTTTTAATTTCAAACTATTTGCATCTTGGAATCTAAAGTATGTTTACTGTAGACAGTATATAAGCTGGATTTTTGAAATCCAGTTTGACAGTATCTGCCTTTTGAGTAGATAATTTAATCATTTCTCATTTATTGTTATTTTTGATATGGTTGGATTAAAAACTGCCAGTTGATTTTTCCCCCTATATGTGTCTTTTTTTTTCTTGCTCCTTTGGTATCTTATTTTCCATTATATGTATATGTTCCAGTGTAACTTTTAAATTCCTTTAATGACTATTAGCTTCTTTTAAGTTATTTTCTTACAATATACATCTAAAATTTACAATATAAATATCATAATCTACTTTAGATTTTTACCAACTTAATTTAATAAGATATGGAAACTTTACTCTTAAATGGCTCATTTCCTCCCCTCCCACACACGTGCTATTTTTATCAAAGATAATTTGTCTATATATGTTCAACCCTTAAACTACAGTGTTATAATTAATTATTGCATTGTATAATCTTATGTCTTTTAAAGAAGCTGAGAGAAGGAAAGCACAAATATATTTATAATTTTTTAACTTTCTTATTTATTATATTTGGTTCTCTTTATT
>CM052438.1:153544060-153567230 GCA_028533085.1 Varecia variegata | reverse complement strand
ATTTGCTTTCATTTTCTCACTCTGATATATTGGCACTTTATTCCTCTTTCCCTCATTTTTGTTGTTATTGTCAAATATAAGACATTTCCATATGTTATATGCCCAATAACACATTTTTATAGATAATATTTTATGCAATGTCTTCTTAAGTCAATGAGGAGAAGAAAGGACATGATATGTAATGGCTGAGTCTTTTTTGTTTACCTTCTTACTAGCATTCTTTGTTTTTTTGTGCATAGATTATAATTCCTGTATTGTGTTACTTCCTTTCAATCTGAGGGACTGTCTTTAGGATCTCTTTTACTGTAGGTCTTTTAGCAACAAATTTTCTCAATTTTTGTTTACATGAAATGTCTATTTCATCTTCATTTTGGAAATACAGTTTTGCTGGAGTCTTACAGTATTCTGATAGTACTTTTTCTTTCTCTTTCAACAATTTCAATGTGTTGTTACACCTCTCTCTTGTTTCCATTACTTTTGATAAGAAGTCTTCTGTTAATCTTATTGGGGTTACCTTATTACATGAGGAGTCATTTTTCTCTTTCTGTTTTAAGGATTTTCTCATTAACTTTGGCTTTCAAGATTTTGACCATGGAATCTCTGAGTATGGATCTATTTGCATATCCTACTTGAAATGAGTTTAGTAAATGTGTAGATTAATGTTTTCATCAAATTTGGATTGATTTTGGTAATTTTTCTTTTTAAAAAAATTTCTGCTTTTTTTCTTTTTTTCTCTTTCTAGCATTCTCATTATATGTACATTGGTGCACTTACTGATATTCCTAATTACTTTGAGATTGTTTAGTTTTCTCTATGTTTTTCCCTGTTATTAAAATTGTATAATCTCTATTTGTTTGTGTTCAAGTTTGCCCATTATTTTTTTCAAATCTACTGCTATAGTCAATTTTTCATTAGACCATTGTGCTGTTCAACTCCAGAACTTCCATTCGTCTTTTTTAAAAAATAATTTCTAGTTCTTTATTGAGTCACTGTCATCATAGCTTTCTTTAATTCTTTCAATATACTTAACCTTTGGTTCTTTCAACATATCTCTAATAGTTTTGTTGAAGACTTTGTCTTCTATGTCCAATATCTAGCCTACTGAAAAACAGTTTCTGTTGCTTGCTATATTTTCCTGAACATTAGCTACACTTTTTAAATAATTGTGTGTCTTGTAATTTGTTTATTGTTATTAAAAACTGGATATTTGAGATATTTTATGTAGCGATTCTTTGTATTACATTGCTGGATCCTGATAAATGAATTTTCTTTCCTTATTTTCAAATATGATTGACTAATTTCACGAGCTATAGAATTATTATTTTAAAAAACTCTTCTACTTAAAAACCATAATTTATAAATCTTCTAATTTTTAATATTGTAGAGAAGAAGCCTAATATTAGATTGATATTTCTTTACTTACAAGAGGTGAATATGTTTGCTTTTTTGTTTGTTTTTATTTTGTAATGAAGTAATTTTTAGTTACACTAATTTGCTCTTGGTATTTTTTTTGGCCTATGTATTATAATATTGTTTATTCTTAAAATTCAAACTTTTCTTCTAGGTATATTATCAATTTGATCATTTAAAAATATTTATTAGCAATCAGTGATACCTTCAGGATTCCAGCTTTAACTCAGTAAAATTATATTTTACCACATATGTGATAATATTTTTCATTTCATTTGTTTTAGTACCCTGTTCAAGAATAAGTGGTCATAAAGGTGCCTTATTGGTCTAGAGTAAACAGTGTTTCTTTTAACTCATCATAAATTTTCTCTATCTTCAAGTCTCGTATATGTTCACAAGAATAATTTGAGTAGAATTTCCTCCATTGCTCTATCTACATGTTTTCTTTTGATTCTCTTTTGGGTCTTAAGCATCAAAAACAATTCAAAGGATTACTGTCTCCAGGCCCTTTCTTCTATCTAGTTCCGCTTTCCTGGGGGCCAGCATATACAGCAAGCCTCCTTGTCAGCCAGCCCCACACACAAAGTTCAGAGGATGACTGCTGTACGTAGCTTTCCTCATGGTCATCTGCCTCCTACTTCAGTGCCAATCCCATTTTTGTGGTAGGGGTGGTTTTAGTTGTCATTAAAGAAATTTGATCTTCTTAATAACTCACTAAGGTAAAGCACACTGCAAATAAAAGTAATATTAGGCCATTAAATATGAAATGTCCGATTTCAAATCAAAAGGTCAGTTTATTATATCTCAAACAAGAAGCGGTACAATTAATCAAAGTATGCACCTCACTGTCGACAGAGTTTTGTCATCTTAACGGGGTAGCTTGGTTATGTCAGCAGCAAAGAAGCTTGAAGAGCAAATGGCAATGAAATCACGAAAGGCATTTTCCACAGCTTGTTGAGAATTGAATAATTTTTCTTGCAAGAAATGATCCAAAGCCTGGAAGAAGTGGTAGTCAGTTGGTCCAAGGTCTGGTGAATATGGTGGATGACAGATAGTTTTCAAGTCCAGCTTCTGTAGTTGAAGCAGCGTTGTTTGTGGGACACATGGTCCACAGTTGTGCAAAAGGATTGGCCTGTCTCTACTGACCAATTTCGGCTGCTCAATCGCAAGCATCCTCATCATTTCATCCAAATGGTTGCAGTAGACATCCGCGGTAATTGATTAACCAGGTTTCATGAAGCTATAGTGGATAATATCAGTGCTGGACCTCCAGACACCATTAGCTTCTTTTTGATGAATATTTGATTTTGGACTGTGTTTTGGAACTTCATCTTTATCCAAACATTGTGTCAAATGCTTGCAATTGTCAAAAAGAATCCATTTTTCATCACTCTTAACAATATGGTCTAGAAACGATTCACTGTTATGTTGTGACAGCAAAGAAAGGCAATCTTCAAGACGATGTCTCCTCAATGCTCATTTAATTCATGCGGTACCTGTCTATCCAGCTTCTTTACCTTGCTGATTTGTTTACAATGGTCCAATATTGTTGGAATAGTAATGTCAAAGCCTGCTGCCAATTCGCGCGTAGGTTGAGATGGATTCGCTTCCATAACAGCTTTCAGCTCATCATTATCCACCTTGATCTCAGGTAGCCCATGGAGCTCATTTTGAAGATTAAAATCACCAGAACTGAATTTCTCAAACCACCAACATGCTGCGCATTTATTAGCCACATCCTTCCCAAACACTTGACATTTTAAGCTGCCTGCACAGCATTGGTTCCAGGATGGAACTCATATTCAAAAATAACACAAATTTTTGACTTATCCATGGTTTTACAAAAATTGCTCTTAAAAAAAATTTGAAAGATAATCACAAGCCAAACCATGCATTTGGAAGAATGAGGACGTACTCTATCAATAAAGATAAAACAAGAAGTGTCAAAGTGAAATGTCAGAGATATCAACCGTCAATACTTAATGTAATCAGACATTGCATATTTAACAACCTAATTTTCTGTGGATGCAATGGGCTCCCTACTCCAGGCCTGTCTCTATCTCCCGATATTGGATTACTAAATTAGATGGTTTTAGCAGAATTTTTCCGGAGTTCTTTAAGGAATCCATTTCTTTTTGGATCACTAGACCTAATTTATTTGAAATATAGACATTTGCAAAGTCATATTAATAACTTAAAACAAAAGTTTATTCATGGTATCCAAAATAAGAAAGTGACCTTTCATTACTCACTGTTAAAGGATAATATTAGCTAAATAGATCAACATTATTAAAAACAGAAAACAACTGTGAGAAATGGTTTTTCTGCTGGCTACAAATATAATTATTGATCTACTTGTTACCTAAAAGCAAAGCCTTTGCTGCCCCTCAGATGCTCTACCAACTCCAGCTTCTAGATAAATGAAACTGACCAGCTATGAAAATTGTCCCAATTTTGCCCAGGCTTCTGGTTCCGGGCATGCAAATATGCTGCTCTTTTGGTACCTTATATAGGAAAAGAGTGCAGTGTTCAATATCGAAATGTGCCTGAAAATATCACCTCAAAAAAGAAATTATTTGTATGCTCTATCAAGATTATTTTTGTATGAGTTTAGCAGTTAAAGTAGAATGTTACTTTTTATGATAATAATTTATCTTATTTTATAGGCCTAAATCTTAATTTCAGTTGTATTAATAACAAACTTTATTATGTTAGTGATGAATTTTGTTCTAGCATCCTAAAACCAGGTACCTAGATTTTATCCTACTGGTTTTACTCTTTGAAAGAGGAGGGAGAAAAACTTTTAGAACTTGGATATTTGCATATGAAAGCCTTGCAGAGTGCATTGAAAGAGTTCACAGTTAGAATACAAAGCTTGTTTTTTATTTCAATACCTGTGTTTGGGAGGGAAAATTATACATTCAAACAACATCAAGACCTACATTCTTTCAAACCTTAAAAAAATAACCAAGAGAGACAATAGGGTGATGGGTCAGTTCAGTGAACTAAGAGTCAATTAACTGAACTGTTTCTTGGGCCTAACTTTAACTCTGAACTTGGGCATCTAACCTGCCTTCCTTAGATTTTCATTTCCTCTTGTAAGGTAAAAAATGGAAGAGTTGATTTAGGGCTAAGATATGTTTCATTTAATCATTATTCTGCTTCAAAAATTGCACTAATTACAGTGTAGTTATAAAATACATAATTCATTAAATAATAAAAATTAAATTAAATTAAAACATAAAATATACAGTAAAATTATATAGCAAGAGATATCTGCCTTTATTACTGTACTCATTTTTTTTAATCTTCCTATGTTCACAAGTCATTTATCACCTCATCTTCTCCTACTTTCTTATGCTAACAAGACCAGTTGGTTTCCCTGAAATTAGGGTTAAGGCCAAATAACTACCAGAAGAATCTCTATTGCCATATGACTGTGTGACAATTAGAAGCATAGAAAGAATTACAAAATAAGGAAAATATAAAGTAACTAAAATTGTGGAAAATTTGGCAGTCATACTTAATATTTCCAACAACATAGTAAAATTATTCCTAACAACAAAAGAACTTGAAACATACTAACATGTAAGACCCATAAGATCAGGATCCCTTAAGTTCTCTTTTGTATTTCTAGAATTTAAAAAGCACCTGCGTATAGTATATGACAAAAAATATATATTTATTAAATTAATTTTTCATGGAATTTTTCGATGTCATAAAATGTAAATGAACACTTTGTCCCCTTCCGTGGAAAGAAATTGCTTGGTCCTTAATATAAAGTGTATTTTATCAATTATGTTTTAATATTCTCTTTATATTCTTCATTTGTTACTCTGACTTCCTAACAATGCTTTCTCAATTTCAGATAGGAAGAGGAAATTGTCAGACCCGTTCTTATTCTTAGCTTCTGAATGCCTTGTCCTCTGCATAAGTGAAGCTAGTTAGTTTGCATATGTACCTTTATCACATTTCACTTTTGCAAAGATGAGCGTTTTATCAAAAGGTGACTAATCAACTACAGTCAGTACATCCACCTTATGTTCAAGCCATTTTTGCAACTAAGCTGCATGAATGCAGTACCTTGGTTTTAAGAACTTGATTCTTAACCTTCTTCCTAGGCAACTACCGTCGCCCCTTTCATCATTCCTCACCTCATGACCCAGTTATCAATGGTAATCTTTTGTTAATGGTCTTTGTTGAAGAGTTCTTGCCCTGGGAGGATTACTACTATCTCAAAACTCTCTTTTATACCTTTTATACCTGAGTTTCTTATTTTCTTTTTCCAGGACTCATTTTAGAGAACAAAGTCTACCATGGAAATAAAAATTAAAGTGAAGTATACCCCTTGAGGCAACTTTCTTATCAAACAGATAGTACTTTGATTTCAGAAACTATCTTTAAGTTATAGCCCAGAATCCTGACCCATCAGAAAAGAGGTTATAGTTTCAATTCTCATTTTTTTACCATCTTCCATGTTGTGTTATAAGGCATTCTGTCCCAATTTAAACATAGAATGGCAATGACTCTCTGTGTTTCAAAATGCTTCCAACAAAACACTTATTTTCCATATTTTCAATTCTTTATAGTACCTACCTTATTAACCTTTGTGCTTTTAAATCTTCTCCCATTTTTTGATGCCAAAAGCAAATGTAGATATCTCACATAAAGCCACCATTGCCTAACCTTCACTCTTACCTCCACTGTTACTATTTTTAAGCATTTTCCCTTTTCTATTACTTTGTAGTCATACATAATTCCAATTATTTCTCATAAAAACTATGTAGTGTTTTACAGATTCTTTGTTTTTTCTGGATTGCTTTTCCTGTCTTTCTTCACTTGGAAAATTTCATATATCTTTCAAGAACTCTTAAAATATCATGTTCTTATAAGGCTTTTATCTGTATCAAGAGGTCCCCTTCACATAATTCTTAAGAACTACGAAAAGGAGCAGGGTTTAGACTCGAGCTCTGCTACTGAGACTCTGGTTTCAGTTTCCTCACATACAAAATGAAGATTCTAATATCAATCTCACAGCAAGTTTGTAAAATAATTAATAAGATATTTCTCATAAGGTATTAGAACACTGAGGGGCACACAGTAAACTTGTCGGCTTTGTGAACATAATATAGTTTATTCTCTTTTATATCCTTGATAGGATATCTGAAATTATTATTAGTAGTAATTATTATAACATGATTTATTAAAATGGCCTGACTTAATGTGTGCTTTCCCAGTGGTGTTAGAAGTTTTTTAAGATAGGGAACTGTGTGTTATTTATCTGAATATCTCCAGAGTCTAACACAGTATCTGAAATATGTAATAGACTTGCAACAGAAGTTGTCCAGAATTTGCAGAATTTTCCAACTTTGTCACATTTTAAGTGAGAATATTCCCTTCAGAGCACTGGCTTTTATTATTTTTTTTCCCTTTTTAATGATGCCTCTAAGGCAAATAGTTCCAATAAGCTTATAGCCTAACTCTCTCATTCCTCCTGTTTTCTATGATTGAGTGAATACCCTCACCAGCTACAGATGTGCCCAAGCCAGCATACTGGACTCCATTCCTATGCTAGCCTCAATACCCAATTAATCTGCAAGTTTGATGTCTGAATTGTTCTTCAATTCATCTTTTCTCTCCAGCTCAACTACAATTAACTTAGTTCAGGCCATCATCATATTTCAACCGGGCTGTGGCAATACTCCCTTAAATTAATGGCTTTTCACTCTGGCTATACTTGAGAATCACACGGGAAGCTTTTAACGATACCCATTCCAGAATCCTACACTAAACTATTTAAAAGAAAATCTTTTTAGATGGGACTAGGGGTTCCATATTTTTTAAAACTACCTAAGTGGTAGTTTCTCAAGTGTACCTAGAGTTGAGTCTGACTTATTGTACTTCTTCTGTTTTTCTTGTCTCTGATATTTTCTTTAAAAAATCATAGTGAGTTTTCTATAATGGAAAGCTGACCTTGTCACTATCTATTAATATATTCTTTCAATAGGGGTCTATGCTCTCAGAATAAATCCTGACATGCCACATATTTAATCATTTGGCCTCTGCTTAACCCTCCAGATCAGTGTCATTTGTATTTACTTTATAAAATATTTTTTAAAAATACAACCATAATCAGTAATTTTGCTTATTTTATTGCCTTACTTGTCTGAACCTCCACCCGACTTTTTCATCCATTAGAACTCAGCACAGGAAGTATTTCTTGACTAACTTCTGAACCATCCCTGACTGTGGCCCATCATCCTATAGCGGCTTAGGGGCTTCTCCTCCACAGTGCAGTAGGGCCTTCTGCATAGCCTCAATATAACACTTACCACCCTGTATCGTGGACGTCTGTTCCTCCCTAGTGAGTCTGACTAATGGGTCTGTCTTACTAAAGAAACAACTGTATTGGTACCATGTCTCACTCTGCATTGTTTCCCAAGCACTTTGCACAGTGACTTTCACATAGTAGAATCCAAATTAATCCTTTCCCATCAGTTCAGAGGTATAACATTGCTTGCACTAAATTCAACTATTATCTAACACATTTTAACTCTTATTTTTATTTATTCTTCTCTAAGGTGAAAATTTTAACTTCCCTTATTTATTTTTCAGAAAAGTTCCCAGATAATTACATCATTTCTGTTACTTACTCAAACCTATTTTATGTACTTCAGGATATCACAGCACTTTGCCATCAAAAAGCTTAATTGTTTGCTGCTAACTTGGCATGGAGAAGATATATTTTCTGACTATGTTTCTTATCTACCAATAGTGGTGGACTTTAAACCTGCTGTCTTTACTCGTAGTCATAAAGGAAAATATTTATGAACAAGGTTAAGGCTTTTAAAACTCTCTAAATCTATGATGGTCTTTTAGCCACTGAAGTGGGTGGAAAGTGTTATCTGACAACTAGATTTATAACAGCCATCTTACTTTCTATTGTGAATGAAAGTCATTTTTACCAGTTAGGTTTGGGGTATTTTTTCCCTTTTTCTTTCTGTTCTTAATAGGCTTCTAGGATTTTATAATTTAATACAGATTGCTCACAAAAATACTTAACTTTTTTCTTGTTTCTTAGTTCTAAGAAAAATACTTTTTCAAAGAAGGTCAGATTCAAGTCTTATAATACAACATTTCTATTCTATACATTCTGATTTGAATTACAATCAACTATAACCTACAAGAATTCCTTGATATATTCTCATACAGTTATTTACAATGTTATAGTTATATTGCTTGTTCTGAAATCTACTATTATGGCCATGTCCCTTTCAAAATTTATTATCCAGATAGAAACTGTCTTATTCCATTTGTGCTGCTCTAACAAAATACCAGAGAGTGGATAATTTATAAACAATAAAATATATTTATTACAGTTCTGGAGGCTGAGTAGTCCAAGATCAATGCATCATCTGATTCAGTGTCTGGTCAGGACTGCTTCCAAGGTGGTGCCTGGTCCTGTGTCCTCACAAGGCAGAAGGACAAAAGGGACACCCACCAGGTCCTCACATAGCAGAAGAATGAAGAGCAAAAGGGAGCAAAGCCAATTCCTCAACCCCTTTTATAAGGGCCCTAGTATCACCCATTAGGGCTCTACTCTCATAATAACCTACTCTCCTCCTAAAGTCCACACCTCTTAATACTACTGCACTGAAGATTACTTTTCAATGTGAATTTTGGAAGAAGCCCAAACATTCAACTAGAAGAATGACTAATTTTCTCCTTTGCAAGACTGTCTCCTGACATTTTTTTTTTTTCTGGTCATGTTTAAGGATATTAGTAAGCATGTTTAATTTACCCCATCTACAAATATAATGAGCATGATTTCTTTCACAAATGTTTAAAAATGATCTATTTTAGTCAGAGTTCTCTAGAGAGACAAAACAAATAGGCTATGTTCAGAGATACATTAAAAGACATTACAGGAATTGGCACGCTTGATTATTGAGGCTAAGAAGTCCCACAATAAATAGACTGTCTGCAAGCTGGAGAACCAGGAAAGCCAGCTTAGTGGGGCCCAGTTCAAGTCCAAAGAAGGATGACTGGGTTCCAGTTCTTGCTCTTCCACCTGTAGCCTTCCTGTTCCATCTAGGCCACAGCTGATTGGATGATGCCACACTGAGGGAGGATCTTCTCCAATCCTTTCACTAACTCAAATGCCAATTTTTCTGGAAACACCCTCACAGACACACTTAGAGCAGCTTATTCATTCAAATCAAATGAAAAAAACATCTGGGTTTTCCTTTCAACAAAGGAGGGACAGACTCAGTGCCTAGTAAAGCACTAAGAATAAAAAATGCTTTACCAGTTATCTTGGTATCACTTAATCCCATTAAGCTGACACCCCAAATCAACCATCACATTATCTAAATATTTAATAGAAACTACCTTGATAAGTGCAAGAGATTTATTTGAAAATTCAATTATCAGTAATAGACATCACTTATTACTCAATTTGATATATGCCCTAATGGAATAAAATAAATTGGTTTTCTTCTCAGGTTTTTATTTTGATGTTTTTGGAGGTCATGATTTGGAATTTTATACAAGATACGTTGTTTGAAACTTAATACAAAATAGCTCTTTTCCTTCAATTTACATTACTTAATAATATTTTCCACTCATTTATGTCTTCTATATGTTTCTGTTGAACTGAAATCTAAAAGAGATTTCTGTCTAGTCAAATTCTAAGAATAATCATAATCAAGAAAGTGCTTCAGATATGCAAGTCATTTTTCTCATAACAGTAATCATGTTATTCCTATACCACTGGCTTGAACAGGACATATTTACATCTGTTAACTCACATTTTGGCAAGATGCTGACATCTCCACTACATGTTAATTCATCCGTTCACTGATTCAATAATATATGTTATTATTTCTTTTTGCTAGCAACCACAGTGCTGAATTCTGGAGACAAGAGAGATAGGTCTTCTGTTGTCACAGCACCTGCAGTCTCAGAGCGAATAAAGATAAGTACACAGTTATAGCACAGTGGGATCAATGTGCTATTATAGAAATTCAGGATACTATGAGAGCACATGGAAGGTTCATTAGAAAGGATATGAGGGAAGGCTTTCTAAGGGAAGTGGTAGTTAAGACATAAAAATTAATTAGGGAAAGGTAGAGTACAAGGACTGGATGAAAATACTGAACATTCCAGGGAGAGAGATTAGCCACTGGAAAGGCTCAGAGGCCAGAAAAGATCTTGGAAGATTTGGGGAAGCAAAACTAGTACCTTATGGCCAGAAAGTATATACGTGTGTTGTATGATCTTGAGTGTTTTTGAGTATGTTTGTGTTGGTGTTGAGGGGGCAAGAAAAGGAGAAAGTTGCAAAAGATGAAGTTGGAGAAAAATATTTTAGGCACTTATAAACCATGTTTAGGATAGAGATGAACATGACCTACCACTATGCTATTAGTTTTCCAAGTCAAACAAAACAAAACAAAACAAAACAAAACAAACAAACAAACAAACAAGAAAACCTATACTCTGGTCAAGGAAGGACATTTGGTGAGAATATTACATACTATTCTACATTTCTGAGATACTCTCCCATACTCTGCCTTAATCCACACATTCCTTGATCCTTCCTTCATATGCCACATCCCTCATGAAGTCTTTCTTTGTATCACTAAGTAAATGTATTTCCTCTATTTCTAAATCTGTATAGCATTATTTTTCTCTGATATAATATGTCAAAATCTTTCTTGACATACAGATATTTGTAAACCTACCTTCTCCCACTAGACCAGATCCCTAAGGAAAGGTACCAGATAATTACTTAGCAACCATTATAACAGTTTTATAAATTGTTAAATTGAAGAGTATTGTATAAGTCACAATGGAAACTTAAGAAAATAAATGATATGGTTCTTCAGAAAACTTTCAAGAATAATAGCAAACATTCTTACAATGAAACATTATTTTCCAAATTGTTAACTCTGTGTGAGATGGCAAGGATGGAAATGCCTCCATGATATCTTCTGCTAATTAAAATTCTTAGTGTTAGTTTAGTTGATGCTATTGAAACTACAATTTAGGTGTTTTTCTTGAAAAAGCACCACCAACCACTCATTTTGCAGATTGAAGAACAGTACACTAACTTGTAAGTGAATCAACAATGAAAACAGGTTCAAATGAGGATAAGGACAACCAATTTTGGATAGCATCTCCTTCTTAGAACCATGTGCTTGGCCAGTTAGTTGAATGAATGTCTTTGAACTGAGTGCAATAGTTTCATGCAGTGTTAAAAATGGACTCTCTGACTTTGATCTTTCTGTGCAATTAAGTACCAAGGACTCAACTAGTCCCTGATGATTAGCAGAGGTAGCAGAGACAGGTTGAGTCTTGTTCTCTAAAACTTCTGCTTATTACTTCTCCATCTGTTATGGAAATACATGTTCTTGTAGAATGGCTGATTGGAGCTGAGGATTTTGCCATGTAGGGATTTTTCCTTTGTGCAAAGTTATAAGTTTGTTATAAAACTATAACAACAATAAGGGTACTTATTGAGGATTTACTACATAACAACCCTTTACATGTTTTATGTCATTACTTTTTCATACAAAAGCCCAGAGTTATATATCCTTACCACTCCACTTTTGCAGATGAGAAAAACCCGCTTCTACATACTATCTTGTAATACTTGGGGCTTTCTTCCACATGTCTTCTAAACCCTCTATATTCTAGGCCAAACATGCTTAGTTTCTTCAACTATTTCACAAGATAATGTGTTTACAATTGCCTCATGGTTTTGACCATGCTCAGTTTGGTTTATCATTCTTACAAACAAGAAGCCAAATCCACACAGCACACCAATGAGTTTGGCCAGGCCAGCAGGAGCCTCGTTTTCTTTGCCCTGAATGCAGTACTTCATGCCTCTTAATACCATTATAGTTATTTGGAAACAAAATTACATCAATGTCATACTACGTTTACAACTAAGATTATAAAAATGGTTACCTAACCTGTCACATGCAAAGCTTCATCTTCTCAATTTTCTAACTGGGTTACTATTATTTACATTGCAATTAAAGCATTTGAATGAAATGAACTTTAGGGATAACTTTAGAACTGACCCGTTTTCAATATTGTCTGCTGTTGCATACTTTCTAGATTCTTAATTTGGTAAAACGTAATAACAACAACAACAAAACCTTTTGAATAGCCAGGGATAAGTCTGGGTGCTTAATGCCACATAACCATAGACATCTCATCTGGATTTCATATAATTATCATTAAAAATTATTGATTGATGAAACTCTTTTAACAAAAATGCTGAGAGTTTTCTCAGTAGTTAGAAAGACCATCTAGGGATTACGTTTTATTTTCAAATGATTTTACAACAGGCTACATTGAAAATGAGGGGAAAACATTTAAGACATTATTTTCTTTTAATTATGTCATAAATATTAAATGAAAGTTTTAAAATTATGGGCACATCTTTCAGTATAGCATTTCATAAAATTATTTTAACTATGACCATGTATAAATATATTTGAAAACTAATATTTCATTACTTTAATCTTAAAGGACACTTGATACTTCTTTTATTCTGAATGCGTAAGACAATATTCTCTTTAGTCTGAAACTATACTCCACAGGGTATGTTTAAAACCACATCATACATACATACTTATAACAATGAGGGGAAACAAAGCAGCTCTTTAGAAAAAAGGAATGTGTCTACGTATAAGACTTTAGTTTTCTGAATTTGCAATTTTCAAATTAAGCTTTTCCCAGCATCACTGTTGGTGCTTGAGATTGGATATGGGAGCTAAAACTCAGCCATCAGCACTTTAGCTTCACATTTACAAAGAAAAGCAAACATCAAACTCTTATTCTTCTGTGCACTGCAGAGCAAATGTGCCAGGAGGAAAAACCATTTCCTAGCCCTCACATATCCTGCACAAAGGTGTTCTTTCTGAGAACTCTAGAGAGAAATACTTTCAAGGTCTTTCTAGCCCCAAGAGAGGTAGAGGACACTCATGAAAAATGGCAGTTTTGCTCCTATATTCTCACAGAGGGAAGTTGCCACTAAGAGAACGGTCTGCTCAAGTAAAGCACATACAAAAATTGATTTTTAATTTTCTAAATTTAAAGGAGAAACACTTACCAAAGAGGTTGTGGACACAGATATATACTATAGCCTGACTCAAGAGTATGATTTTTCTCTTCCTGTGTCTCTGATCTATGACAAAACTCACTCCAAGGGAAAATTGAACCCCAGCAAAAAAGAAGAGAGAAGGGCCTTAGTTTAAACATCAGCTTATTATTTGAGAAGTGACTATATAAGAAAAGAGTCTTGCTCACAGATCCTGTGGCTGTGACTATCTAATTTGCTCAATGTGTATTCAATATGTACCCTTCCATTCTATATGTAAATTTCTATTTGTTTTAAACATTCAAAATACCTTTTCTTAATTTATCAGCTGCCTAATCAGATGTCTTTAATACTAGTTCATCCTATTCATAATTGGTTTGCCTGTTTTGTAGTTTTTTTTTAAAAAAAACATTTTATGTTCTAATTTTACAAAATATTCCTCTATAGTTTAAATTTATAGTTTAATTTTTAATCCATTTATTTCTAATCTATGTAGAGTCTAAATTATTATGCTGTATTAGAAACAAATTCAATTATATTTCTATTCTTATATTAAACAAGTGTTTCACCCAAAACTGCTAAATAATGCATCATTTTCACACTGTTTTTTGGTCCCCTTTTTCTTGTATATTGAATTCTTCTACACACATAGGACTGTGTCTGAGCTCTCTCTTATTTTTTATTAGCTCATTTATCTGTTTTTTCAAAAGTAACAAACACATTTATTATTATGACTTTGAGGTTTATGGTATGTAGTATGTCTTAATGTCTGGTAGAGAAGATCTCTTTTTAGGGTTGATTTAGGTAGATATTTTTTCTGCATATGTAATTTAAAATAAAGTTTTCTTCAGTTTTATATTCATTTATAATTTTATAATGTGAAATAAAGTATTAATGTTAAAAATAAAATTTTAGATGATATTTCATATAATTTATAGATTATTATTAGTATAAACTACACTTTTGTCATATCATCTAAGAGCATTAATATCATCTATGATTTGTCAGAGATTTAAATTTTTACCCAAAGGGCTTTTGTTATCTTGATTTGCTTATTTTATGTGATTGTTCACTTCCTAGATATTTTATAGTTTATGTTGCTCTTGAGAGTAATATATTATTGTTATTGCATTTTATGGTTGCTGTTAAAGAGAATTGCTCTTGTATCCTGCTGATTTTGTATCCAGCAAATTTGCTAAATAAATTTAGTGGTTCTTATAGTTTGTTGATTTGGAATTGGCAGGTAGTCTTTTCATCTGCAGATAATCATAGTTTTTCTCCTCTTTTAAAATACTGAAAAATCTGCATAATATTATTTATTTATAGCTTTCACCATAACCTCTGTAAACTATATTAAACAATAGTTATGATGGGGGCTAAGATATTTGCTTATATAATGTTTGCCATAGTGTTTTGACAAAGCTTTATCAAATTAAGGAAGTTCTCTATTCTTAATTTGCTGAGAATTTTTAGCATTATAAGATATTGAAATGTATCAAAATATTTTTCTGCATATGACATACCCATACTTACATGTTGAAGTAGCTTTACATTTTCAAGTTAAACACTAACTTAATTGTCATACATTAATTTCACATTTTTAAATAAGTTTAGATGATGTATTATTGAAGATACTGCAACTATATTTGGAAGGAAAATAGGCCCATAGTTCTTCTTTCTTTACATTTCTTTACCATGTTTTGTCCATTATATTGCACCAGGCTGATAAAGTAAACTGATTAGCTTTTGTGATTTTTCTATTCTCTGGAGGGGCTTGTAAATATAAGAATTAGTATTGTAGAATTGCATAGGATAGTATTGTAGAATTTATGTGTAAAGCCAGCTTGTCCTGATCCCTGAGTTTTGTGCTGTAGTTGTTCTGTGTGTGTGTATGCACATGAGTGCATGTGTGTGTGGGGTTCAATCGGTGTGAAGAAGTGACATATTTGATTCCTATTTTCAATTTATTACACCTATGTTTATTGAAGACTTTTACTTCTTTCTGAGTAAATTCTAGTATTATATAATTCCCTAGAAATTTAACATTTAAAATCTATTTTGTCATTGCTGTTTTTTATTTATTTCTTCCCTACTTTTATTTATCTATTTTTTGACCTTGTTTCTTTGACTTTGTTATGTTCCTCCTACCCCAACTACTTGAATTGCATGCTTAATTCATTTAAATATATCTGCAGATTTGAATGTAATTAAATGTGTGTATTTCCAGTTGTATACTACTATGATTGTGTCAAAGTTTGACATATAGTGTTTGTTGTTTTTGTCACTCAGGTTTTTTTTTCAAATTTATTGAAATATTTTTCTCATACCATAATATACATTCATTTAAAGTATGCAGTCATGTGTTTTTTAGCATATAAACAGAGTTGTGCAATCATCACCATAATCTTATTGTGAACATTTTCAACACCTCAAAAAGAAACTCCCATATCTGTTAGTAGTCATTCCCCATTCTCCTTCCCCTACTCAAGCCACAGCCCCTGAGAATCAATAAACTACTTTATATTTTTATGGACTTAGCTATTCTAGACATTTTCATAAGTGAAATAATTCAATATGTTGTCTTCCATTACTGGCTTCTTTCAGTTAGTATAATGTTTTCAAGGTCCATCTATGTTGTAACATGCGTTGTTACTTCATTCTTTAAATTGACAAATAGTATTCCATAGAATGTGCATACCACATTTTGTCATTTAGTTTTAAAATTTCGTAATTTTATGATTTCTATTTAAAAAATTATTTAACATTACATTTTATAGTTTCAAAATATGTGATTTAAAAAATCTATTTTCTTGCGAATTAATTGATACTCCTACACAATATTTGTGTGCACATGGAGACATTTCTCTTCCTTTTAAACATACAAATTTAATTGATCAAAAATTTACATATAATAAATTGGATGGTATTAAAAACTATTAAAGAACTATGTGCTTTTGGTTGGAAATTGAAATATTTGGAAAGTCAATCTTCCTCTTTAATTGGAAACATTAAAACAAAATGAGAAAAGGACTATCACGTGGAGAATAAGGTGCTTTCATTCTTGCTCCAGAAAACAGCGTAGATCCAGTGATGAAAGGACATATACAAGGGGGACCCATTTTAGTCCATTGAAAATATTCAATTTGCTAATATTTAGAAGACGTTTTCAATAGTGCAATATATTCTCTCCCTCTAGAAGTAAGTGATCAGGCCACCTGGCTACCTGGTACACATTCAGATGCTTTATATTTAAGTAGAAATTTGGTCTAAAAGATATCCAAATACTCTTTCAACTGTAGAATGTAATATTTTGTTAAGTAGTTCTAACACACTATTCAGCTAATAGGAATCAGTTCCTCTCTTATAATCATGTTAGGCAAACTTGAAATAATGAGTCTAATTGATTTCTTATCTAATCCTGGGTTTAAGTCAAAATGAAATTTTAAAAGTAAGTCAAAATGAAAATTCAAAATTATTCTTTAAATTATGACTTAGCTTTTTGTTTTAATACATAAATGTAGACAGGTTCTATTTTAAAATATTTCTAGCACACTGTCATTTATAGCAATTAGGATCAGAAGAGCTAGCACATGTGAGTCATCGTAATGAGATTGACATGTTACTCTATTTAACAGTAAAATAGATTCATACATATTCTCAAACCCCAAGATATTTAAAGATTTTATGTAATTATAGGAATATTTCTAAGAATAGTCACTCAGGACACTCTTTTAGAATTCACCCGTTTTAGAAGATGGTGGCTTTTCTCCTTCTATGTTTTCTGATAAGGTTTGTCTAGCCTATGGCATTATGGCCTCTTCTTTTTTTTTTTTTTCCTTTCTTAGTGATTTTATTTTTTTTATAGTTTATGTATTTTTATTTTAATTTTTATGGGGACCTAATAGTTCTATATATTTATGGGGTACATGTGATATTTTGATATAGGCATATAATGGTAATAATTAAATCAAGGTAATTGAGGTATCCATCACCTCAAGCACTTCCTCCATTCTAAATAGCAGTAATTTTGTTTCTTTATATTTTACTCAATCTTCCAACTTATGTGTCCAAAAGTACAACTAATAGTGACATGAACATTTTGGTGGATTGTGGGTATTTAGAGTCAAATGAGTATTTGTCTCATTCAAAGTTATCTCCAGTCACGCACCACATAACATTTTGGCCAGTGACAGACCACATATAGATGGTGGTCCCATAAGATTATAATGAAGCTGAAAAATTCCTATCCCCTTGTGAAGCTGCAGACTCTGTAATGTCGTAGTGCAATATATTACTTACCTGTTGATGGTGATGCTGATGTAAACAAACCTACTGCACTGCCAGTTGTATAATAGTATAACACATACAATTATGTATAGTATATAATACTTGATAATGGTAATAAGTGACTATATTATTGGTTTATATATTTACTATAATTTTTATTGTTATTTCAAAGTGTACTATTTCTACTTACTAAAAAGATATACTTAACTGTAAAACGGTCTCAGGCAGGTACCTGCCTTTCAGGAGATATTCCAGAAGAAGGCATTGTTGTCATAGGGAATGACAGTTGCACGTATGTTACTGCCTGTGAAGACCTTCTAGTGGGACAAGATGTGAAGATGGAAGACAATGAAATTGATGATACTGATCCTTGGTAGGCCTAGGCTAATGTGTGTGTGTTTTAATATTTAACAAAAAATTAAAAATAGAAAATGCTTACAGAATAAGGATGCAAAGAAAGAAAATAGTTTTGTACAGCTGTGCAACATTTGTGTTTTCAGCTAAGTGTTGTTACAAAAGAATCAAAATGTTAAAAAATAATTTTTAAAGTTTATCAAGTAAAAAATTCACAGGAAGCTAAGGTTAATTTATATTGAAGGAAGAACAATAATTTTTAAAAACAAATTTAGTGTAGCCTATGTGTACAGTGTTTATAAAGTCTCTAGTAGGGTACAGTTACTTAGAGCAACTTCTAGTCCTGTAAGCTCCATTCATGGTAAGTATCTTATACAGGTATACCATTGTTTATTTTTATGCCATATTTTTACTATACCTTTTTCTATGTTTAGCTAAGTTTGGATACACAAATACTTAGCATTGTGTTATAATTAACTACAGTATTCAGGACAGTAACATGCTGTACAGGTTTGCAGCCTAGCAGCAACAGGCTATGCTGTATAGCCTAGATATGTCTAATAGTAGGCTATACCAGAGGTCCCCAGCCTTTTTGGCACCAGGGACTGATTTCATGGAACACAACTTTTTCATAGACGGGAATGGGGGTTGGTTTCTGAATGATTCAAGTACATTACATTCATTGTGCAGTCAAACGGCTCTACTAATGATAATTTGTATTCACAGTTGCTCCCAAGTGCCTTATCTCCCATCACCACCTTATCTCTGTCATCAGACATTAGATTCTCATAAGGAGCACGCAACCTAAATCCCTCGCATGCTCAGTTTATAGTAGGGTTAGCCCTCCTATGAGAATCTAATGCCTCCGATCTGATAAGAGCAGAGCTTATGCAGTGATGCGAGTGATGGGGAGCAGCTGTAAATACAGATGAAGCTTCTCTTGCTCACTCGCTGCTCACCTCCTGCTGCGCAGCCTGGTTCCTAACAGGCCACGGACCTGTACTGGTCTGGAGACCATAGGGCTATACCATCTAAGTTTGTTTAGGTACATGCTATGATGTTTGCACAATGAAGAAATTGCTTAACAACACATTTCTCAGGATATATCCCCATTGTTAAATGACATCTGACTGTATTTCAACAATACCTGAGGATGGCTACCCAGAGATATTGCAGTTCATTACTGTAATCTGTCTCTATTACCATGTCTGTGTTCATAGCAATACAGATTATCTGTATGTCTGTGCTCATGGCCATTTTTCTAATGAAGTGATGAGAAGTCCTCCATTGTTTTTTGGAAAACACCATAAAGCTTTGGGATAGTACACAAAGTCTGGGGCATCTTTTACCAGAGACATTGTCACATAGACTATCATACTAATTTGAGAATAAAACAAAGTTGCATTTAAATTTTTAGAGATGGCACAGTACTTTTGTAAGAGACCTCTAATCTGTAGTGGTTCCTCTAAATGAATATCACAGGGTTGCTATGGTATCTAGAGTAAGTCAAGCTATGCCTTTCATAGATGCATTACTTATACTTTAAATAAATTAAATATATTTTCTCGTTCCCCCTAAAGTAGTTTTCTTATACACAAATTTAAACCATCTAATATAATCACCCATCTTATAATTAAATATAAGCAAACCTGAAAATAACTAAAACAAACCTCCACTAATACTTTTTATGACACATTTTCTCCAACAGTGATATAATTAGGCACTTACAGAGTATTAATGCATTGCCTTATCCTCTCAAAGTGCTATGAACAGACAGGTGGTAAAGATTTTCTCGTCTATACATTTGAATTTGCTGGTAGTAAACTTTGGTGTTTTACATGCCTTCAGTTCATCTTGAATTCCATTCCAAATCCTTCTAGTTTTGTTTGTGTTTGTGTTTGTGTGCTGTTCTTGCTTTTGTTGTTCATTATTTCAAAGGAAAGGAAGAAACTCCATAATACTTTGGATACCTTAGCTAAAGATTTACCTCCTGAAGTGTCACTGATAAACGCATTGATCTTCACCAAAAAAGTGACGTTGTCACTCAAAAAATGAAGGACCCCATCTATTTTTATGAATAAAAGTGATTATCATTCATTATTAAACTAGCAAACTAGCACACTGCTAAGAAACTTGTGTTTTAATCCTGGCTAGGACTCAAATAAGGGCTTTGTCCTGGTTTTTACTGATATTATTTTGTTTCATTGATTATGAAAATTGAAGGTCCATCCTCACTGCCTATACTGACACACACTTTTCGTAATAGCTATGACTAGCATTTTTGTCCCACCACAGGAATATTCCCAAGTTGATTTAACATTTAGTAATAACATAAATTTAGTATAAATGCCATGTGAAAACCAAATTTCAATTCCTAGAGATAGACTTCTTTCCTTTCCTGTGTCTTAAGGGCTGATCCTGTCTAAAGCATTGGTTATAGGCATAACCTCATGACTTTGGAAATCTAGATTCTCACACAATTCTGCTCTTTGCTATGTGCTGGGATCTCCCATGATTCTGGAATTCAACTCAAAGCATTTCTCTTCTAGCAAAGACCATAAGCAGTGAGTACTGGATGGTGGAGATGGTAACACTGTAGTTCCTTTGTTGTATATCATGTTTAATTTTTTCTGCCATCATTCTTTTCCTCTTCATTACTTTTACTTTCTATTCATGTTATTCCTGGCTTCCTAGGGGAATCTCCAATATGCAATTTGGGGAAGGAAACATTATTTAGCATGTGCATTTGGCATGTTTATGTCACTAAATTCAATAAGCATTAATCTCTTTGGTATACCATTAATTCCCTGAAACATAAGTCTATTGTATCTGTCAGGAATGAGTGATTATAAATAACAGAAGCCCCTGTGATGATAATGTGAAGTAACAGGTTTTGTTTTCTTATATAAATAGAAGTAGAAAGTTAGTTATGCCATGGGTGGTGACACTGCTTAATGATAATTTTAGCAATTTAAGCTGTATTTATCTTTATGCTCTGCCATCCTTAAAGCACAGGCTGTTACCATCCTTGTCACTTGGCTATCAGGAGTCACATGACACACCCAAGATCACATGGCATAGACAGCATTTGAATAATAATTTCTTCTGCTCTTAATGTCCTGGTTTACCAATGATTCCCTCATCCAAAAGTATAATTTCCCTATCCTAAGTAATCAATAGTTTGTGAACAAATATATAGGCATATGGGAATCTCAATCTGAGAGCTAAGGAAAAAGCAATACTTTGTTAGACACAAAGGTTAGACCGAAAACAAAGGTGGTAAAAGATGAGAAAGTGATTATTTCTTAATCTCAGCATCCAAGAATGTTTTCCCTGTGGATCTAAATTAGATTTATTCATAGAATAGAACACCAACAGGTGCCAGGTTAACTGTCAGAGACAGACTGCCAAATTATGACTAAGATGTACCTTATTTAATATTCCTTTCTTAAGCAGCCAGCAATGATCAGATATCAAATTCTTAGGGCTAAAAAAGCTGTAGGTGGATGTAGTCACCTCCCTGCTTAAAATGTCATGCTGACATCTTTGGAATAGCTAAGTAATTATTTAAATTATGTTTTATCTATTTTGTTTCAGTGTTTATTTTTATGTTATTTTGTACTAAGATCCCTTTAAAACCCTGTCATAACTGCATCCATTAGCCATAATTATCATTCCATAACTATTATCATACAAAAGATAGTGCTGGAGGCTGAGAAATTTTAGTCTTTAAATACATCCTCCTCCATCCTTTATCCTTCCAGACTTAACTTAGTATCAAGGTTAAAATTACTTTAGACAATCATAAGGGACAATTAGGACTCTATATTAGTCTGCTCAGGCTGCCATAAGAAAATACCTTAGACCGAGCAGCTTAAACCACAGAAATTTATTTTTACACAGTTCTAGAGGTTGGGAAGTCTGAGATCAAGGTACAGGCATATTTGGTTCGAAGCAAGAGACGACTTTTTGGTTTGTCGATGTCCACAGATGGCAGATAGAGAGAAAGAACATGCTCTCCGATGTCTCTTTTTATAAGGCTATTAGTCCCATCACAAGGGACTCACCTTCATGACTTCATCTAACCCTATTTACCTACCAAAAGTCCCATCTCCAAATACTGTCATTTGGGGGAGGGGGAGGGCTTTATCCCCATATAAATTTGGAAGGGACACAAACGTTCAACCTATAACATTCCACCTCACTGCTTCTGGTCTTCTAATAATATGTCTGTAGGGTCACAACTGTAAAGAGAAAAATGGTTTACCTAATTTTTTTCCTTGATATTCTTTTATATTTTATTGAAAAATATGAAAATCCAAAGTTTTATTTTTTCCAACAATGTAAGACTCATATGATTATAAAACCTACAGGCTTATGGTAGGTTTCCATTACATTTTTCTAAGTAGTTCTTTTAAACGATATACATTATCCTGAACTAACTTGGGAAATGTTAAAGAATTTATGTAATGGAAACAAATGTATATAATATATGCACACATATGTATCATACGATGATGACAAAGATGAAGATGAGACAATGATAAAAAGTGAGAGCAGAAGCTATTTATTGAATGATTTAATATGTCACAGAGAAAGCTCTTAGTATATTTATATGGATTAATCTGAATTGACAAATTTTTAAAGGCTAGTTTCTGAATGTTCAAGGTGATAGTTTCTCACCCAAAATGGTGGTTTAAGTTCCACCTACAAGGCATCTTAGGCTAATAAATATATGGATTTTCTTTCAATGCATACCTATACTTTTGTCACCACTGATTACTTATTTTTTTCCTTGTTATATCTTTATATAGTGTAAATAACATTCAACAAATTTTTGAGTGATACAAGAATATTTACTACTCCATGGCCAATATTTTCCTCAGAATTGGTGAAGGGAGGAAGAGAGTACTTACGTAAGGAAAGTGCGTGTGAGAATTGAAACTGCTTAAACTAGCTAACCCTCCTGCCATACACAGATCAGATGGGATGTGGATTTCAGTCATT
>CM052438.1:153494977-153543560 GCA_028533085.1 Varecia variegata | reverse complement strand
AAGTAAACAAATAAATGAACAGTCCAACCTCAGTTAAATATGCCACAGAGATAATAACAAGGAGAATCATGTTAGACAATAAAGGAAGTAAAAAGAGGAAATCTTAGATTAGAAGTTAGGGAGATTTCACTCTGGGAGGTGTCCTGTCTTGCTGAGTCTTTAATTATGAGAAGAGTTAGCGTTTTGAAGAGCTGGATTAAAGTGTTTCAGGCAGAAGGGGCACATGCAAAGCTCTCAATGTAGAAAAATGCTTGTTGTGACCAGTATGGGTATAGCCAGATGATTTAAGCAAGGGAGTAATATAAGCTGATTGACATTTTGAAAATCTAACTGTAATTGTTAGGAGAATAATGAAATGTAGAATTGAAAGTAGAAAAGACATTATGAAGAAGAAGAGGATCACATTCAGATGGGAAAAAAATCATAACTTCAGAAAATATATCTGCAACTGATATTACCAAGACAGGGTTAATATTTGTCTATGATATTTCAAGAAAACAATAATGAATAATCTGAGAAAAGAGTAGGCAGAAGTTTTGAATTGATAATTTTTATAAAAAGAGATGCAAATAAACATATCAAAAATGATTAGTAGCTCTATAAGATTGGCATAAATCTCCAAATGCAAACCCAAATTAATCCCAAATAGATATCCCAAAGTAATTTTTGTAAAAATATGAATTAATGTATACATACACAAGGATATTTATAGCATTAAAAGAGAATAAACAACCCAAATTTCCATCAGTTGGGGGACTAGTTGACTATAGGATATCCACAAGATGCCATACAATGGTAAAAAGAAATAGTAAGGATTTTTACATACTTCTATGAAGTATCTCCAGGATGTATTGTTAGGTAAATGGTAAAAAAGTGAAATGGGCTTACCCAGGAGGGCCGGCGACATTAGCTAGCGCTCGCTCTACTCTCTGATGAGAAAGCAGCGGACTACAAGAGACTGAACTACATCTGTCTCTATTTCCAACAGACTCACGTTCAACTTTCGCTCACAAAAAGAAGCCAGGAAAATTTTATTAGTCCTTTTTATAAAAAAAGTTAATGTAAAATTATAGCAAAAAAAAAAAAAAGGAAGCTGAAGTTTAGTAATGCAGCTAGAACAATCCGCAGCGGCAACGGCAGCAGCGGGAGAGGTTTAATTTAGTTGAATTTCTGTGGTTGTTGGTTGCTCACTAGCCTCATGGTGATGGAACTGCACATTTTTTCGAAGGGACGGAGAAGCTGCTGGAGGTTTGGTTCTCCCAGCAGCAACCTGACGCAAACCAAAGATCTGGGGATCTTCGCACTATCCTGAGATCTGAGTGGGACATACTTTTGAAGGATGTGCAATGTTCAATCATAAGTGTGACAAAAACTGACAAGCAGGAAGCTTATGTACTCAGTGAGAGTAGCATGTTTGTCTCCAAGAGACGTTTCATTTTGAAGACGTGGAAGGTACCACCCTCTTGCTGCAAGCACTGGTTCCCCTGTTGAAGCTTGCTAGGGATTACAGTGGGTTTGACTCAATTCAAAGCTCCTTCTATTCTCATAAGAATTTCATGAAGCCTTCTCAACAAGGGCACCCACACCGGAATTTCTAGAAAGAAATAGAGTTTCTAAATGCAATTTTCCAAAATGGAATAGCATATTGTATGGGACGTATGAATTGTGACGGTTGGTACTTATATCCTCGGGATTTCCCAGAGAGTGGAATAATCAGTCAGCCAGATCAGACCCTGGAAATTCCGATGAGTGAGCTTGACCCAGCAGTTATGGACCAGTTCTCCTTGAAAGATGGTGTTACTGCAAAGGATGTCACTCGTGAGAGTGGAATTCGTGACCTGATACCAGGTTCTGTCATTGATGTTCAATCCTTGTGGGTAATCGATGAATGGAATAAATTCGATGGAACTTATTGGACTATTCACATCACTCCAGAACCAGAATTTTCTTATGTTAGCTTTGAAACAAATTTAAGTCAGACCTCCTATGATGACCTGATCAGGAAAGTTGTGGAAGTCTTCAAGCCAGGAAAATTTGTGACCACCTTGTTTGTTAATCAGAGTTCTAAATGTCGCACAGTGCTTGCTTCGCCCCAGAAGATTGAAGACTTTAAACGCTTTGATTGCCACAGTGCTATGTTCAATAATTATAATTTCCTTTTTACCAGTTTTGCTAAGAAGCAACAACAACAGCAAAGTTGATTAAGAAAAATGAAGAAAAACACAAAAAAAGAACACAAGTAGAAGGTGGTGGCTGCTTTCTAGATGTTAATACTGGGGGCCATGCTTTCCATAACCCTCACCTTGTAGTTGCAGAAAGCCCTAGATGTAATGATAGTGTAATCATTTTGAACTGTATGCATTATTATATTAAAGAGTTAGATAACTTCCACGAATGCTCTCTTCTGTGTTTAGTTATTCTATGCCACTCTTGCTGTGAAATTGCAGTGCATGTAGAAAAAAACCTTTTACTATATGGAACTTTACAACACTTGTGAAAACAATTCAATTTGGTTTATGCACAGTGTAATATTTCTCCAGGTATCATCCAAAATTCCCCACAGACAAGGCTTTCGTCCTCATTAGGTGTTGGCCTCAGCCAAACTATCTGGGACTGTTCTATTAAACTGCTGGCAGAATTTTACATCTAGTTACCTCCACTTTCTAGAACTAATAGTAAATAATATTATTTACTAATGTTATTGGAACCAATTTCTACTTTATACAGATGGTTTTTGCAACAGCAATTAAAGTGTTTTTTTTTCCACAAGTCGGGTCCTGTTAAGAAAATGATTCCAGTTACTTATTTTGTGTATTACTATTTTAAAATTATTGGTCCATGCATTTGTAGTCCTACAATTGATTTCTTCTCTCACCATGGTGTCTTTCCTCAAACCCTCCAAATAAAGCAATACACTGTTAACAAAAAAAAAAAAAAAAAAGGTAAAATGAAAGACTGTGCACAGTATGCTCGTTTATATGACAAGAAATTGTAGGGAACAAACATAGTGTATGCATTTATTCATTAATTTTAATTATTGGATAGTTACAATGTACACATTACAACACTAAGTCTTATGTATAAAGACATAGTGATCAAAATAAACATAGACCCCGTCTTATGCAACTTACTGTTCAGTACAGGGGAAAGAACCCACCAAATTATATCAACAAACAAATAAAACTGGAATGAGTTTGATGATAAGGAGTAGGACTATCCAATGATAAAAGAAAATGACAGCAATGCCTGATTTGGACTGGAGGTATGGAACAGATGTCTCTGAAGAAGCGGTCAGACAGAAGATAGGTTTTGTGTTAAATGTAAGAGGAATGCTTAGGATGTTTTTAAGCTTAATTTGGATTTAATCCATCATTCTACCAATTGATCACCTACTGTGTGTTAATATATAACAATAAACTCAGCAGAGATATAGTACATTGTAATATGAGACAGCACCTCTGTCTTTCAGGATTTTATATTGAGGCCAATTAGGAATTATTGAATGTTTTTAAGCAGCTAGGGAAGTGTGACCAGAAAAGCCTTGTAAGGTCATTTGTCATCATTTGGGGGTTTGGATGGGTGGATGATATCTTCCATAGATTTTGGTTTGTCTTTCTAGAAATCTAATTTCTCCAAGCTACTTTGTTATGGTCATTCCATAGAAAGTGATCAGATGGTAAAGGCAAATGAAATGGGATATTTTGATGAGGATTAATGAGGAGTGAGCTTACCCTCAAACCTGTCTCCAGAAAAGAGATGCACAGTTTGCAAATGTTTTCCCCCATTCTGCATGTTGTCTGTTCACTGTTAATTATTTCTTTTGCTGTGTAGAAACTTTTTAGTTTAATTAAGTCCCATTTGTCCATTTTTGTTTTTGTTGCATGTGCTTTTGAGATATTAGGCATGAATCCTTGCCTCGACTAATGTCAAGAGAGTTTTAGGGACTAATATCCGGAAGATACAAGAAATTCAAAGAACTCAATAACAATAAAAACCCATTAAAAAGCAGGAAAAAGATGTGAATATTTTCCAAAAAAAGACATGCAAATGACCAAAAAGTATATGAAAAAAATGCTCAACACCACTAATCGTCAAAGAAATTAAATTTAAAACCACAATAAGGCATCTTACCTCAGTCAGAATGGCTATTGTTAAAAGGACAGAAAATAACGGACGTTGGTAAGGATGCAGAGAAAAGGGAACCTGTATACATTTTTTCTTGGGAATGAACAACCTCTATGGAAAATGGCATGCATATTTCTCAAGGAACTAAAAATAAAACTACCAATCCCACTACTGGGTATCTACCCAAAGAAAAAGAAACCAATTTATCAAAAAGATACCTGCACTCTTAAATCTATCACAGCACTATTCACAATAGCAAAGACATGGAATCAACCTAAGTGTTCTTCAACAGATGACTGGATAAAGAAAATGTGGTAGACATACACAATAGTATACTATTCAGCCATAAAAAATAATGAAATCCATCCACCCATTGCAGCAACATGGATGGAACTAGAGGCTATTATCTTAAGTGAAACACACCAGACACAGAAAGATAAATACTGCATGGTCTCACTTGTAAGTGGGAGCTAAATAATGTGCACACATGGATGTAGAGTGTGGAATGATAGACATTGGAGACATAGAAGTGTGGGTGGGTGAGAGGAGAGTAGATAATAAGAAATTACAAAATGGGTACAATGTATATTATTCAGATGATGGATACCCTAAAAGCTCTGACTTTACCACTGAGCAATCTATGGATGTAGCAAAATTATACTTATAGCCCATAATTTTATACAAATAAAAAAGAGATGACTCTCTTGGTTGGAAATATCATTTTTAAAAGTATTTATGCCATCAGCATTTATAACAGTATTTTCTTAAAATATGTCACAAAAAACCCTGCTTCCATGAAATGTGCTTTTGGTGGCTATTTATCCATTCTTTAGAGGTTCTTGTGAATTATTATATCAAAGATTATGAAAATTCCTGCAGTTAAAAAAAAAGTTTGCTTAACTTTTTAAAAATCAGTGCTTCCCCCAAGAGGATTATTTTGTTCATTTAATGATTATTAATGTCTACCGAAACTGGCAACCCTTGAAACACGCTGAGAGATCTGATTTTGACTATAAAGAATTATTTACTTCCTCTTGCTTTTTCAATTAGTCATTAGATTTTTATAAAGGGAAACTTTTGTACTTCATCAACAAAAGCTAAATGCCTGCAGCTACTATGAATAGAAGATTGAGCCATATTTTCAATAGCGGTCACTTAGGAAGACCTTTGCAAAGCATCTGACCAGAAACGGAAGTCCAGCCCTGTGAATTTGCAATTTCCTACTTGTTAGGATGCTGATCTCTATGGTCACAAACCCAAATCCTCTAGCACTACCAATTATAAATTGCACTCTATTCAGCTCCATTTATATTCTCAGCTTTGGGTTTGAAAGATTTTTAAGACTCTTCTCTGGGAAATTTTTAAAGCTTTAGAAGAGGGTGAAACATTTGCAAAGAAAATGAGGCGCTGACCCAGAAGCAGACTGTTGAGTGACCCAATTTACAAGAAAAGAAGAATATGCTCAATATAAGGTCTGATTTTCTCAAGGCTGGATTAAGTGGAGTTTGTGTGTGTTTGTGTATGGGTGGTAAGGGTAGAACTGAAGAGTAAAGACATTGAAAGAACAGAAAGAAATTTCCAGATGCCAAGAAATAACAAATTGTGTGTTTGTGTGTGAGAGAGAGCGAGAAAGAGACAGACACACACACATACAGGAGAGAGAGAGAGAGAGAGAGATTCTTGAACAATAGCAGGAGACTGTCACATTCTAGTCAGCATTAACCTATTAGTATTATAGTCTGAAATATTCAGAAAACACATCCAGATAGAAAACTAATTATCACAGAGACAATGATCACATCTTTACACCTTTGAATGTTGGAAGAACTGTAATATTTTAACAAATAAATTACTTTTGAACTATTATATCACTAAACAAAATCAATGCTTTATTGACTTCCATTTAGAAATTCATAATAGTCTATGTTTTTTATGGAGACAATCAGAAAAGTCCCCATTAATGTCTGCTCTTTTTCATCAAAGTACACCAATATATGTGCCTTTTTTCCTAGAAGATAAACCATTTTGAGAAAGGAAATAAGTATTATCTTCAGAATATATTGCTCAGAACTTCTTTGAGTGGCAATTAAGCTAGTCCTTTCATTGTTTCTATTAAAGAAAAGAAATGTGATTCCCATAATCCCAAATGCAATGAATTGTGATCGGGGTTCACCACTGACTCATTGTTTATATTCAAATAAAGATAATAAAAAGCATCAGAATTCCATTCCCTAGAGAGCTTATCTATGGGCAAAAATGAGATTACGACCCCCATCTTCAAGTGAGCCAGGACAGTTCATGTCCAAGACAACTTAGGGCAGCATAGAATACCATCTCCAAGACTGACAGTAGGAGTCTCTTCAAGCCTGAATTTTTCTGCCTTGTGATTGGGAACAACAGGACAGGGGAACTCTGATCGATTGGTCCATTTTCCTTGTGGACCTGAAACGTTTGCCTCAATATGACCAAAAAGATCAAAGTATGGCCTAGCACAGAGAGAAAAGAATACTTAATTTTGACAAGTTCTTAAATAGAAGTAAAATCCAGGTTAATCATGAGCTAAATTTTAACATCATACTAACTTTCAAGTACTAGCATATATTAAAATAATCTGGCTGAATGCTCTTTAAGCTTGAGATGTTTTAACGAAGTCACATGGAACATAGTCAAATGAAAGTATAATTTTGTGATTATAGATCAAGACCAAAATAAACAGTGAAGGGTTGTAACTGATATCTCTTAACTTATCCTTCAGCATTATGTCATCAAAAAGAGGTGGGAGAGATGCTTTAAATTGCATTACAAATCCAAAATTTGAACCCATACTTTAATCGCTAACTTTGCCAAAACCATAGCTTTTCAGTGAATCACATCTGAATAAAACATGAATGAATTAGGTTTTAGTTAGAAATGTCTTGTCAGTACCTGAGGTAAAATGCACTTGTGAGCTTCATTTTGCCACCTAGTGTCATGAATTATGTAAATTATTAATTGATACTAATTGGTTTATTAACACTGGAACCCTGCAGGAAGTGGAAAACTTCATAGCATAATGATTGTTTTAGGAAAGACAAAGAGAAACAGATCAACTCAAGAACAGTGACTAATATTTCCCTTAAAATAAAATTCGTCCTCTGCAAAAAGGGAGGGGAGGAGGGAGAGGAAGAGGGAGATGAAAGGGAGGGAGAAAGGGAAGGACAAACACATTTTAAGTGAAAAATATTAAATTGACCCATTAGTATTTAGAAACATGTATGCTGTTTTGGTGTAGGGGCCTTTATTAAAATGACAGATAGAAAGAAAAACATCCTCTATAGATATGTCACAAAGCAAAACGAAAGAGTAAATCAGACTAGCTTTGTTAGTTTCTAAGCCTCTTACTTACATGCCTGGATCACATCCACTTTCTTCCCATCTAAATCCAAATTTTACTTTATAGATTCTCAACTGTCACGAAAACATAATACATATAGTATTTCCTAAAGATGCTTCTTAAGTAAACATTTGATGCTGAGGAGAAGTGTATGTGTGTGTATGTGTGTGTGTGTGTGTGTGTGTGTACAATGTATCAGGGAATTTTCAGAACCAAATCTTCTAATCGTGTGCAAATCATAAGAAAAAAGCAATATACTAGCATCTATTATTTTTATCTTTCCTGGGTTTCACTAATATCGACCTAAATTTCAATTTCTCTGTATCACATTAAAGGACCTTTAACCTGCTCCCACTTATGACAACATCCATATTCCTTATGCTACAGTCATTTGAACTTAATTTTCTCCCAAAAATGAAAGCCAATATTTTTTACAAGATGATTCCTCTGCCTGGAAGTCAGCTCAGGGTTAAAGCCATGTCTGTGCAAAGACATGATATCAAAACTATTATGGAATTAAAATTATCAAGTAAGCCCATTCCATGCCTTCCAGGATTATGTGAGCAACGTAATTATTTTTGGGAAAAGAAATTGGCATCATTTTCAGAAGTGCCTAACACTCCTTATGCATTTTACCTATTAGCACTATTAAAAGAAATAAATAACAAGGAAAAATATGGAAAATGAGTGCCTGGAAAAAAACAGGAAAGAAAAAGATAAAGAAAAGCAAAATGCTCAGTATTGTTTGAGACAGGTGTTACTCAACAGACAGAGCTGTCCTGGAGAGAGGAAGAGAACTGAACAATTGTTGAAAAATCATAGTCCTGGATATTGATGGGAGAGGGAAACTCAACATTGGGAAAAAATGTTTGCTTACTTTCCTTAATTTTTCCCTAATCCATTTCCCAATGCTCTCCCTATATTTATATATAGTGAGTGCGAGGAAGGGGTTGACCAAGTCCCACTGTTCTGTCATTTCATCTTGATACATTCTCCTTAAGCACCAGCCATGACTTAGCAGAAGTAGAAGAAATGACTTTGATTTTGATCCTATAAATTGATATAAAATGGATATAAATGACATGACATTCAAGGTCAAAATATCCACTGGTCTGTGACACGGTCCTTATTCATTTCAACTTTTAAAAAAATTGCTATTCAATATCTCATGATCAAGTGAATCATTTCACTTTTTCAGAACTGTACTATTGGTTGTTTTGCCCCAGATGTTGTGTCAAGGAATCTGAAATAATTAATAGATTAAAGTATAAACAAGGTTGCTCTTACTCCACAAAATTACCATTTCTAAGGCTTACAGTGGATTTGTGGGAAAGTGTTGTTTGTCATTACCTAACCAGTATCTAGGGATTTGAACTCTGAATTAGAAAGAAGAAAAGTAACTTTTCAACTAGATGCCACCAACACCAAGTAAATAGACTGAACTCTTTCTATTCTCATCTATAAAGGAAACCCTTGCAGTAAGCATGTTTCATCAAAACTTAAATTCTCTTGAGGACACATCCTCATATTTGGGCCTTGCATTTTTACACTAGTCACATTCTATCACCAAGGGTGACTAGTGCAAGAGACTAGCAGTCATGACTTGTATTTCAATGTATAGGCAATAAAAACTTTTTAAAAATATGTTAATACATTATTTTTATAATGAAATGTATCACTTAACATCTTTATTATGTGGCAGAAAATGATGGAACTGTCCAGCTCAATTCCTGAAACATTTCCAGTATCCCAGAAAATTAATTTGAGAACTAGACTCTTATTCCACATCAGCATCCATCCAACATTCCTGTTTAAGGTAAATTAGATTTGGACTCATTCATGAGATAAATGAATGGGGATATCAGCCTTTCACTGCCCTTTTGTCTCACCTGACCTCAGTCTTCTAGGAGGCTTGACACAGAAATAATATATTAACATATTTTCTTAACATATTAAGAAATATTTATTTTTCATTATTTAAAAAATACAAATAACATTTTCACTTTTGTCTAATACTTCATGCCCCACTGCCTCTAAGGCCTAAGATTAAAGATATTTTGTTAGGGTCAGAGTTAATATACAACAAAGTAATGATGCAGGCTTGTAATAAAAGCCAAAATTATTGAATCTTTACCTATCCAGAGAGATTAGGTAGAACCTCAATTAAAGTAAGATTGTTATCTCCTGTGGCTCATTTACCTGTGATCACTGTTACCAGGATCCTAATTTAGAGCTAAGTAGTCAATCTAAATGTGCTTCCTGACAAAATGAGAACCATTACCAGTATCTGTAATATGATAGATTCTTATTTGTAAATTAAGCTATCTCAAATTAATTAAATATTTCTTAACAAAGAAGATTGATACTTTTAGAGAATTAGCATGAGTTAATTTATTCACTAAACACCATTAAAACTCACCATACATGATTTTTGGAATACTAAGAATTTGTGTATGATATTAAACGTATTATTGAGTAGAGGATTTTCCCTTTGTATTTTTCTGTATTTTTCACATTGTCTACAATGCTACTAAAATATGTTTCTTTTGGCAATTAAACTTTTTAATTAAAAAGAAGCTATATCTTCAAGCTCCAAATTTGAGCAGACAGTGCAACATTAAGAACAATCTATAAGGACAAAAGATATGAAGAACACTTAGATTTCTTAAACTGAAAAGCAACGATAAGGCAACATAGAATAAAAGTGCATTCCAGAAGGATTCTCACTGTATAGCCAGATGCTGATAGAAAGCAGGTCAGGGAAGGTTTATCATGGGATAACTTGTCAAGGAAGATTTCTTAGAAACCATTGAATTAAATGATTGTTGAAACATCAAATATGAATTCATGGAGAGTAATTTGAGGGAAGATTTTCACATTAATATTATTACATGGCTAAAATGAACAAGGTAGGACACAACAGTGTGGCGTGTGTATATGTATGTGTATCAGAAAAACATTTTTTGAGTGTAGATACTGGGATTAAGAAGATTAAATGTTTTAAACTGTGTTTATTCACTCCTTCAAATCATAAATATAAAATATCTTTACTATATAAATCTTATTTTAAACTATCGTCATTCTAAGTAATATCAATACTTAAAATCTGATTTAAAAACTCAAGCTTTTCATTGTCAAAAGGATGATTGCACATTTGATCTCAATCCCTTTCCTGGTTGATTATATAAAAGTCAATAGAAAAGATTTTAAAATTGGCAATAAGATTTAAAGCTCACCTCAAATACAGAAAACCTGATAATTTATCAAATTGCATATTTATTTAGCACATGGGCTGGGCTTTCAAGAATGAGCTATACACAGGATACTAAGAAGCCTAAAACTCAGACCCTGCCCCTCAAAGGAATTTCAGACCAACTAAGGAGCCTCTGCTTTGTTCACACATCCTAGACTTGCTTACAGATGCACTTGGACTCTGCAGCTATATTCATGTTTTTGTATTATAGAACTAGATAAACGAAACAGATTTTGCTTCTTTCAGGAAAATACCAAAAAAGTAAAAAAAAAAAAAAAAAAAAAAAAAGACTTAGCAATTTAAGAGATTTTATAAAGAAGTGATTTTTAGGATTCATTTCATAAAAGTATGTGAATATTTATGCCAAATTTCCTAACACAAGGTTTTTCAAATTCTGTTACGAGTGTAAAGGCATAGACATTAAAGAAGATACGTCCTACTGTGAAAGCATCAGGAACAAGTTAGAGCTATATCCTTCTACCACAGTGCTTTCTTTAATGTTCTCTCCAAAGGCAATACACCCTCATACTAAAATCAGCTATTTTTACTTAATAAAAAATCTCTTGGCCAGTTATTGCCAAATATTAAGCTATTCAAAACAGGTTTCTCTACGGTGTCTATTTTTTTTCAATTTTTTGTGAAAATATATTTCCAGTATTTCATTTGGTGGTGATTAAAAATCAGTGGTGAAAGGAAACATGCATGCTAACTACAAAAATGTCTAACATCATTCTTCATGTTTCATGACATAGAAGACTTGAAGTTATAGCTTCGCTGGTATTCAATGGATATGACTTTTTAAAAAGGGAAATCTGAATGGAAAAAGAAAGGCACCATCTGTTTTGACTTTGCAAAACTTCAACCTCCTTCATTGTGATCTGCTTCACTAGAACCAGTTATTAAATATGTAATTCCAAATATATTTCCTTTTAATTAAACTAAATGTGGTGACTTATATGAAAGTTATCTCATTACTCTGTGAAAGGTAATGTGGACAATGGCAAATTAATTCATAAAGTAGATATACTATAGGTCTATAAAGTTCATAACAATGTTTTCCTTCCTTAACCTTGAAATGTTATGCTTTTCTTTATTTTCTGCTATAAGAAACATGACCTTTGGGATGCTTAGCCTAGCTTCTTTTTATTCCTCTGGGGTCATCATATATACTTATATCTCTGTAGAACAGTCTGTTTTCCTAAAAGTTTACAAAAAATGACAGTGCCTAGTCACAGAGATGTTTAAGTACAGAAACACCTATTTAGGGAATTAAAAACAAACTGTATACTTTCAGCATTGGTCTTCCTTCTAGAGCTAGCCACGGTGTAGACCAAGCCAACATCTTGACCCTTTTGTCTTGACTGCAACCATGGAACACCCTTGGTAGAGCGTTTGCCATAATATCCGAGTTGCCTATCAGTTTAAGGGCCTGGAACTCCAGAAATCTGTGAGGAGAATACATCCAATAATATAACACAACTTTAGAAATGAGTTATATGTGCAGCTCAAAAGATTAGTCCTACTTAGCACATTCTTAATTAATCTTTCCTCTTCACCACAGCAGAATACAATCTCTATTCTTTTGTTACCTCTATAACATCCTAAATGTATATTTCTACAGGATATTCTATTTTTTACTATTTACTAGGTATCTACAGAGGAAAAAACATAACTCTTCTTCTGGATTATATGTTCTTAGAAAGCAGAATGTATACACAATTCATCTGTGAACCCAAAGCAATGTCCCCGTTCATTCAATCAAATAAATTTTTTTGAGTAACTCCTGTTTGTCAAAGAATTTTTAGTACTGAAAAATTAGTGTATCCCACAAATTTTTAGGAGAATATTGAGTGGAAAGGCAATTTATAAAATGCTACCTATTAAATCACTGCTTCTACCATGAAGCCTTAAAATCCACAATAGCAAAAAAGCAGCTTGTTTCATATTGTCAACTCAAGGTTTTCTATATGTCACAACAGATCCCATTTTTTGTTCCTTTTAGGCACATGTGGATTATTTTTATTTCAATTTTCTATAAATGCTTATCTTAATACATTTCTCTTTTTTCACATTTGTCATTAAAGCTCAAAAGATTCTTACTCTGGTCTGATGGTGGGAGATATGTTCTAGAGGGGGGCTTGCACATGAGATCTGCTACTTATGTTTGAGATTTATAATACTGCCAATATGACAAGTACATTATTCTTCAGAGGACTGCTAGTGAAATATAATTGTATTACCTAGTAAGAATTAGCATATGTTATGGTTAATTTTATGTGTCAACTTGACTGAGCCAAGGGATGCTCAGATAACTGGTAAGACATTATTTTTGGGTATATCTGTGAAGTTGCTTCAGAAAAGGATTAGCATTTGTCTTGGTGAGCTGGGTAAAGCAGAAGGCTCTCCCCAGTGCAGGGGGCATCGTCCAGTCCCCTGTGGACTCCAACAGAACAAAAGGACAAAGAAAGGGCAAAGTCCCTTTCTCTGCTTGAGCTGAGACATCCAGCTTATCCTGCCCTTGGATGTCAGCAGTCCTGGTTCTCAGGGTTTCAAATTCAGACCAGGACTTATACTATTGACCCTACGATTCTCAGGCCTTCACATTTGGAATAAATCATCCAACCAGCTTTCCAGGTTCTCCAGCTTGCAGATGGCCATTCACAGGACTTCTCAACCTCCATAACCATGTGAGCCAATTCATATAATACAGCTCCACATGCATACATGTATATCCTTTGATTCTCTTTCTCTGGAGAAATTGAATGAACTTGGATTATTAAGCCATTATCCCTAATTGATTCTCAAAGACAAGTAGATGTATTGTTGATGTGCTAACACGTTTTGGTTAGAATACAAAGAGTTGAATTTGAAACAGTCTCATTTAGGGCTTGAGTATCATAGCAGATTTTATGGTTTTGATTATGAGACCCACCTGAACCCACTACAGAGGAGATGCTGATGTTATACCCTGAAGAAAAGGTAAATAGAGTTGCCTCAGAAATAGGCTGGTGAAGTCAACTTATGATGAAGATAAGTAGTTATCTTAGGCTATGATAAGTGAATGTGTTGTGAATAAGAGGGTGGGGTATAAATATTAATAACTCTCCTTCAAAATGACCTAAATATAATATCAAGAAGAATAGATATGCATATGACTGTAACTAAGAAAACATATGAATATTAAGTCCAAATGTTAGAAAAAAGAAAAAATATTAATTTACTGGCCAAAGTAGAAATGTCATCTGAATAACCAGCTACTATTTAGGTGGTCTCTACATAAAGGATGGATGATTAAGTCACAATGTGTCTTAAATAACTCATTCTTTGGAAACTCCTACTTCCTCACTTCCAATTAAAGCTCCTATAGATTGTGTAAAAGAGCCCAGGCTCTTAATTTCTGTACTAACAGGCAATATATGTTTAAATCCTACTTATGGTATTGACCAGCTATGAGGTTTATACAATTTCTTAACTTCCCCAAGCTTCAGTTTCCTCATCTGTAAAATGACAGTGATAAAAAAAAACTATGTTATGAAATTAAGTAACAAGATAATACATGCAAAGGGTTTAGCACAGTGCTAAGCCAATGAACTTTTATTTTATTTTTTAAAGTAAAATATAGCAACAGCGATGCACTGGTCCCCAACCTATTTGTCACCAGGGACCAGTTTCATGGAAGACAATTTTTCTATGGATGGGGGCAATGGGGGGGAGGTGGAGCTCAGGCAGTGATGCCAAAGACAGTAGAGGCTGTAAATACAGGTGAAGCTTTGCCTGCTGCCCACTTCCTGCTCTGTGGCCTGGTTCCTAACAGGCCATAGACTGCTACTGGTTGGGGACCACAACACTACCGTCATTTTATAGGGAGGTAAGAAAAATACTGTAAAACGTTAGTATCTAGTGCCATTATACTTTTATTTCTCCTTCTCAATGATAAAACTGTAACTTCTTTAATATTTCAACTTGTTGTAGGTTTAATTAAATGAGTTATCTTCTCTGCTGATTTATTTTTGATTATGTTGACCACAGGACAGTTCACAAGGCAGCCTTGGACCAACTTAGTTTTTCCCCCTTTCTTACTTGTGGCTCTCAAGAATAACTGTAGAATTTGCTGAGAATGCAATATCCTGAGATAGGGAGGAACTATGAGATACATCCTAAGCCTTGTTTCTGTCCCTTCCAGGTAATGCAACATCCACAATTAGGGAGGTACTGTCTGGGACAGACCAGGCTTTGTTTACGTCTGCCCTAGAAGGAGAATGTTCTTCCGAGTTTTGCGAAGTGTCTCATGTGAACCCTGAGGTATATAACCCAGGAGGGCAGAAATTGGGTTCTCTCACCTGTGGTGCAAAGTGAGCAACCTACATTCAAAACTCTATCTACCTTGGGAGGCTTTCTTGAGCCTTGGGGAACTGCTCACAATGGATTCAAGACTTCTCGTTTCTTGCTGCTTACCTGTAAGTAATAAACCCACTTCACATAACTTGTTTTGTGTGAGGGTGTTCTGTCTCACTGGACTCAGACAAATAAGTAACTAGTGCAACTAGACCTAAACAATAGCACAGGAAGCAGTGGGCATAAGTTTATGGACTGACTTCTGTTTTTGGTGGTTAGCATAATAATGATTTTTGCTACTCCTTGTGCAGTGGGAATCCTCTCTTGGGATTGGCAATTAATGAACCTGCTTTACACGGACAAAGATTAAGTTTCTGGTGCTATTATCTGTCTAAATGTAGCATTAAAATTTCCTAAATCTAGTCTGGCACAGGTATTAGTTCTCGTATAAGTGGAATATATGTTGGCCCATGCTTCATTATAGTAATACTTCCCCTCCACCTCAAAAGCATGATTAACACAGTAACAGGAAAACGTGGGTGAGAGACAAGATCACATTTTCCAATTCCCTTTCCATTGGTAAAAGTTTTATAAAACTATTATTCAAGAACTTATTGAAATTTAAATTTACGTACAAAGATTCTTCATTGTAAGTACAATAATTTTACAAGCTTTTTATTATATGTGTGCTTCCCCTAGACAGAAAAACACAGAAAAAAACACCTGATTTCTATGGCAGGGAATGCTTTAAAATGATGTTCAAATTCAATCATAGGCACAAATGTCCATTTCAATCATTTTTCTATTCTGCCTTTTTTTTCCTGTTGATAACAGTTCCATTTCCAGCCATTTCCGTTTGGTCATACACTAGTGAGTTTTGGAGTAGATAGCAACATTTTTGTAAAATGTGATTCATTTAATTCTGTTGGTAATAATTCCATTGCATCTTGACAGCTGTCTTTCCACCAGATTTCCCCTTTTAAGGGTACACAGGCCAATCTCCAAAATCCTCCTATTCAAATTCTCCAAAATTAAAGATCCTAGATATTAGGGTTTTTATTCATTGTCATGTTACTTTAAAGTCACATAACTATGTGGCTTTTGAAATCAGATAATAACCTAAGGAAACTAATGAAACCAAAGATATCAGATAATAAAAGTAAATCATTTATAATAGTGTCTGACACCAGTAGCTGCTGTTGTTGTTACATTGAGTTAGTAGAGAGGAGCAAAGATACACTCCAGTCCTGTGCTGTCACTGTCTTCATGTCTAAAGATTCTCTGGACTGAAAACTCTGTAGCAATTACATTCACTCACAAATTGAAAGATGAACCAAAATATTTTTCGAAAAAAATGCATTGTTGTTTTTAAATTCTTTTTTAGAAAATGCATATTGTTGTTTAAATATGACTACATTTAGATGGCAACAAATTAACTAAAACCTAAAGTGTGATTTCTCACATAACAAATAGTAAATAAATAAAATCTCAAGTAATCCAAGACATGAAAAGACAGAAAAGTCCAATATGTGTGCAGAACTTCCTCACTGAAACTATGTCCTGGATGGATGCAAAACCTCTTTCCCAAGAATTTTTCACAGAGATAGCTTTAGAGGGAGAAATAATAGATCTACTCTTCTAATGTGTTCAAAGCCAAATCCCAATTCTGGAGATTTTACACTTCCTTTCTTCATTTTTTAAAGACTTCAGCACAAAATATTATAAAGATATAAAAACAATAAAACCTCAAGGAAAGAATCTTTTATTCCAAATTTTGTTTTTCTCCCTAAATCTACATCCAATTTCTCAGACCTTCCCAGATGGCAGATTGCATTCTCTAATGAAGCGCAGGACGCTCCAAAACTCAAGACTCATTCAGCATAAAGTATTAGAGTGTTTGAAGGATATCATTAATGGTCCTTAAATGTAATTCTAACCATCTAAAAACCAACTGTAGTCAAAATATGAAAGAAGACCTCAGAAAAGAGAAAGATCTGACTGTGAGAGCAAACCAGTTTATAAAACCATTCTCTATTAACGAGGTTTTAATTAGGAACAAATAGTGGAAAGATCAAGAAGAAAACAACCTTGGATGACAACATACATAAAGTCATTTTTCAATAACTCAAGATTTAATTTTCATTTAACTACCTTGAGCCATCTGATAAATTCAACCTTCTTAAATGGACTTTTAAGAAAATAAATTATGAATATCAGCTCAAATAAATTAAAGCTATGCCATTATGTGACTGACGCCCTCATGAGGTGGTTACTGTTTTTGTAATTGTTTAGATGTATGAGAAAAAATAAATATGAAATTAAAAAAACATGATAAACTTTCATATAAAAGATAATATTCATGCATAGTGCTATTAACCTTTAGTAATAATTTCTTGGACAGGTAACTGTCTTTTTTCAAATATGATTTCATGTATTCTTTTCAACTTAGTACACAAAAAACATGATAAAAAATTACATTTTGCATTAGGAAGAACTCAAAGAAAAAAAATGATATATGTGGTAACAAGAAATTATCAAACCTGGAAAAAGAGTCAGAGAGAGAGCTTTGGAGCATAGACAGTATCACAGAGCATATTCTCCCTTGAATGATCACAAAATTTCATATTCACATAAGACCTACTCATATTCCATAGAAATGGTTTCAGGTTTTACATCCATTTCTATAATTGAATGGAAAAGAAAAGTATCCATATGTCGAGCAAGTAGAAGGACCAGCTTTTTTTATATCTGTTACCTGTTAATCTTCACATTAGGACCTCAAGATTGGTTTCTTTCCCAATTCAACTTAAAAAGAAAAGTCTACCATAAGAAATTTCAACAGTCTATCCAAGATCACATGACTAGTAATGTGGAAGCCTGGGATTCAAACCCAGGTGCATCAGCCTCTGTTTTACATAGGTCAGTTTTCCTAGAAACAATCTAAGTGGGGCTTTGGAAATTTGACTTAACAGGGATGAAGGAGTACTTTCAAAAGAAGGTGAGAGGAAAACAGGATAGGTAAGAAGTTCAGCCAGAAGTCCCAGTGGGAAACTAGCTTCACCTGGTCCCTCGGGGGGCCTCTGCACCACAGAAGTAAATCTATCTGAGACAGGGGTCTGTCTCTACCTTATCAGTCAGACATATAGTTGTTGCCTACTGGAAAGACTCTTAAATTGTTATATATTTTTTTTTATCTTAGACCTTTACACATTGATATTCTCTTCCTTGAATTTTTTCCCCAAGAAAAATATTTTGGTGAAAAACTTCCCTCTGAGTTTCGAAACTGATAGAAAACTCATTTACATCTGTGACGATCTTCCTTACTATTCCCAGAGATAGGGAACTTTACTGTTTGGATCTTTGGTCTTCCTCTCGTTTCATGAAGGATTCATTTTTTATGCCTCTGGGCTCCCAAGCACTTAACATTATTTCCTGGCTCATTTCCTGACATATATCAGGTTCTTAGTAGATATTAATTGAATTAATTTGTATATCCTTAATTGCTATAAACTAACCAATTGCCAAGTTATTCCTCATGATGGTTGCCAAAGGTGTCATTTGTAGCTAGGGGTCTTTGAACTCAGGAGACTAAACTTCTACAGGAAGTGAATAAGTTAAGGAGGATGTAGCTTCCCCAGAATAACTATCTACTTCCCTCCTCCTACCTCACACATACTGGGCACAGTATATGTATGATTCCATGATTTGCATGAGGAAAAAACAATATTCTGGATGAATGTACAATCCCTACAACATAGGCCCTGTGTTAATTTCCAAAAATTTATTGCAAGCTTCCTGGTTCTAATATCTGCCCTGAAATCTGGAAAATAGTAAATAATTGACCTCCTAGCATCCTTCATCTCCAAGAGCTCAAACCAGCAGAAAAGTTTTAATGACAGTGATTGTTCAGCACAGCTTTTGATCTTGCAAATACTAATTCATTTACTCTCCTCTTTGCAACTCCTGACCTAAAATCATATGAAAACTCAGCTACCCCAAAGGGCTTAAGCCTGTCTCATCCAGAATTTGGTTTTGTGAATTTGGCTTTTCTTGTGCGAGGCCACTCCAGCAGAACTGTCCTTGACTAAGGGACTTATTCCAATCATATAGCTTTCCCCAACACCAGTGTAGAGAAATCTTTTAAAAATTGCCCTGATAAAAAGATTCATGTTTTCATAACTTCATTTCCTTACCCTTGAAAATATCCAAAAATTAAAAAAAAGGATTCAAAATCTAACACAAAATTACGTTAATAGTTTTTCTTTACAAAAACAGCATACATTCAGTTGGTTTCACATAAAGATGGTACCATGTGGTTCCCCACAAAGTGAAATTCACATTATCCCATTGACCTTCAGACTAAAGAGAAAGGCAGGGGCATAATCTTATTACTTGTTTTTTCTTAATATCACAGTATACCTTCCTCATTCTGTGCTGCAGTCCCTCAGGGCTAATTCTTCTTCTCAGTCCCCCTGCGATGTGGATACAATTTATTTGTTCAGGGTCACTCAATTCAAAGGCAACTCACTTATTCTGAAACCACTCTTTGTATGTACTATGAATGAAGAATCAGGGATTGAACTGAACATCACCAAGTATCTCTCTCTCTCTCTCTTTTTCTCTCTACCAGTTGATCATGTTTGTCTTTTTTATTGCCAGAAAAAAAGAAAAACACAAACAAAACAATCAACCAGTAACTCTTTGCATTCAGTGGAGGATTTCTCTCCCACCAATCCAGACTTCTCTTCCACAGACCCTTGCTCAGTGCCAATGATACTCCACATGCTCCGCTTACGGACACCATTCATCTTTAAACATTCTATTTTCCAAACATCTGCTTTTTTTCCTTTATCCCAGCCAGATAAGCTATTTATTACAAAATATAGCCAGGGACTCCTGACTATAACTTGCAGAGTGCACTATACTTGCACACATAAAAACGCTAAATCAGTTCCATTGTCACTTGGTCCTCCACTTAGCATTCTGTTTAACAACTCTTATTTCCCCAGTCTATCACCTTTTCATCACTTCTTCCGGATAAACACTGTCTACATTCAGCCTCTGAAAAATCAGAGGGAGACAAAAGGTGGTGATCTCCTAAAAGAGTAATTCCCTCATTTCTACTAGAATTTAGCCTTTACTTGGTACTAATGGAATTCGTTGATCTTTCATGGTACAAACTGGGCCTTAGTGTAAGAGTCCAGTACACAAATCCTGGTCTTGCCACTTACTATAGCTATGAGGGATGATGGACTAAACGAAGCCACAGGCAAAACCATATGAGTCTAATATTTTACAGATCCAAAGAATATTAAAGAAGAAGAATCTTTACCCTTTTAATTATTTAAAGAGACAGTCAAAACAGCAACATATTTTAAAAGTAGTTACTGATTATTTATGTTCTCTTAATATTTAAAAACATATTACAACATAGTCATTGGCCCAGGACAACTCTCATCCTTTTCTTTCTCTTCCTTGCTACACCTATTATAAAAATGAAATAAAATGAAACTTGATCAATGATGACTAAAGGACAAAGACTAACCATATTATGACTGTAGAATTTCCTTCATGTATAGATATTTCTAGCTGAAATATGATTGAATCTTTTGGGACTCCCAAAGCAAGCAAAAGTGACATCAATTTTGACTCTTTGGCATCTCAGCAAATACAATTTTAATTCTTTTATCTTTCAGAAAATTTTGAGATGTTAGCTCAATCCGATCATTTGAAAAAAAGATCATGTTAATATGTCAGGTGGCAAAAAACATCATCACCATCTATTTTCTTAAAATAATAATAAAAAGGAAAATCCAAGTTGGAAAATAAAACTATGCCATCTAGAAGAAAACATTAGAACCAGAAAGTAAAATGCCTATTTTGACAAACCAACCTATAGTTACTCCACATAAAATAATGATGAACTTTGTGTTATGTTATAAAGGAATTGAGTAACAAAACAGTCATTCCCTTAACATTTAGACTTGTGTTAAAGAATAGTTTATACATTTGAAATTAAAATCACCATAATTATTCATTCATAATTTTTCCAAAAAGCTTCATGTTGGTTAAGGAAGCTTATGATTATGATGTCATTCTACAGTACTTTTATGAAATACTGATGCTGTATCAGCAACGAAACATGTAATGTGTATGTTGTTCTATTTGCCTTTTTTTCCTTGTCTTCGTTTTTCTACTAAATTGTATCAATATTGCTAAGTTATTTAACATCTATGAGCCTCAATTTATATATTCATAAAATGAAGGATTGGAGTAGATATGAAAGACCCACAGACATCTGAAATGTCAGAATTCTAGGATGGTTCTTAAGGTTTATACCACCAATATGTTACCACTATACCATTTGGTTTTTCAGCCTGTGACCACACCCTTTATTCCCTTGGCCTTTGCCTTTGCCTCCAGCATCATCTTGGCTTCACTTCTTCTGTTGATTAGCCTGATATCTATGATCTATTAATCATTCTCCCACCATAACCACAGCATCCCTCTCCCAGTTGAGCAAAAGAATTCAGAGAAATTTCTTTAACTTTCCTTTATTTTTTACCTGAGGGAAATTTTCTTCTAAGGAAAAGAATTTGGGAAAATGTCAGTCCCTGGTAGTATGAGATCCAAACATAGACAAATGTGGATAATAATGAATATCACCAGTGTAATAGACACAAGTCTTTAAAAATTAGCATAATTACTTAAATATTTTTTTAAATCATCTATAGTGTATTCTCTAAGTATTCCATTTCCACCTACCAAAAAAGTTCATGAAAGAGTAATGAAGCAAAAAGTGTGAAATAATTATTTAGTAAATATTTATGCACATATTTAAGTACTTGTAATGCATATACTATAGTATAAATCATAAAATGCATTTGAACTTTGGCTTTAAAGTGGTCACCTTCAGAAAAATTGCACTAAGTTTAAGGTTTGACCATTTATTGATATTATTTTATTGCTGGTAAATATGTAGGAGTCACATAAATTATTTATAAATACTCCTGTTTTTAGTGCAAACTATTCTCTAGTTTTGTCTCCATCTCCTAGCCAATAATCCACTGATATAAACTTCTACCTTCCTTATAAACTAAAACAGTGATTATAATCTAGAAAATTTGAAAATTACCTGCTTATTTTTTAATTTTCATTTATTTATTTTTAAAATGTCTAGTGAGAGACACTCATATTCTACTTAATTTTACTCAAAAAAAGAAAACTTCTTTTGGATTAATTGGAACCATTTACCCAGCAGAGAATTGGAGAAACAGTCAGAAGAGGAGACGAAAGTATATGACAGAACTTCTAATATCTATTCTCCCTTTGTCTCCTTGTAACAAAATTCTCATCCTTACCTGAAAATATTTCCCGGGTAAAAAAGACTTACAAGTCCCAGGTTTTGTTTTACATGGGCAGGGCTACTCTACTCAGTTTAGCAAATGAGAAGTATTCTTAAAAGGAAGTCAGTGTGTCCTTCTTCCATGGTATTCTTCAGAGGATGATTTGCTCTCCAGCAGCCACCTTTAACCATGGGGACAGGCCCTTAACAGAGTGGAGCGTGGGGAGAACCTGAGTCCCTGCTGACAGTGCCAACTTATCCCCTAGGCACAGTGAGCACAGTGCCTAGGGCACATAATACTTTTATGGGCTCATACATATTTTAAAATTTATTTTAGAATCAGAATTTTTAAAAAATGAACTTTTAGGCTTAAGTATATATGTAATATTAATATATTCATCTTTATATCACACAGTCACAAAACAGCATATACAATATATATTTATATTAAAAATATATATGTATATATATTTGATAGAGGAAAGGTTGATGAAGGTAAAAGTACCTCAAGCCCATGAAAGTTATAATGCAGCCCTGTTTGCTTATTTGCTGATCATGGAGAACTGACCCGCCCTGGATTTACTTCATCTTGTACATCTTATGTGAGAGAGAAATAACTTCATATCTTGTTTAAGGTCCTGTTACATGGGATTTTCTAACACATGCCAAAAAAGTGAATTTTGGCTCATTTTAAGACTTCCAGACAGGTACTCACATCTGCTTATGAAATGTACCCAAATAATATAGAACCAAAGCCAGGTATGACAAAACATGCCAAGTATTGCACAGGCACCACCTCCTTTAAACCTGCCAGGCTGGCAGCTTTTGTCTCATCTTCTAAAATAAAAATGAAGAGCACCACAATTTAAACCAATTTGCTTTTAGCCACCACACCGTGTTCTTTCCTTTTCTTCCTTTAAGGCACAGGAGCTAGCCAGCAAACAACTACGGCTCCTTTATATTCCTACTTTCTAGGTCTCAAGGCAATTTTGGTGTTGCAAATGTGGAACTCAGAGCCCTGGGTTCCGGCCACCTCTCTGTCACTACTAACAGGTTCCTCATCTATATAAAGGGGGTTATTGCTAATTTCTACATGAGGTGTTGTGAAGATGTATGGGTGCGTATGACAATTAAAATTAAAATACTATAAAAATGCCAGATAGTGTATCTCACTCACAGGATGCCCACTCCTCTTCAAAGCTGTCTTTGAAAATTATTTTAATGTAATATCATTTGCGTGAAAGAGTATATAGGGGGAATGGCTACATTATTAAATTTTCAGGTCCAATTCCTCTTAGGGAGAAAGGTAGACATATAGGAAACATTGTAGTGATTAATGGAATCAAGCTAATGGTAGTGTGCTACCAACCAAAGTCTATTTTCAAGTACAAGTTTTCAGAAAACTGCAAAATATCTATGTATATTTTAAATTTTTTAAAAATTATGTATAATATATATGATACATATACTATATATATTAGTATATATCCTATGCATATATATATGCATATGCCCCCATGTCAATAATTTTTATGTGAAATAAAGCCTTTTTCTTAGATATCAATTTCTAGATAAATGGGTCAGTCTATAAATGATTTCTGTGGAACAGAGATATGACTGTACTGTACTTCATACTGCCATCTTCTGTTCACCAATGGAAGTGCAGATCCAGCAAAACAACTCTATAAGCTTCCTAAGGACAATCTGGCTGTTACTATTATCATCATCATCATTATTATTATTATTATTATGTCAAGCTGTCAAGATAGAGTTCAAATGAGATAGAGTTCAAATGATGAGTCCACTGTTTTCCATAGTTTTTCTTATAAAAAGGTGACACTATTTACTACATGGAATGCCTTGAGTGTCAGCACACAACAGGGGACACATGTCTACCAAGCACTGAACCCTCACTCAGCTCACACCCCCAAGAGTGTGCATGTGTGTGACACAAGTCCTTTAATTCCATCAGTCTGCATGTCGTTTCCAACAGCTCCTTTGTTACTTCCCAAATGCCTGGACACCTCAAATTTTAGTGCTAACTTGTATTGTCTCAGGCTTATGCCAGTATTGACCTTGAGGCTTATGCCTACTAAATCATGAGTTCAAATTCTATCTCTACCCTTTATTAATTTTGTGACCTTAAAGATATTAACTGCTCTAATCCCTAATGTCTTAATCAATAAAATACCTCCATAAGGTACGAAAAGCATTAAATAAAGTAACCCTAAAGAAATTTGTAGTACAATTCTTACACATAGAAAACAAGCAATAAACTTCAGTGACTGTTATAAATTATTTTGAAAAATTAAATTATGAGTACAGCAGTTGAGATGGAAACCTGGAATCATATAAGCAGAAGATGTTGAGCTGCAATTAAAACATATGGCAGCCTGATTCTTACACACTGGTTCCTAAGCTCCATAGTTAACATTTGGAAGACATCTGGAGCCAGGCTGTAGAAAACTGTAGTTCATTGGTGTTTTCGGAATATAACATCCACACATGAAGACATTACTATACTAAAATATGATTATTTTTTCACAATAAAAACAAAATAAACCTTTTCAGTTAGAACTTTAAGGAAAGGCTCTCCTGTAATCTTTAGTTGTAAGCTTAAAGGATATATCCTGAAAGGAAGTCACATTTCATCTTCCTTCTTTCACCGTACAAAAATTCTAGCAACCTATTTATTTGAGGAGGGACATGCAACCAGAACCTACAAGGAAGTGGACACAAAGATTTAAGGTCCTTCCAGTGCTTTGCTTTACACTCTAGGATACACTATAATATAGTAGTTAAGAGTGCGGGCTCTTAGTATTATTTGGGTTGGGCAAGTAATCTAAGTCACATGTGCCTAGTTTCCACATCTATAAAGTGGGGGCAATATCAGTAACCAAGTCAAATTTCACTGTGAGGATTAACTTGGTTGAAAGTATTACATAATTCCTAGCTATTATTTATTATCATATTATCATTTGATTCTTTTTATTTTTACTCCAGGAGAACTAACTGATGCTGCAGAGAAGATGACAACTAAGACAATATGGCTAGCATAGTTGAATATTCTATTTAATCCAGAAAGTTCTTTCAAAAAATTGTTTTATCACATCATGCAAAACCAACTGCCACTTATGGGTGGTGCGGGGGGCGGGGAGATGATCAAAATTTTCATTTTTACCAAGCCAAATATTACTTCTACTTGCTGTGAAAATTCACATTTCCTGCCCTAAGTAGAATAGAACAAACATTCCTATGGCCTCATGTGCAAGTCTTGGTTTTCATTGCCTCTTTACCATATACCTTGGAGAGATGAAAGCTAGAGGGGAGATACAGTTAAATTTTCATTCTTTTCAGTGCATCTAAGACATTTCACCTTATTCTCGCATATATCCTAAATACACTATGCCCCCTAATAAATCCATGTAAAATATTTTTCTATCATTTAGTTTATTTGAGTATTTTCTCAGCACTTTGCAGAAAGGTACATGAGGCAGAAAATTATTTTCATGTAACATGACTGATAAATACAGCCTGGTGCACAATGTGATATCCACTTATTAAATGTATTTTTATATATGTGAAAATAGGTGTGATTTTTTTGCCAAAACATTACCATCTTCCCATCCTCCTGACTTCAGCTGCAATTTTCATGTTGAGTAAATGCCAAAGAGATCAAAGTGTACTAGAATTTATAGTTCTCAAATACTAGGGACTTTATAATTCTCAAATACTAGAACTGTGGTTTTCAGGCTTTCATTTAAGTAGGAAGCACCTGCGTTCCACATTAAAGTGAAAATTCCTTGGCCTCTTCCTCGGATAATCTAATCTAATACACCCAGAGTAGGAATTGGAACCTGTCTTTTTAAGAAGCATCACAGGTTACTCTCACTGAGTGTCACTGAGGAGCATACTTTGAGAAACACTAAACTGAGGACATACATGTTTTCTACATAGCAATGAAGAAATTAGCTGTTTGAACTTTTGAATTTATAATAAAGGCTTTAATTGGCTTATCTTCAAACTAATGAATTTCTTTGGCTGATTTATTTTAAGAATATTTTTAACATAGTCTGTGCCAGCTCATGAAACCATGCAGTCATTTGCTAACCTGATTTAGTTTCAGCATTCTTATTTGTAGTACAGATTATCATTCTTTTTCAGTGCACATTGATACAGAGATTCGATTCTACAGGCAGCACTAGAGTTTCATTCATAAAGCCATTCTCAGAATAATGGCCTAAGATCTGACCATTTTCCAGCTGGGGGAATATGGTCTAGTCATTTAATGTGTACAAAACACAGGTCTCCCCAGTGATAAAACATGTATAAATATAATGTGTTGTCACAGAGGAAGGATTAAGTATCAGAAAGTAAATATTAATAGCTAGCCTACTTCGAGAAACATGATTAGTCCTCAGAAATGTTGGCTGAACCCGTAAGTTACGATACTATAAAATGACCAACTGAAATAAAGATATACACAGAACACAAAAAAAGGAATTCAGTATACTTCAATATTTTTCTAAATTGTAGTGTCAGAAAAAGAACAATTCCCCCCATTTTTTACGGGAGCTTCTTATTCATAGGATGAGCTCACATTTCTCTCCATGGTGTCTGAAGGAAAGAGCTGCATGCTCTCAACAATATAAAGCTTCTTCAGCCATATCTGCTTCTTGCCAGCATGTCACTTCGATTTTTCATGTGTTTTCTTGTTTCTTTTGTAACTGAGAAATTTTTTCCCCCTTTTCTGCTCAATGTTAAGAGCTTAGTTTACTGTAAAGACCGGCAATGAATGATTGCAAGCATTAGAAAAGAGAAATTTATATATAAAAGAGCAGGGAGGCTAGTGATTGAGGCTTCCCACGGCCCCTCCAAAATTCCCATCTCTTTTCTGGCACACTCCATTCAAAGAGCATTAGTATGCTAAGTTGCTCATGTCCCTCTGCCATTCCAGCCCTTCTTCTGGATTGTTCTGTGCAGGTCATGACCACCCTTGCCCCGTTATGGACCCTTATAATGAAAAAAAGGGCAGGGTTCTCAACTTGTCAAAAGGCTTGTTAATGTTTATGCTGTGCTAGTTTACGATGTATCCCTTTAGTCCTGCCATCTTTGGCCAAAAACTTGAACAATGAACCTACCCTCTTTAAAATCATTAATCATAATATGACATTATGGGAATATAATTGTAATAACTCTATTTACTATGTAACCATATTTACAACATAATTTGGAGCTTCAAGACACCAAAGATAATCCAGGTCAGGGGATAATGGCTTTCTTTATTATTTTTTCTTGAAAATGTTACAGGTATTTAAATTAGTGTTCCTAACTGGGATTGGTTAAGATGATAAAGAACTGGCTTCTGCATTGGTACCAAATTATCTGCATGATCTTGAAGGAAAAATACCTTTTCCATTCAGTTTTTTTCATCTGTAATAAGGGAAGAGCGAAATGAGTTCCAAAATCTTTCCATCAACAATTTTAACTTGCCTACTGAGTCTGAGATGAGTTTTTTCTCAATTAGATAATATAAGAATGGCAATAAAATGAGTGTTTTTCTCTGTGCTAAATACTATTCTTTACATACATTAGCTTATCCTGAAAAATCTATGAGAGAAGCACTGTTATCACCTTTTTACTGCTCAGAAAAATGTAGCTAAGATATGTTAATTGATGTCAGTAAATTCATATAGTAAGTATGTCTGAGCCCAAGTGTCTATTTGATCTCATATTCTTTGGATTTAATCCCATGCAACAGAGTAAACATCTTTTGTAACCTCCATCCCTCCCCTACACCCCCCAACTCCATTAATCAGCTACTCACTGAGCAAGTGCTTCTAGATTCTAGGATTATGTTTTGAATCAGAGTCTGAATGTCAGGAAATTAGAAACCCTCATAATCCTCCAGAGGATAAGCAAGAGGAAGTCATAGGAAGTCACATCCTCCATAGGGTGCAGGAAATAAATGCTGCCCCAGAATCTGCATCAGCCCTTACCAATACCTTAGCTCAGCTGCAAGGACTAGTTTGGAAGTTAAAGTCACTGCAAACTTGTAGTTCTGTTTTTTTTCTAAGCAAAAGAGAAAAAATATGAAAAGAAGAAGCTGAAGATGAGAAGGCAAATGCCTATAACCTTCCCTTATTTAATTATCAGCAAGGATTAGAATTTAGGGTATGGCATTTTCTCTTCAGGTACTCTTTAAAGCATATTCTGCCATACAAATGGGTAATGTTTGCATTCATCTTCATAAAGGGTATTCACTGGCTTAGTTCCCTTCTCACCCTCATCCCAGCAGAATCTTATCAGGAAATACACTATGATTTTATATTTTGATTGTACCAGTCTAGAACTTTGAAATTAACTTAAGGAATTCATTTATATTGATTTTTAAGAAAAGTATGAAGTTTCATGTTGACTGCTTAAGGTATCCTATATAAAATCAACACACTAAATTGCAATTCCTATGTATAGTAATAGCTAACATGTTTCAGCATTTTCTGAGGGACTATAAGGTACACTATGTGCTATGTATTGACTTAGAAAATGTATAACTTAAATATATTTTCTTCAATCCTGATGGGCCTAAATGTTAGATATTATTATTTTCCATTTCACAGATGAGAAATTTAAGTCTTGGAGTTGTTAGGGAACAGACTCAAAGGAAAAGAGTTTATGATATGTACAGGTAGAATAAAATCTACAACCACTTGATCCTAAAGATGTTATGTAACTATAAACTATACATAAGTCATGATGAAAATATAGAGAAATGTGAACCAAACAAAATGCAATGTTGTCATACATTAAAGCTGGATGTGAACATATTTCAGAATACATCGTTGCAAGATAGTAAGGATGCTTCCCATTGACAGTACCACACAGTTTCAGTCTAGATTTAATAGGTGAACAATATATGAGCAAATGTCTAGGAACTACATTTATAGAAAATAATTTCAATGAAAAGGTCCCAAAGGCACCAAAAATATCACATTACAATAGAACTGAAAGGTCAACAGGAACCATTATAGGTGTATCTTTTGGGAAGTAAATTGTGTGCAATGATGAGAACTCATTAATGACTCTGTTCTGAGTTTTGAAAATGACCTAGAATCTTACATAGGCCAAAACACTCTTCAAAAATCAACTGAATACAGGATAAAAAATGGTATTTGACTCCTTATTTCTGTAATTTCCCTTGTCTTATAGCCTGTTGTTTTATCACAATTGCATATGGTTGGAGAATTTATTTTAAAGTTACTTTATACTCCACAATAACCAGAATAGTTCTGGACACATGGTAGGTACCAACTTATTCATTCACATGTGGCTTGATTACAGAAGAGATATGTCATAGAAAGAAGTCACATAACAGAACAGAAAGAGTATAGTGGAAAGTTCTGGGTTCTAGTTTTGTTTTCCCTCTGTGTCCTTGGGCAATTTTCAACAACCCTGGGTTTTAGTTTTCTCACCTCTAAAACGTAGGATTTGGGACTAGAATACAACCTTGTATTCACAGCATGTTTCTCCATAGCAGGCTCTTTAAAGTACACTTAAAAAGATTAAAATACTGGAAAGCAACACCAAACAAGTCAGACATAATTGCAATGCAATCACTACCCAAGGGATAATTATGTCTCCTAGTGTTTATGAAAGCATTCTCAGAGCGCACTGTTTACTTGGTTGACCTTCAGCTTGTGTCTTCTACACTCATGAAGCCTGAGTTACAGGTTTTAGTAAACACATGCACTTTCTCTGCTGCACACTTAACGTGATATATACCTTTTAATTCCTCTTAGCAGCAAATCACACCCCATTTTATGATCCATTTAGTTGACAGATATTGTTGTACAAAAAACATTCACACACGCACACAGTAACCTATAGGAACAAAAGATATTTTTAGGTAATAGTCAGAATTTCATGGCATAACTGTTAAGAGTTTATGATAATGCATGTGCAAACTAGTTGAGAGTAGATAATAAGACCATTTTCAAAACTGATTTAGTATAAGGGCCCCTTCATATGATGATTTTTAAGACATAATTGTTGGGCTTCATCTATATCAGTGGTTCTTAAATTGTTCTCCATAGTAGAAAAATATTTCAATGTTACCTTTTCTTTATTTAATTTTTCTAAGAATTTATATCTCTTAGAGATTATTAGTAAATTATAAAATCACTGAACAAGTAGAAAATAGCATCATAAAAATGTTTAAATTCACCCAACCTATGTATGGGTGAAAGCACCCTTTTTTATTCATTGACTCCTGTGCTCATGGCTTTGATTTCATATTATGATTTATACATTGTAAATGCAATTACATTTTAAATAGGTATACATATAGCAAAATACATATTTTTGTGCTAAATATCATTCTATGTGATTTAATTAAATATCCCAAATTTTCATGGTGTTTTCCAAAATACACAGAACCATTTTGGAACTTTGCCTCCAAAACACTTTTGAGAAGAACTAGTCTAGTTACCAAGAAATGTTTATTACACCTCCTGCTTCCTCTCGTCTCTGCAGATATTTCCTTTCTTTTGGATGATGATTACACTTCTTCTTTATTTGATGTCATTCAATTGATTTGTATTCAAGTTTTCCTTTTTTTCTGCTATGTCCAGATCAATCACAGATGCAAAGATTTCATAAAAATAATAATAACTATATAGTAATAGCTATATAAGCTAACTCCTATTGAGAAGATACTGTGTTCTAGAGAATATACTAAACTCTTTTTGTGGATTAACTCATTCAGTCCTTACAACAACCTTCTCAAGTAGGTTTTATGAGAATTTCCGTTTTCTACATCAAAAAACTGTGTAGAAAGGATAAGCAATTTATTTAACATCACACAGCTAGCAAGTGTTGTATGATATTAAAGCTGATTACAAAATATCATTCTTCTCATTGTCTTTGGAAAGTAGATGTTACTTCTGATATTCCTTAACTGGCATTATTCACCCTTTTCTCCATTCACACTTAGAACTTCGTATAAAACTTTTGTTATTGTTATTTACTCAACGTATTTGTCTTATATATAATTATTCGGTTACATTACTAGATTACAGTCATATGCATGTGTAACTAATCTACGGTTTTGTTGTCCTAATTCTTCATACAATAACTGACTGACTGCAAGCACACTTTTATTTATTTATTTATTTTCGAGAGAAAATCTCACTCTGTTGTCCAGCCTGGAGTGCAGTAGCATCATCATAGCTTACTGCAACCTCAAGCTCCTGGGCTCAAGAGAGCCCCCTGTCTCAGCCTCCCAAGTAGGTGGGACTACAGGCTCATGCCACCACACCAGATAGTTTTTTTTTTTTTTGTATGAACAGGGTCTCCCTATTGCCCAGGCTGTTCTTGAACTCCCGGCCTCAAGTGATCCTCCTGCCTCTGCCTCCCAAAGTGCTAGCATTATAGGCATGAGCCACCAGGCCTGGCCTCAAGCACACTCTAAATGCATTATATTGAAAACATCAAAGACATCTCTAAAGGGCTGAAGATAAGTTCAGATAGTTTTTTTTCCTGGATTTGCCAGAGAAGAAAACATAACTTTAAACAGTCTAATTAGGTTACTTAAATGATTCAGCCCCATTTGTTAAGTGGACTTTAAATTAATCTCCTATAAGTCATGCAAAAACAGGCACACACAGTCTCCCACAGCATATGCGAGAAAACATAATTTTGTTAGAACCACCCACTCCTTAGTGGTTTCAGTGATTTTTGCTTCCTGGTTAGAAGGTCAAGTTCTTCTTTTCAATTACGTGGAGTTTGGTTAAGGACAATTGTATAGTCAAATCATAAATGTTTGAGGTGTTTGCATCATTAGTCATAGAGAAAATTTAACCCACAAAGATAATCCCCAAATAAGTCATTTTAAAAACTGCTATTGGGAAATAGGCAACTAAGGTCCAAAATTGCAATTTGAGAAGTCAAAATATTTGTTTGTTAATATCTTCTTAGGAAAGACATTTCACTAACCTATTTACACAGAAGGTACGATTCTTATCACAAATAAAGGAATATAGGTAGGGTCATTTAAAGAGGCAAGTGTGGCAGACTCAGTGTGTGCAGGACTTGGAAAAACAAACCCGCTTCCTACAAAACTGCTTCTTACATGAAATTTATTTGTTTATACATTTGTGTGTGTGTGTTTATTGTGATTCTTGTCTTTTCCTTTATGCAACACATCAACGTGATCCTGAGGTTAGATTAAGGCACAGGACAAATAGGAGCCTAGGGCCTCCTCAGTATATAGTACCATCTAAAAATAGATTCCAAAGTAAACATGCTGTGTGACTGCTGATCAGGGGGCCCAGGAGAGACCTCTAAGGTGACTCCTGTTGGGAGGACTATAACCGACCAGATGCTCAAAGTTCTTCCTTGATGGAAAACCACTAGAAGTCAGTAGACCTTCACTCCTCCCCTGCCATGTCTCTCTCCCCATTAAGTCATTTAAAAGTTAACAATCCAAAGGCATCAAGAGCATAACCACAGCATAAAGGAACTGAGGTTCAGCATTCTAAAGCACGAGCCTTCACCAGCACTCCATGGGTCCTTTTTCACCAAGAACTTCTAAAGAATTTTCCACCCTACCATTACTTTCAATACCCACACTACTTCTTTCTGAAGTGCGTTACTGGCTACCTTGGAATAGCAATTTAATACTTCTACAGAATGAGGCCATTTAAAAAGTACAGTCATTTTACTCTGAAGCTATTAAACCAACATGTGTTTGCTTTCTTTGACCGCATTTATTGTGAACAGTTTAAATGGGTTTCTGTATTAACTACATTATTCCTATCATTAACTTGTTGGGGGTTTTTTTGAATTTATATGCACTTTCTAAACAGGAGAAACACTGTGTCAGGAAATTAAGCAGCTCTTTTCAACTCTATGGGGTTTACCAGTAAAACAGAGAAAACTGCTTGACTATTGTTGAAGGTGAACATTTATCTTTCTTTCAGGACAAATAAAGTAACTTTGATTTTGAGGGCCATTGATAGTGTTCATTATGATGAAATTATGGGATTTTGTGCTTCAGCATCTAAAGTGGCTACAGGAAAAGTGGAGGACAAACAGAAACAGAAAACTGTTCAAAAATTCCTATTTCAAATGCAGGGCTGTTTTAGGGCTGTACCCTGGTGGCTAGAAAAATATTATATAGTGACTCCCTTTGCAACTGCAGCAGTATTTTAGTGTGCACACTCCTGTACTTTAAAGCAGAGCTAAACTTTAGAACTATTGGAAAGAAAATAGCAAGGTATTAAGGAGATACACTAAGAGAGATTATGAAACAAGTATATTTTTGCATCAAGTCTCAGCTCTGCATTTTCCACATCTTAGAAAGAGTTTGACAATAAAAGACAGGTGACATCACCCCAAGGCTATAGGAAAAACTAGCAGTTGCCACCCTCTGTTAATGCATTCGATGAGGTCTAAACGTGCAAAATACCATTTGCTTCACGTGCAGGACCACTGACTAAGAAACTAAGTTAACAGAAGTCTTTGGCTAGAAAACCCACTGTCACAGGTGGCCATGGCTGAGCTACACAGCTTTTCCCAGCAGGACAATAAGCTCACCCCACTAATGCAACTGTTCTCGCAAAGCTGTCAGTTTAGGTTTTAATCTGCACATTAACCATGTGCTTATAAGAACTGCTAAATATCGCAAAGAGAACATCCTTCTGTTTGAGTTCTTTAAAACCTTCTCTTCTTACAAAATGACACATTCATAGCACCACATTCATTTTCAAATTTGTTTACTGTCACACGGTGTTCTGGATATCCAGTAGCTACAGAGTAATCACACTAACAGGATAGGCTACTAATTATGAAAACTTCACTTGTTCAAGTTCAGCATGTTTTTCTAATAAAACTTAAAAGGCCAGTCACAGTTTTCACATACAACCAACACTGCAGAAGTTTTGTACCTAACGTGAACTAGGAAAGACTATTCTAGTTTTTGTCATGATAAACGTGTGGACTATTTTTAAAGAAATTTTTCCTTATCAAAATTAGCACTTTAATAAAAGAGAAATATGATGACCTTTGCCCTTATATAACTGACATTTAAACTTTGGAAGGTAGAAACTATAGAGTTTTTCCAGTCAATTAAATTATAGCATCCTTAAAAAGCAAATGTACTTTTGGAACTCCAGAGATTTTCAGTCTTTAAAATCACTGTAGAGTAGGTTTCCACTGTTTAAATATTTACTATTTTATGCATGTGTTGATGAGCATCTACTTAAGTATCAGAACTTTGAAAATTTCCTTTCTCTAGAAGATTCTGTAATTATTAAATTACAACATAATTGTGGGTGGCAAGGATTTAAAGAATAATTGATGAATGATTTGCATTGAGCTGTTTAGAGCTAACAACAAATATTAAAATGGGCTCTGTATTTGGAGAAAATTATTATAATACTAGAAGGAAACCAATTTTCATTGAAACCATCTGTATTTTGTAAACGGAAATGACAAGCAAACCTTAAAAGAAATAAAGAATAAAACTCACATTCCATTTTAATCTGGTGAAGTCACCTGGCCTTTTTTTTTTTTTTGCAAAGAAAGACTAAATTCATGAATTATTGGGGCTAAGTGAAACAGTCCCTACACTAAAAGGAAAGTTTGGTTACACAGGCCTGAAAGAGGGTGTGTAGATTCAGAATGGAATCAAAAATTTTACAGTCTTAATTTTTACGAGATAATGTTTTCTTCATCCTTTTCCATTCATAATTAGATACAATCCTATATCCCCACTTTATTTTCCATCAAATGCACAATAAGATAATGTTCCTATTCATGTAGATTTGAAAGGATCCTCATCCTGTGTGGGTTATTTTATTTTGTAGTAGCCAAGGGAAAGAGGTTGCTGCCAATATGATGCTAAGGGCACGCAGAATAAAGACTCAGTCCTGGGCAATGAAACAGTCCACCTTTGTACTGCACTTGTAGAAGAAGAAAGCAAACCCATCACCAACTTTGGGACTTGATCAACACTGAGGAGTCACAAAACTCTTCTCAATCACTGCATTTTGAATCTCCACTAAAAATAGCTCCTCTGTAGTGGGGCTTATAGTCCCATCCATGGCCAGTGATGGAGTACAGTACTTAATTGTTTCTGACTAAGGCCTCTGCATCAGCACTCTGAGAGTGTCTTCTAACTTTTAATCGCCTTCTGTGCTCTCTAGACCCCTTCAAAAGACAGCCAAATAAAAACGCCTATCACTGAGCCTACCCAAAGCATTAAAACAGACCATTTCGGGATTCCACGAACTTTTATACAAGTCTTAGCATCTAGGATTAATCTGTTTTCTCTGGTTCCCTCTACCTTAAAATCAGAAACACATGGGGGAGGGGAGAAGCTCTATGGGGTTATTGAGACAACTCCAACGTAATACACTGCCTGGTGGCAGTTCCCTCCTTGTCTCTCTATTTTGTTCTATTACCGCGTGTTATCTGTTCGCTGCTTCTAGGGCTGGAGGGAAAGATGTCTTTTTCCCCCTCTAAAGGGGAAGCTCTTGGTCTCTTCACCGGGAGCAATCTTGAGACTTTCTCCAAGGGGCTGGAATAACTAGAAAAGGGCTTGCTCTCCCGGCAGGATTTCAGAGCCCAAATCATAGAAGGACCTTCTTACTTAGGCGGGAGATGCAAACAGCTGAAGTGCCGTGGCCCCCGCTGGTGACCCACAGCAGGACCGACCTCACCGGGCAGCGCCCCTCGGCTCAGGTCACACACGCTCCTGGACTCACCTGGTGCTGAGGACCAGCGCCGGCAGCAGAGGCAGCAAGTAGTGCACTGGGCTGAATTTCATGCTGTCGCCGGCCGGGGTCCTCCTTCCCTCGCTGCCTTCTTTCTCTCTTTCGCCTCTTCGGGGTCCTGTCGCTCCTCGGTGCCCGGCTCGGTTCCCAGCCAGCGATGATCCCGCTCTGGCGGTGGAAAGACGGAGACGGACAAACGGACGGACGCCTCTCTTGAAGGCAGGAGCTGGGAGCGGGGAGTATCTTCAGGAGTGATGTCACCGGCGAGGCGAGCCCTGCCCGGGATTGTTTGGAGCCGCCGCTCCGGAGCCCGGAGGGCGCGTTGTCACTCGCGCTGGAGGCGGCGGGGGAGAGGGAGGGGTGGCCCAGCGATCGCCCTGCGCCCTTCGATCTGCGCTCTGGTCACTCGGGCGAGCGCCGGCAAGGAGCGGATCATTTATTCCCGCTTCTCCCTAGGATGGCGAGGGGAGGGGCGGGGGAGAGGAGAAATCTAATTTGCCAATAATTGAACTTGCATCGTCGGCGGGAGGTGAGACCAAATTCACTGGGAAAGACCATCAGACGCTTAGAGTCAGAGTCAGGCAGGTGTCCCTCACCTGATTAAACGGTGTTCGGAAGGACGTCGCTCTGGAGAGCGTTTAAAATATTGTTCTCATTAGAAATGCGTAATGATTTGCTCAAGTAGCGTCCAGAAATGCACCCCGAGCCCATAACGCAAGCTTCTTAACCCGCAAATGTCGACTACAAAGAACATTTCCGGACCTTTAAGACGTCTGCTGCTTCTCCGTTTTGAAGATTCCTGATCTTCCTCTGATCTCAATGTCTGTACCAGCACCTGGCAATGGGGGTTGGACCTGATGGCCCAAGTTCACACACCTGAAGGAGTCCTTTTCCTCAGGTGAGACTCATCAAGGAGACCTGACTTAAAAATCCATTAAAATGTTAACAGTAATTAACTCAGAGTGATAGTATTGGAAAGCAGAGGATTGTATGTGTCATTTTGATTTCCATGTTTTCCAAATGTTCTATAAAGAACATCCAATGTTTCACAAGCTTTATTTAGAAAATTTAACTATAAAAATTAAATAGTGAAACTATAATACAAAATACCATTTTTGAATTATGGCAAACAGAACCACTTCATCTACTGAGATACTCAAATCTTTACAACAGAATATTTTGCTGGATATATATATGTGTTAAATAATTCTTTATAAAGCACTTTTTCATACATTAATCTGATCCTGTAATTTTTCATACATTTAATCTGATCCTGACAAGAGCCATCATAGTGAAATAGAAATTAATATTATCATTATTACAGATGTGAGGAAACTTGAGGACCATCAAGATCTGAGCTGGACTTTTTTTTAAAAAAAACAAAGAACTGGTTCTATTAATTTCTAAGAAAATCCTACTGTTGCCTTGAACATCACACCTACCACACCTAATCCGGTGTTTGACACAAAGTTGGTGTTCAGTAAAGGCTGAGGTGCACCAAAGACCCCAAAGGCAATGGACAGCTGGGGTCCAGGAATTCCCATCCAGAGGGTTCAGGTCATATTCCATTTTTTTCAGGGGAAAGCTATTTGCAGTGAGATTTAGATGAAGTATCCCCTTTAATCTCATTTTGAAGACATTATTTGTAGGAAAAATGCATTTGTTGTAAACCCTTACAGGATGCAAGTTACAGGATGCAAGTTTAAAGAATAAATTGCCTATTTTTGAGTGGGGTTGAAGTTAAGACATCCAAATTGAACAGATTTGTTTTAAAACCTATAATAACTTTTGCAAAGTGAGTATCAGCCCCTAGAGCAATAGAATAGTAAGATCCACAACAGATATAAGTAGGTATATACAAATCAACTCACTTGTGGATTGCATGCCATTTACAAAGAAAAAATGCCACCGCGCTTTGCTAAAATAGAACTCAACTCCAAGGGAAAATATAAACTCTAGTTTGCTCCTACCAGAGTTTTCTAACAATAGATTTCCTGCTCACTTTGAAGGAGATCATTTGAGTTGTATATTCAACAAAGACATATGGCTACATGGTAATAAAAAAATGTATATACCAGGAAATAACATTCATATTTGTAGAACACATTTTTGTTTACATAACAAGTTTGCATTCATTATCTTATGTCCTAATCATAGGAACCAAGTGTGGTAGTCATTTCTATTTTTCTCTTTTGCAGTTAAGGTGAAAAACTCAAAGTGGTTAAGTAACTTGCTCAAGGTCACTCAATTTATACAGTGGAGATGACATTCAAATTTAGTCTGTATCACTTCAAAATATATGCTTTATTGAAGAAAAAAATTAGACCTATTAAAAAAAGACTTTCCCCAACCTAAATTTTATTACTTTCTACTAGATATAAAACAACAATAATAAAACTCCCTTAGAAGATTAACCAAGAAAAAGAAGTATCGGAATGAACTTTGTTTAGAATGCGTCTCAGAGTTCTGTTGTGCCTCTATGTTGGACACCTTTAGGGAACCACAAGGTATGTTAGCATTCTTGCTTTTTCTGTAAGAAGGAAAAAAGATATCTAACTTAGAGGGTCATGAGAGCTTTAGGGAAGCACATCTTGGAGGGTGAGCACAAGTGAGATTTTGGAAACTCCTATTAGAGAATTGAAGTATTATTACGAATTCAAGTACAGATGTGCCTTCCAGAAGGCTTTTCTTCTTGGGGAATTATAGGACCATGTGACAGTCTATCACCCATTTACCTTCTGTCCACACTCACAGGAAAACTCAAATTCAGAATTGATTTTATGGCTTCAGAGCATTCATATATGAATTTTAAAGATACAGTAGTACAGACAGCAGATTCACTTAGCTGAAATCACTTGTCCTATGCTGAGTCCCAACATGAACTCAGCAAAAATTGTTTGTAGTAACTATTCCCAAGTGTCACACACACAAAAAAAACCAAAAAAGACTATTCAGTTGTGCTGAATCTCCATGAAGTGCTGGGATTGAAGCTATTTTTTTAGAATCATTTACTAAAATTTAATTCAGGTAACAAAACTATACCATTTTAAAGTGCATAATTCAGTTTTTAATACATATTCACAAGGTTATGAAATCATCACCATTATATAATTCCAGAATATTTTCATCACCCCCCAAAGAAACCCTGTACTCACTAGCAGCTACTCCCCACTCCTCTCTTCATCTCTTCTCTCCACAGCTGGCAAACACTAATCTAATTTCTGTCTTTATGGGTTACTCAATTCTCAAAATTTTATATAAATTGAATCATACTATATGTGAGTTTGTGTGACTTGTTTCTTTCACATTTATGCTTCAAGGTTCATCCATGTTATAGCACATATCAGTACTTCATTTCTTTTTATTGCCTAATAGTGTTTCATTGTATGGATATACCACATTTGTTTATTCTTTAATCAATTGATAGATATTTGGTTGTTTCCATGTTTTAGTTATTATGAATAATGCTACCATGAACATTCATATAAAAGCTGGGTGAACATCTCTTTTCAATTCTCTTGGATATATACTTAGAATTCCTGGGTCATAGGATAACTCTATGTTTAATATTTTAAGGAAATTCCAAATTGTTTTCCAAAATAGCTATACCATTTCACGTTTCCACCAGTAATGTATGAAGGCATCAATTTATCTACAAACTTGATAACATTGTTTTTACTTATTTATTTATTAATTATCATAGCCATCCTAGGTGATGTGAAGTAATATCTCATTGTCATTTTGATTTGAATTTACCAGTTAGTTAATCATATTGAGCATTTTCTATTGTGCTTATTGGCCATACATATACATTTTTGGAAATATATTCATTTAAATCCTTTGCCTATTTTATGTGGTTTGAGTTTCATTTTTGAGTTATAAGAGTTGTATATATTTCTTTGATACAATTCCCTTTCAGATGTATGATTTACAAATGTTTCCTAATCCATGGTTTGTCTTATCACTTTCCTGATAGTGTCATTTGCAACACAGAAGTTTTTAATTTTGATGAGTCCAATTCACCTATTTATTTTTCTTTCATGACCATGCTCTTGATGCTGTATCTACAAAACTTTGCTCATCCAATATCAAGAAAATTTATGCTGATGTTTTCTTCTAAGGTTTTTATTGTTTTAGATCTTAAAGATAGGTCTGTAGTCCAATTTTTATATGTTCATGATGTAGGGGTTCAAATTCATTTCTTTACATGGGGTATATCATTGTCTTACATCATTTGTTGAAAAGGTTACTTTTTCCTAATTTAATAGGTCTGCTATCTTTTCTCTCTCACAGTAATACCTTTTTCTTATTTCTGAACTTCCTTTGCTATTCTCATATTCTAAAGTCTGATATATCTTCTAGAGTTTTACTGTATATCCTATTTTTTAAAAATTCTATATTTTTCCCAAGTTAAACTTATCAGTTTTTATGATTTTTAAAAACTCCAATATGGTTATAAATCTCAAAATTTATCTCCAGCCTAGACTTCTTTATTGAGCCATTACCTAGTTTTCCTGTGGATACCTCAAAGTCAAATTCAATCATGTTGAACTCTTTTTCATCCTTCCCCTGTCTGATCCTCTTTCTGTATATTTCCTTATGCCTCCATAAACTCAGTCACCCAAGTTATAAACCTGAGAGTCATCCATCCTTAATCCCAGCTGGATTTTCCTTAACTCCATTCCACTTGTATGATCTATATAAATTGCCAATTTCTTTATTACCTTAAAGCTTCTAGGAAATTACTCTCCAATAATATATTCAACACATGCTTCTTTCTTTTATTTCTTTAACTTTCATGCTACACTGTAAACATAGTAATGAAAGTTTTCTCTTTGTGTGTCTTTAAAATTTTTGTTATTCCTTCTTCTTGAAGTATTATCTCACTCGATTTACCTGAATGGCTACCTTAATCATTTAGGACACATCAAGGACATCACTTCTTTCTATAATGTTTTTTCTAATCCATCTGCCACCACAAATTTAGTGAAATCTTCCTTTTCTGAGTCTTGTGACATATGGTAGATTGCCTTGATATTTCACTTATAATATTGTAATTATATTTTTATGTTCCTCACCATACTATGAATATGTTACGAATAAGAGGAGGACACTTCTCTCTTTCCTTTGTGGTAAGGAAGGTAAAAGTATTATATAAAATTTTACTTTTATTTATATATTTTCTGGGCCAATTACTAATCTTATTCAGATATCTATAGTTTTAGTCATTAAAATAAAAATATATGATCTACATGGTTTACTAAAAATTTGTTTCCTGTTTTCATATGCAGTGTTTTATCATTGCTAATTAAAACTATCTGCAAGGTAATTTCCTCTAATAAGGATAATTGTCTATTTTTTAAAAAGCCAACTGCTTCCTAAAAGAAAGAAGAGAAATATAAGGCTAATATCAGTGTCTGTGCTTCATACAAAAACAAAGCAAAAAACAACAAATGGAAAAACCAACAAAAGAGCTAAACCCAATACCTCTAGTTCCTTTTTATTTTAATTATTATTTATACATAATAATTGCACATTTAGGGGATGCAAGTGGTATCATTAAGGGGTACATGTGATATTTTTATAACAAGCATACAATGTGTCATGATCAAATCTGGGTAATAGGGATATCCATCACCTCAAACATTTATCATTTCTTTGTGTTGGGAACATTCTGAATCTTCTCTTCTAGCTATTTTGCAATATGCAATAAATTATTGTTAACTATCTTAGCCCTATTGTGCTATCAAATACTATAACTTATTCTGTCTATTTAACTGGATTTTTTTACCTTTTTGTCAATGCGGCTTCATCCATCCCTTCCCAAATTGATGAGATAGCCACACCCCTGTGTTTATTTTAGCACTATTCGAAGTAGCCAAGATATAGAATCAACTGAAGTGTCCATCAACAGATAAATGGATAAAGAAACTGTGGTACACATACACACACACACACACACACACACAGACACACAATGCAATGTGATCCAGCTATAAAAATGAATGAAATTCTGTCATTTGCAGCAACGTGGATGGAACTGGAAGGCATTATGTAAAAAGAAATAAGCCAGGCACACAAACACAAATATAACATGTTCTCACTCATATATGGGAGCTAAAAAGTGTGATCTCATGGAGGTAGTAAAGAGAATGGTGGTTACTTATTCTTTTGAACTGAGCCATCTTTGTCGAATAGTTTTGACCCACAAAATTCCCTAACTTCTTGTTACGTCATCCTGCTGGCTTCCATGAATGGTGAAAAGTGTGTTCAAGAGCCCTGGAATGGGAATTCTTTAAGAAGAAAAAGAGGCTAAAGTATCTCTTTTATCCTATATATGTTGCCCTGGAAACAGTTTTGTATCCTCTTTGCTAACATTACCATGTGTGAGTTACCCTGAGACTAGACCTACTCACTTGAAGAAAGAAATAGGTAAACACAGTAACGTCTCTATGGATTTGCCTAATTCTTTACATTTCATATAAATTGTTCTCCTTCTCTTCATCCAAATGCCGGAGATACATTGTAAATCTACTTTTGGCAAGAAATCGTATTGGAAATTCACCAGGATATTGAAACCTCAATAAATTCTTTTATAACATAAAGATGTCTTTTGTAATGAGCACAAGAATGCCTTAATTCGTGCACTTTCAAGTCTTTCTTTTTCTTTTTTTACTATTTTTATATTTTTCAGTATATTTACAAAGCAATCTCGTCTGACCAATAGATCTGTTCACTGAATCAGCTAAATTCCACTTAAATTTTAAAATTACTAACATCTCTTTTTTGCGGGGATTAAGTGTGTGCTTCATTTTGGCACATATGTTTGTCTATATCTCAGTGAATTTCTTAGCACAGAAATTTAAGACCCAATTTAATCCTCCTTCTGTGACTATCTCTTATTATGAGACCACCGCTAATCTAAAATTTTCAGTGCATAAATACTTCTTGCTCACTGTACCTGACATTTTCAGCCTGACATACACCATTATGCTTAAGTCAAAATATAATTAATTATGAAATTTCTGCTTCTAGGCATGAACAAATAATTATTACTTGATTTGCTTTTTCCTATTAGAAATATAAAATTTGGAAAAAAAAAAGGTAATTGTTCTCAAGCATTGGGAAATAGTAATAACAGGATCATAGGGAAAAAAAAAAATAAGCTCATGCTCACACCAGCTAAATGCTTGAGGTGTTCACAAAGTGTTCTTGAGGCTTCACTTTGTGAACACCTCAAGCATTTAGTTGAAACTCCAGAAAGGCCAGGTTTTTAGAGTAAGAAATATGCTTTAGTGTAAGAGATGTATCTTAGAACTAAGGGCACAACTGATACAGAATAATCATTAAAAAAATTTTTAAAAGTCTAACAGTATCAAAAAGAGCTTCAGTATGTTAACTGCCTACAGAGGAGATAATTCAACATCCACCAAAGGAAAATGGTATGATTTGGAATCTCTGCAGTGTATCCAACACAATGTCAAGCATATGATTGAATTATTAGACACATAAAAAAGCATGGATTATGCTCATAATCAAGAAAAATAAATAATTAATGCCAATAGAATCCAAGCAAAACAGAATTTAAAATTAGCAGACAAAGGCCACAAAGGAATTGAAACTATAAAAAAGAAACAAATGAAAATCCTAAAAGTGAAAACTACTATATATGAAATAAAAAATACACAGTTTGAATACTGAAGAATGAAGAATTAGTAAACTTAAGGACACATAAATATACATAATCCTAACTGAAGGAAAGAGAAAATAATTGAAGAAATATATGGATAAGGATTTAGTGAACTATGGTATCATATAAAGTTGTCTAATGAGCATATATTTGGAGTTCCAAAGGCATAAGACATAAGGATTAGGGGCACATAAATTATACAAAGAAACATTGACAAAAGCACCAAATATGTTCTTAAAAATCCATGAATTTATATTTTCCATAAGTTCCACCAAATTTAAGCAAGATAAATCAAAAGAGAAACACAATTATATATATCATAATCTAATAACTGATAAGAAAATATAGAGAATAGAGACATCATATACAAGGGACCCTCAATATTCATGACAACTGGATTTTCAACAGAAACAGTGGAATGTAGAAGATAATAGAACAGCATCTTAAAATACTGTAAAAATGTTAATCCAGAATTTTATGTGCAACCAAAACATTCTTCAATAATTAGGATAAAATAAAGACATTTCCCAATAGTAAAAAAAAAAAAAACTGACAGGATTCAATTAAAGCAAATCCACCCTATCATAGACAATAGCTGATATTGTTCAGATTGAAAGGAATAATATATGACAATGCAAATTGATAGGACAGAATGAGAAGTTCCAAAAATAGTGCATGCATATATATATACATATATATGGCTACCTCTTTTTTCCCCTTATTTTTAAAGGCAAAAAAAAACAGTGATATTACATTATGGGATTTGAATGGGCAGAACTAAATAACAATGGTAGCACAAAATATAGGGATGGTAAATGAATTATGCTGTTGGAAGAATCTTTTGTTCTGTTATAGTTGTAAAACATTAACCTTAGGCAGAATATGACAGGCATGAATGTATAATATGCTCACTAGTGTAAACACTAACTAAAAACAAAGTGCAAATACATATAGCAAATATTTCAAAGTAGAGGGCAAAAAAAGAATAATAACAAAAAAATAATCCACAAAAAGGCAGGAAAGAGGAACAAAGGAAAGACAAAATAGATAAAGAAAATAGAAGGCAAAAAGTAAAATAGTAGACATAAATCAAACCATATCAGTAATTAAATTAAATGAACATTAACAATGAGCCTCAATTAAAATATAGTTAGATAGAATGAAAATATTTCATAGCGCAACAAAATGACTGTAGTTAAAAATAAGTTATAGTATCCTTTAAAATAACTAAAAGAGTGGAATTGGAATGTCTCTAACACAAAGAAATGATAAATGCATGAGGGGATGGATACCCCAATTACCCTGATTTGATTATCACACATTGTATGTCTGTATCAAAACACCACATGTACCCCAACTATTATGTATTCATAATAATTAAAAAGAAAAAGAAAAAGATGAGAGAGTGTCAGGTTGCATATTTATTCAATCTGTCTACATAATGCATATTTATCCAAGCTGTCTGCAACAAATGTGTTTTAAACACAAAAACAAGAAAATTAGCTTTTCAAAAGAAAATTTGAATGGCAAATTAATAAGAGAGAAAATGACTTTCTGACATGGAATATTAAAAGAGATAAAAAGGGATATTTCATAAGGATAAAAATGTTCAATTATCAGAAAGACAGAGCAATCTTTACTATATATGTACTTAAAACAAAATTTTAAAAGAAAAGCCTGAGAAAATCCAATGGAGAAAAAATATAATTATTGATGGAGATTCCAACATACAATTTTTGTTAATTGATAAATTAACAAAATTATTTAATTGATTTTGTTAATTGATAAATAATTATGCAAATTATCAGTTAGGATGTAGAATATTTTAAAAATATTAACTAATCTGACTTAATTAACATTTATAGAATACCTCAACCAGAATTCAGAAAACACATTTTTCTACATGTACATAGAACATTAGCCACAACACACAATATGATGTGCCACAATACATCCTCTCTACACATTTTAAAAAATTGCAACTTCGAGAGTACTATGCCCACAGCAGATTATATTAAAATTTCAATGTCAGTGTTTCCTGATATTTTAAGTAACCAATGGATCACAGAAGAAATTACAGAAAAATTGGAAAAGATTTTTTAATCAGATGATAATGAAAATACCATAGATCAATAACTATATTTTATAATTAGAGCAATGTTTAGAAGATAAATGGTTATATTAAAAATAATATTTTAAAAGAATGATGTAATATTCACCATAGGAAGCTGGGAAAATTCGTGCAAAGTAGACTTGAAGTAATTGCAGAGAAGGAAATAAGGTAAAAGTATAAATCAATGATACAGAAAATAGTAACAATGAAAGAAAATAAAAGCAGCCAAAAATGGCTCCTTGGAAAAATTAATAATATTGATAAATCCCTAGTGAGTTTAAGAATAAAAGAAATAAAATAAACAGTACCAATGTTATAAATGAAAGAGAGATCAGTAATGTAGATCTTCTACATATTAAATATAGCAAAGGTATACTATATTGATATATTTGACAACTTAGCTTAAATTTTAAAATTTGTAAAAAAATACCATACCAAAAAGCACCCAAGAAAAATTAGAAAATGCAAATAGTTCTACCAAAGTAATGTAATTAATAATTTAAAACTTTCCTAAAAGGGAAATTCCAGATAGTTTCATTGATGAATTTTAGCAAATATTGAAAGATGAATAATACTGATCTATACAAATTATTTTAGAAGTTAGAGGAGGCTGTGTCCCTTCTCTCTATATTTTATGATCATTTAGTGATTATTATTTTCCTGGTAACCTAGTCATACAAAATTATTAGATGTAAATCAAATTATAGGCCACTTTCTCTTATAAAGATATGAAAAATCCTTAAGAAAATGTTATAAAATCTAATTCAGCAGTATATAAAAGTGGTATTACCTCTAAGTGAGAGTTTTTGCAGAAATCTAATGTTTGCTTTGCATTCTAAAATTAATCAACATTTTTGACACTTCAATAAAGGGGAAAAGTATATAATCATTTCAATCAATGCAGAAAAATAATTTCACAAAATCCAACACCCATTCATGAAAATAAATGTCATCAAACTGAGAATATAGAAGGGAAGTCATTAACCTGATAATGGGCGTTTACAAAATATGGTGAAAGATTACTTTTTTATACAATTGAGAATTAAAGAAGGATGTCCTCAAATCACTTTAAACTGAAACGAAGAAAATATTAATATCAGAGAATAATTTTGTGACTCAGGTTAGGCAAATATTCCTTAGAGAGGTCACAAAAGTGCAAAACATAAAAGAAAGACATTGGTAAGCTGTACTTTAAAAAGTGAAATGCTTCTAATCTTTGAAGAAACCACTAAGAAAATTTTTAAAAAGCAGATTTTGAAAAAAATTGCAACACAGTTTTGACAAAGAAATTGTACAAAGTATATAATGGGTACTTCACATCAACAATCAAAATGCAAACATATTGCTTAACAAAAAGCTTGAACAAGCACTTCACAAAAGAATACAGAATAACAAGGAGAGCATGTAAAGTGGTGCTCAATATCATTAGTCATGAAAGAAAGGCAAAATAACTCAACAATGAGAACTCTACTAGAAATGAGAAATCTTCTATTACAAGGGCTGAAATGAAAGTCTAGTAAACTGATTAGCTACTTCTTATAAACACCAGCATATGCTATGACCCAGAAATTTCAATCCTAGTTATTTACTCAATAGATACGATAGCATAGGTCCTCCAAAAGACTTGTATGCAAATATTTATGGCAGATCTATTCATATTATTAAAAAATTAGCAAACACCCCAAATATTAATATCTGTCAATTGGAGAATGGGTGCAAAATTTGAGGTCTATTCATATATTTTTAATAAAATGAGTCACTGTTACAACACAATGTTTGACCCTAAAAAGCATGTGTTAAATCAAAGCACCAGACATAAAAAAGAACATATAATTAATTCCTTTTATATGAAGTTCAATAATAAGACATACTATTCTATGGTACTAAAAATCAGAACAGTGGTTGCCGGTGGGGAATGTTTATATTATAGAATGGAATTGAGTACATGGGAATTTTCTTGGTCAATGAAAATGTTCTGTATCTGGATTGGGATACTGGTTACAAAGGTGTTAAAATCTGCCAAACTCATCATATTTTAAAAAGTTAATGTAATAATTTCATTGCTCTATTGAGATATAAATCATGGCATGTTATACTTAAGATCTGTGTACATATTTCACATTATACAAATTTTACTTATAAAAACATGAATTATATGAATTATGGTATTCATATTTGTTTCAAATAAAACACTGGCTAGAAAATCATCCACCTGTCCATCTATCAATCCATCCATTGAGCTATCCAATCCACACATTGAGCTATCCATTCAATCAATATTTACTGAGAGCATTATAGTCAATTGTACTAATCAATCACTGATGATATAAGGGTTCTAGTGAAACTATAGTTAATATAAACATGAAATTACAAAATAATTATATAAATATCATGAAGAAGTAAGTAAAAGATACTATTCAGCTTTTGGATTTAAGGGACCAGGGAAGATAACAGCCGTATAAATCAAAGAGCACTAGAAGGAGGTTTAGCAGGCAAAATAGACTGTCACAGTTAATTCAAGGGCAGAGCAGAGCTCTCGATCTAGAGACAAATTGCTTCCATTTGAATAATACA
>CM052438.1:153460018-153494477 GCA_028533085.1 Varecia variegata | reverse complement strand
GAAACAACCCAAATGCCCATCAATTCATGAATGGATTAGTAAAATGTGGTATATGTATACCATGGAGTATTACTCAGCTATAAGAAATAATGGTGATATGGCATCTCTTTGGTTCTCCTGGAGAGAGTTGGAACCCATTCTATTAAGTGAAGTATCCCAAGAATGGAAAAATAAGCACCGCATGTACTCACCAGCAAATTGGTTTCTGTGATCATCACCTAAGTGCACATTTGGGAATAACACCAATTGGGTATCGGACAGAGGTGGAGGGTGGGGGTAGGGGATGGGTGTATACCTACATGATGAGTGCGATGCGCACTGTCTGGGGAATGGACAGGCTTGAAGCTCTGACTCGGGGGGATGGGCGGGACATGGGCAATATATCTAACCAGAACTTTTGTACCCCCATAATAAGCTGAAATAAAAAAAAGATGAATAGATGGAATTGATCGGTAAGTATTACTATCAGAGAGTAGCTGAAAGTTTATTATGCATTGCTAGTACCTGGTAATCCAATTATATTTAGTGTTTTCTGCACTTTAAATCTCCCTTCAGAGATGTCCATTTTTTGAAGTAGAGTGATTATCTTGTAATAACATTTAAAACGAAATCCTAAAAATTTGGGATGTTATGAAATAAACATATCTCTAACTTACAGTGTTGTTTTCAAGAATGTAAGGAAAATCCCCAGGAGATAAAATGGAAGAAGAGGCTAAAACACAGAGCAAGGGTACCTTAAGTGGCCTAAATCCATGTGGCAATCTTAGTGACCAAATGGCTTCAGTATTAATGGCTATGTGGAGAAAATGAATCATAGTCTTAGATTTACATAAAGGACATTTGAAACTGACTCCTCCTGCTATAGCCTCATCCTTGAAGGTCTCAATGAAAAGGATGAGCTAATAAAATATTCACAGCTTTATAGAGGGAGAAAAAAGATAGATTGAATCTTGAGGCTGAGTAGAAAAATTAATGTTTCCCCTAAGAAATATTCAATAATACTCCTATAATCAGTCATCAAAGTTGAATTTATATTCTGTATAAATTCAATAAAATTTTCTGTAGATTTAAAAGATGCCCCCAAATTACTGGATACTTTCTCTTTCAGAGTTTGAAGCTAATATCCCTCATTTGTATGTGGACTAAGATAGTGACTCATTCATAACAAATAGAACATTGCATAGTGTAGTATGTGACTTTTGAGATGAGGTCATAAAATTTGTTTCAGCTTCTTCCTATTTGTATCTTTTTTGAATCACTCTCTGTGGGGGAATATCCTGCTATGTTGTGAAGACACATCAAACAGTGCTATGGAAAGGTCCATGTGGAGACAAACTGAAACATACTATTAATAACAAGCAAAGATCTGAGGCCTTCTACTAACAGCCATGTGTGTGAGTCATCTAGGAATTAGATCCTGCAGCCCCGCTCAAGCCTTCAGATGACTAAGTCTGTAACTAATGGCTTGATGCTGACTTCATGAGAAATCTGGGCCAGAACCACCTGGTAAGCTGCTCCTGAATTCCTGACCCACCACAAAGACCCAAACCACAAAATTCATAAATATTATGATAATGAATTATAATAAATATTTGTTGTTTAAAATTGCTAATATTGAAGGTAATTTGTTACAAAACAATAGGTAGAAACTGCAATCCTATACAAAGAATGCAATGGGACATCTGAAGCCAGATTGATAGTACCACTTTGGATTCTGGCAGAAGCCACTCCAAAGCCTGTGTGGAAAGACCAAACCTCAAGCCAGACCTTCTACTTACAAAATTCTCACAGTGAAAGTCCTGATGAACATAAACTTACATGCAAATTTTAAAAAGAAAACATCTGAAGGAGGAACAATAATCAACCTTCCAAAGTAACAAACAGTAGGATATAGAAGATTTAAATAACACCAGTATTTGCAGAGCTTATATTCTAGAAATAGAAATTTGTATCCAATATTTAAAGTATAAAGTCTTCTCAAGCACATAAGAAATATTTTTTATCAATGTACCAAATATTAGATCAAGAGCAAATTTCAAAAAACTTCAAAGAGTTTGTATTTTATAAATTATGTTTTTAACTATTAATATGATTCAATTATATTGGAATTCAATATTAATATCATACCTAAAAGTCTTCATATATCTTTGAGTATCTCATAAGTCAAAAAATAATTATTAAGAATATATATTAAAATATTTAGCACTGTAGACAAAATACTGCATTTTAATACTTTGAGGTATGCCTGAATGGTGATTATAGTTAAATTTACAAATATGAATATTTACATTTGAAACAAAGAAACACTAAATATTGCTAAATCAAAATTTAAACTTAAACAGATAATTAAAATAATAAACCCAACAAATGAAGAAATATAATTATACAGATAAATTCTATTAAAAATTAGTAGTAACCTAAATGAGTATTCTGGGTAATAAAATATATTTTAACATTAGAAACTCTAGATTAAGGAAGAAAAATTCTATGCTCTTTTCAATACATTTACATAAACAATTAGATAAAATCCAACATGCCATGTCCACTCTCAAGTAGAATAGAAAGCAAACTAGGAACAACTGCAAAACCCAGATTAAATACAGAACTCTTCCATTTAAAAGCATCAGAGAGGTGCCGAATTGCTAAGTTTAAATACTAAAAACTAAGATTCCAGAGAAAGATGTACCACAGAAATCGACTGACTTCCTGAAGCCACTTTTCCCCTGGGAGTATCTGTTTATTCTGGGCTAGAACAGGAGGCTAAAAATCCAGGCTTTACTTAGGCATAAGGAAGCTGGTAGCAGAGAGAAAATTTAGTAGACTTTTTGGTAAAAATATTAGTGAATTGATTGGCTTCTCACATGCCAAGTTAAGAAATGTACTGAATTTTAATGCTACCTAAAGTGAAAGCCTGCAAAATTAAGCTGAAAATGTTTCAAAAGCAGAATAGGGTATTTGGCTTTCCACAGACAAGCTACCAATTGATAAATTAATAGAACGAGGCATTGAATAAAAAGTCAATATAGAAAAATCAATTGCATTTCATGTATTAGCAACAAATAGAAAATAAAATTTGAAAAACAAAACTACAATTTAAAGTAGCATTATAAGATGTCAAGTAGCTATGAATAAATCTATAAAAACTTACAAGACTCTAAACTGAAAATTTTAAAATTTTATTGAAGGATTTTAAAGAAGATCTAAATATATAAGTATTATAAAGATATCAGCTTTCCCCAAAATTTAATCCAATAAAATCAAAATCCTAGCAATTCTTGGAAATTAACAATATGATTCTAAAATATTTCTAACAATTCAAAGGACCAAGATTAGACAAGGCAATTTCAAAGACAAACAATTTACTTGCAGTATTACCAGATACCAAAAAATATTAAAATGATAATTAAGACAACGTGGTAGACTAAGATAGTTGGAAGAGAAAAGAAAGGTCAGAAACACACCCAAACACTTGATTTTTGACACAGCAGTGTACTCAATCTAGGTAGATGATATCAGGTCAATTCAATACCATCATGAAAAAAAACATAAAACTTAAATTCTATTTCATACCTATGGGAAGCAGAAACTTGCAGTTGACACATACCCATGTCCTAATCCCTTGAATTTTGTGAACATGTTACCTTACATGGCAAAGAGAAATTAAGGTTGTAGATGAGATAAAAGTTGTTTAAAACAAAGAAATTATCCTGTATTACATGGTGGACCCAATATTGTCATGAGGCCTTTAAAGTTGAAGGAGAAAGTAGAGGTCAGAGTGATGTAACATGAAGAGAACTCAACTTACCTTTGTTGGCTTTGAAGATGGAAAGGATTAAGAGCCAATGCACGAAGACAGACTCCAGAAGCTAGAAAAGGCAAGAAAACAGATTCTCCCCCAAGCCTCCAGCAAGTAATCCAGTCCTGCTGACAGTGAAACCTATTAGGAACTGGGCTGCCGAGCAGGAGGTGAGGGGGTGGGCAACCAAGTGAAGCTTCACCTGTATTTACAGCTGCTCCCCATTGGTAGAATCACTGCCTAAGCTACCCGCGCTCTCCTACCCCCGTCCGTGGAAAAATTTTCTTCCATGAAACTGTGAGACTGGTCCCTGGTGCCAAAAAGGTTGGGGATTGCTGCTTTAGATCTCAGAAGCAGGCTTCAAAACACAGAATCTCTCTCTCTCTCTCTCTCTCTGACCCTCTCCTACTTTCCTTTCACCTGCTCCTTTTTCTCCCCAAGACAGGAATTTTCCCCCACCTTTCATCCTTGGAGCTGACCATAAAGAAATTCTCTGACTTAACTTGTCTAGATTGTAGGTCCTAAGACCCCCATTTTGGAAGGGGCCCAACCCCTTACCCTGGAGAAAGGAATGCTGCATAGAGAGGCCAAGAAGAATCTGGACAGGCCCTTGCTGGATTTTCCCCCACTCAATATATTAGTGTTAGAGCACTAATATAGATAGTGCTTTCTGTCCAATCACATTCCTACAGGGGTGTCCATGCTTCAAGCATGCCTATCCCATGAAGTCTTTAGAAAAGCTCCAAGAGGACAAGGATGGAGGACTTCCAGATAGCTGAACACCTGGAGGTTACTGGAGAGTGGTGCACCTGGGGAGGATATGGAAGCTCCCGCCCCTTCCCCTACCTCATTCTATACATATCTTCATGTGTATCCTTTGTTATTACACCTGCTGCTATTATCCCTGATAATATACTAGAAAATATAAGTAAGGGTCTCTTTGAGTGTGAGCCACTCTAGCAAATTAGTCAAACCCAAGATGGGGATCACAGGATCCCCGATTTATAACCAGTAAGTCAGAAGCGCAGGTAAAACAACCTGGGGCTTGCAATTAGAATCTTAAGTGGGGGTAATCCTGTGGGACTGAGCCCTCAACCTATGGGATCTGACATTATCTCTAGGGAGCTAGCGCCAGAATTTAATTGGAGGATACCCAGGTAGTATCCACTGAAGAATTGATTGTTTGCATTTTGGTAGGGAGAAATCTCCACACATTTGGTCACAGAAGTCTTCTATATTGATTGTTGATGAGTGAGAGAACAGAAAAAAAAATATTTTGAGGATGTTTTTTCCACTCAAACTCTCAATTGCCTAATCTTTCCTCACTAAATGTAGAAATTGGATTATTATTAGACACACAGTTTGAAAGACTGGTAAATTTAGGAATAAGATATATTTTAAAATGTTTACAGAACTCATTCTCTATATTATCACAATGCAATTATTTAATAGTACTAAAATGTGAATATCACAATAAAACATGCTATCTCATAGCAACTTTTTTAATGTCTTCCCCTAACATTGCTAGTTATCTGCCCAATAATCATTTATACTTTTTCTGGGTAAAAAAAAAACCCTATTTTATCTACTCTTTCCTCAAGGAATTCAGTAGTAAATCCTGTTGATGTTAAGCTAATCAAGAGATTCTGATTTATCATTATAGGTTCAGTTTAGGTAAGACCATGTAATAAAATTCTAGCCAATGAAATATGAGAGAATTTTCTTAAAAGCTGATTAATAGGCTCAATTTCTCTGGGACATTTTGGTTTTGTTGCAAGACGTATCTGAAAATTTAATTCCAATTCTGCGACCATGAAGACTTAGTGTGGAGTGAATGGCAGAATAGGTTATTGGAAATAAACAAAGTTTTCAACAGTATCATTGAGATGTTTAGTTAATTAACCATGGAACCACACTGCCTAGGAAATTCTGTTTAAGTAAAAAAGTGAAATGTCCTAATTAAAATAAGAGCCATTTTGACACATTTTCTATTATTTGCAATTGACAGCATCATAAATGATATGTATTGCAGTAAATATAATATTCTAGATGCTGATCAAGATAGCCTTAATGTTCTCGCCAGATTGATTAAACTTTAGACAGGTTTCTCACTGTTTATAGGCTACAGACCTTTCTTTTTTAGAGTATTTACTTTAGAAAAATTGCAATGTAAATTCTTTCTCTTTCCCTTTGAGATATAAATTTTCTCTCTGCCTCTTGCCAGATTTACAACAGAGGAACATCTTTATCAGGAACCAGGGAGCCCTGTATTTAAAATGTAATCATCAGGAACAATAAGGTCCCTATCTTCTAGTCTATTTGGGAGTATGGGAGCCTAATTTAGATAAGAACCCCTTAGCAAATACAGGTGGCCAAATCATCTTAACCTATCTCCCCACTAATATCCTACTTTTCCACTAGCTCACCCCAACGCTTAAAAAATCTCCCACCTTTTGTTTCAAGAGAGCTGAGTTTAATCTCTCTCCTCTATTGCAATAGTCATGAATGAAGCCTTTTTTGAATGTTTATCTTGTCTTTCCTGGTGAATGGAGAAGCACGATATTTTGGAAGATGGTATGATAAGTAGTATTAAAAAATATCAAACTGCTTCATTTTCCATTTGTGTTTATCATGTTAGCCAAGGAGAAGATGCATATGATCTGCCTTTAAATACATCTATAATATCAAGGCAATATAATAGAAAGAAAACAATAACTGCATTGCATTGAGAGTCAGGATCTGATTTAAAATAAGGCTGCAAAGAAAAAGTCCCCAAAACTTATGTATTTATTTATTTCAACATATTAACGGAGTACTTTTCTTTTTACACAGATACCTTATATAATGTTTAAGTCCGGGCCTTTAGTGTGCCTGTCACCAGAATAGTGTTCACTGTACCCGAAAGGTAAGTTTTTATCCCTCACTTCCCTTCTTCCTCCCCTCTTATTGGTTTCCAGTGTCCTTTACATCTCTTTGTGTCTGTGTGTGCCCATTGCTTAGCATCCAATTACAGTGAAGTATCTCAGGAATGGAAAAATAAGACATATTAATTTATTTTTTCAAATATCAGTATACTCTATTAGATACAATGGAGAATATCAAAGATAAGTGAAATAATTTTCTGCCCTCAAAAAGATGTGGCCTAAGGAGTGTAAAAAAAGCAGTTAAAGCAAGTACATATATAACAATTATAAAAGTGGAATCATCATAGATCCCAAAAGTTAGATAACAAGGGGTTATGGGAATATAGAAAAAGGAGGGATCATGTACTACTGGAATTAGAGGGGAGGTGAGAAAAACTTCCTTTAATAGGACACTTGAGATGCTCTAGATTATAAAATGATGATGGAAGGGACAGAGTGAGTTCTAGATCTATGGACCTTCATGACACGGCTACAGAAGGAATTAAAAGCCCTGCAGGACCAGGCAACAGGATGCAGCAGAACTTGATAGAATTATAAAGTCTTAGTTGTTTGACAATGCACAAGTCCCTTTGTATCTCTAAGCCTCAGTTTCTGTTTCTCTAAAGTTCAGGGTTTGGATTCCACGATCATGATGATACCTTTCAGTTCAACAAATATTACATAATTTTATGATACGTTCATTGTGCAATTAGGTAAGAAACTATAGGCCATTGTTAATACTTGCTATTACTTGTTTAAACAATTAAATGATTAACGAACATGTATTCATCAAATAAGTAAAGGAGGACAAACATGAAACAATTTATTTCTAATCTAACAGCAAAACGCCACCACATTTGGCTTCATGGCTCAGTGGGTTTGAGTACCTAAAGATATTTTTCATTCATTCTAGTCTAACCAGATATGTGTTAAAAGTCACTGAAGATCTCCCTTGGTACTGAAGTTGGAGCCAAATGATTCCTTTTAGTTGTGACCTTTGCAAAAATAAATAAGTAAATAAATAAGCTTTGTGCTGATGGAAATGGAAAAGAAAAGTGTATTCTAATTCCTGCTTATTAAAATAACAATAGAGCAATAGAAGTCCTAGGAGAAAGTGAGGACTCATTTTAAGTGGTGCTTTCTTGTTTGTGTATATTTGCTGAATAATAATGGGTGCAATTAACTAATTTGGGTACTAAGTACTTGTCCCCTAAATGGAGCCTACAAACAGCCCTTAGAATTTGGCATCTGAAAATAATTGCAGACAGAAAAATGTCCTCATAAAGGCAATATTTGATTGCCAAACTTTTTTGGAACTTAGCTTTTAAAATCAAACTAAGTGAGTGAATTTGACTGTCACTGGTGTAGCACTTTTCTTTTCTTTTTTAAACATTCCCACACTAAGATGCTTTCATTAATGATCCCTGGCATCTTTACAAAACTCAATCACTGTTTCACCACACATTAGGTCCATTGAAATTCCAAAGGAAGGCTAGTGTTTGCTTGTTATGTCCTGCTAAATTCACACTGTCTAGGGAAAATAATTTCAGGATCAAGAAATAAATAAACTATGACACATCACATTAAATATAAATTTGTATCTATTAACTCTCCACAAATATAGTGTCATGCTCTGCAATGAGTCTTGAGAAGTGAAGGTATTCAAATATGGAACTTAATTATATCTGATGTATTCTCACTATTCTTTTGGCTGTTCTTGGTGTGCAGAGGTAATATTCATGATGGTACTGTCAGAAAGGAGAACAATTTTCCCGGCTGATGTTTGATTATTAATGCAGCTAAGCACCATGCTTTCCCATGCTCGGGAAAAAGCTCAATAATGACAATGCAACTGTTGTGTACTCAGAAGAATGCCTGCTAAACCGAAGAATGCCTGGCCAAACCATGTACAGTCTCTTACTAAATGGCATCTCTGTAAGCCTTTTGGAGTATCACATCTTTATCTAAAAAAGAGAACAAAAAAATTTAAAGTAATAAATGATTTACATCATCCATCTAGCATCATACTATTACTAATAGATATCAACTGTGCAACTGCAGGCTTTTTAAAAAATATTATTAAAAGGATTTTTTGCTTCAGTTTGCGAAACTTGCAGTATGGTAAAACTTTCTTGTTTTTGTGTAATATAAAATATTTTGTAAGCTCTGTGACAGTTTTATTGGGTTAAAGCTATTGTTATGTCAATGCACCTGTGCTGAAGAGAAGGACAATTTAGGATGGACAGCAACATGTTATATGAAGGATAACATCAGTCATTCCTGCTGTCAGTCATCTGTAGAAGAGGCTATATAACAAAATTTAGGACTCAAGCTAAAGAACAAAAAGGAATGAAGGTAAGGAATATACTCCATGCAGGAGGTCGTTTCTCCTCTTTAGCCCTTACGAAATGGGATAAGGTCAAAGACAGCTAGGGAAGGATCATAAACCTAATCTTAATTGTGTTAACAAAAATATGCTTACTTGTAACATGTTGCGTTCTTTGGTGTCTTGTAAATATTTCTGCCAGAGTAAGACTATTCGACTTGTGTCATCTCTCTCTCAAAGACCAATAAATTAAAGGAAAGAAAAATAAATGAAAGAGAACTCCAAGGAAAATATGCTTAGGGGTTCAAAGTTAATGCCACTAGCAGATATGCAATGCCAAGATCTTCTTTTTTTGTGTGAAAAACTGAGAAATGTATTTTTTATTAAAAGAATTATAATCTATTTACATTTGTATAACTCATTTCTCTAATTTAAGCACCATTTTTTTCAATCTTTAATAAAATAAATTGACTGGTCAGGTAATTCTAAACTTTTACTTTCAACCTCATTAAAACTTTTGTGAAGTTAAACCACAGAATTCTAAAATAGATAAAAAATATGGGTCAGATCTATGGATCCTGACTTTCACATTGAAGAAAAACAGCTGCAAAAAAATTTAAATTGTTTTACCATATATTTGACAAACAGATAATTCCTACTGTATATTTTAAAAATGAAGAAAGATAGATTCCCAAAAGTATTTCATAAAACTAGTAGAATACTGATATCAACACCATAAAAGGAAACTATGATAAAGGAATATTATAGAAAAATATTTTGGGTACAGCTGCAAAAATCCTAAATAAAATATCAAGAACTAATACATCACTATATTAATATATATGTTATATATATATATGCATACACAGGCATATGTATATGCATGCCTACACACACAAAGCATGGTTTATCTCAAGATAAAACACTTTGATAAATAATTTGTTAGTGACCTTGAGAGTGAGGGAAACAAGCTTTCTCAAACATTATTGGTAGGAGTATAAATTGGTGCAATCTCTGTAAATTAGAACAATTTGTCTATAGGTATCATAATACCAAATATATGACTTTTTAAATCAGCATTTTGTTCTCATTTCTTATAAAGATTTATACATGTGTTAATTACATATAAATAAGCATATTCATTGCAGTATAATTTATACCACCAAAATATTGAAATAAAGTAAATGTTTTCCAGCACAAAAAAAAAGAAATGGTCAAGTAAATTGTGACATATCAATCTAATGGAATTCAGCAGAACTGATAAAATAAATAAAAGGAAATTTAGATGAATCACTATTTTTAAAATCCAAATATATATTTTTAACTAAAAGACAAAATACATTATGTGTACAGTATGCAATTCTTCATGCAAAAGCAATGCACAATTACATATGTTTGAAAATGTATAGAATATCTCTGAAAATAAAATAATTAACAGTGTTCACTTCTTGAGAGGAGAACTGCGGGGTTAGAGAAAGGAAATGCAATATTAATCAGGCCTTTTTATTTTCTGTAGTTCTGATGTTTTGACATGTGAAGCCTTACAGACTCTGGAAAGAATGCCCCTTCCAAGGCTGGAGATGGTAATTTACTTGTTTGCACACCTTGCATAAGCAAACCAACCAATCCAGAGCCCAAGCTCAACCACCTGCTTTATATTTTATGGAGCTCTTATACCTTGGCCACTATTCCCCTATCCTAAATACCACAAGGCCAGATACCAGACAATGAGGGATGACCTTTATTCCCAGACATCCCTGAGATTATTCAACTAGCCAATCCTACATGTATCTACCCTGTCTCCTTCCCATGGGAACCACAATAAAGGCTCTTGCTCATGTGTTATCCTTGTTCCCTCTACCTCTTGACCTACCCTGGTGTTTCCCTTTGTGGCCCTCTGTGATGTAGTGTGCCCCCTCCCGAGAACTGTGAGAAACAAACTATGATTTCAATGTCAGTCTTCTCCTGGTCTGTTGGCTCACCATAACTGAATAAAAATAAAACTTCTATTGTAAAATAAAATGATTGGAAAATATTTCTTATTGCATGCCTTTTATCATTTTTGCTATTAATATTTTACCATTTGCAGGTATTATCTATTTAAATACTTTATAAAAGAAGAAGCTAAACTTCATGATATAGTCTCAGCAATTTCTGACATGTATTAATAGCAGCAAAAATCTCAAAATAAATGTCATCATTACTGAAAAGTGAGGAATATATGTTGTAGTAAAATCCAGAGTAAAGTACTGAACTATGTGTTATTACATGTTATCCAAGAAACAAATATTTCCTTGTCAATAAAAATATAAAAGGACTGTACTGGGGAAATATATAATATATGAGAAAACAAAATATCTGAAGAAATGGAAAGATATGTAGTGTTCATATGTGTGATGACTTAATGCGGCAAAGAAACCAATTTTCTCTAAATTTATCAATAATTAAATGTAATTCCAATTAAAATTTCTACCCAGTTGCTTGTAGCTTTCATAGGAAAAGTTTAAAAGCCAAAAATAGACAATTAGTTTTAAAGAAGATAAAAAGGGACTCTCTATATTCAACATTAAGAATTATTATAAAGCTAGAAGTTATTATAAAATGATGTTGGGTAGGCACAAGGATAGATTAATTAAATGATGTGCTGAAGGAGCCCAGAATAACACCTACTGTATAAGGAATCCAGGATAGGAAAGTGGTAACATTACAAATCAGCAGAAAAGAATGAACTCTAATAAACAGTGCTAATAAAATCACTTATCAATAGGGAACATAAAAGAAAATTACATCTCTAATGCACATCATTCATAAATAAATTCCAGAACTTATATTAGCCAAATATGTAAAATAAAATTTTTACAGTTTCAAATAAAATATTTGTGAAAATCATGGTGGTATTTGGGTGGAATAAACCATAAAGAAAAAGAAAAAATAAATAAAATTTTGGCTTACTGGGCTCAATTTCCACCCAACTTCCAGGATAACTTTCTTCTGGGCTTTTAGGACTCAAAAGAGCACAACCATTGTGTTAGACAATCTTAATTTAATGCAAGACTCCTCTGATTTCTACAAAACTTCCATGAGAAAGGAAGACAGGGCAAAATTTTTTCCAATTGACAGGTGAGTAACTGAGGCATGGAAAGATTAGTATTTTTTGCCTGAGGCCATGCATGGCTGAAAAATGATGACCTAAAAGGATTTACTAATCATAAATCTTTTAATTGAGCCTCATATTAACATATATAAAATGTCAGCCTTCATATATTCTGGTATTGTATAGTACTACAATTATTATCCTCTGGGAGTTATCCGATGTCATTTAAAAACATTCACTCATTTTGAAAATCATAATATTTTGTTTCTGAAATCAGCATCTTGTAGATTTGTAATAAAACATGAGTACTGAAACTTCACTGAACATCAAATAACAGTTTCAAATTTATGTTAGCACTAGCAGCAGGAGATGAATCATAACAACATCGGTATAAGAGCTGCATCTCTACATGGGAAATCTTCAAAGCACAATTAGCTCTATTAACTTATTATAATATGAATGTGCCTGGACTCAGTGGAGTTACAAATTGTCCTCTGTGTTTCAGTATTTTTTTCTCCTTTTGAATAGGAAATGTAGTCAAAGCTACCACAAATAACCCTCATTAAAGAATAAGATGACTGAAGCTTTGATATCAGTTTAAAAGAATACACTAGACTTCTTATATTGATTTTTCCTGTAAATAAAACAGATAGTGTTCAGAACAGGCATGGTTTAATCACAAATATCTCCCAACCAGCTGTTTAAGTGTTGTGGAAAGCATTTTTACACCAAATAGTCCAATCAGAATTAATATTTCCTTACCAATTGTGAATTAGAGTATTTATGTTAAAAAAAAAATCTAGTGTATATGTTATACCGAGTTCCTTGAGGAAGGAGGTTATTTTCCCCACCACTTTTCAAACCTCCCATAACTGTATATAGCCTTGATACATAATAGTTCAAAAAGTATAAAATTTTCATGTACTAAGGTTGTCCAGTGCAATGGTTGGGCTATAGATATTGCAAGGTCTTTTTCTTTTGTCTTTTCCTTAAAAAAAAAAAAAAATCTGTTTGTCAAAAGGTTTCTCTGTTACTTGTATTTTTCTAATGTAATGTATTAAAGCTTTGTGTAATTCAAATATCTCATGTTCTCACTTACAAATGGGAGCTAAGCTATGGGTACACGGTGGGGGTGGTACAGAGTGGAATAATAGTCATTGAAGACTCCAAAAGTGGGAGGGTGGTTGAGGGGTGAGTGATGAAACTTGTCTAATGATTACAACATACACTATTCAGGTGATAGGTACCAGACTTCACCATTATACACTATACCCACATAACAAAACTACACTTGTACCCCCTAAATCTATTGAAATAAAAAAAAAATCCACACACTTTATTTGAGTGAGCATGCATGATATTTTAGGGCCTGAATTAAGAGATTATTTATATTATATCTTATAATTTTCATACAACTTAGATGTAGGTATCATTATTTTTCATTTTTAGATGAGAAAACAGAAGTTTACGTAGGTTAAGTAGTAAATTTCCCTAATCCACATAGTTACTAAGAGTTGGGGCTAGGATTCAAACCATTTCTTTATGATTTACTAACAACCATCATGGCTAAATAGAAGGGTACTTAGTTATGTAGTTAGGTTTCCTTCATTGCATCATTAATATTTTAAAGCACTTTTAATTTTTTAAAAAGGCAAGAGTATTGGCTTTTCAGGTTATGAGCTGCCATCTTAAGTTTCATGCATCTTTGTTTCCTGGACTCATAAAGCATGTTTTTCTTGTTGTAGCCAGAGGTTTCAAGTATCTCAGACAATGAGATACTTGATACTATCTCATCATAGGCCAGAGAGAAAAAAAAAATGCTTTCACATTCTTTGGTTAATCAAGCATCTTAATTGTTCCTGGAACTGTCTGTTCTCATCAAATTTATTTTCAAATTCATTGATAATCAGTGTTGCTGCGAAATTAAAGTTAGAATTCTAATTACAAGAAATGACAGTGAGCACGCTTTTAATTATTGAATATTCAATGCACTCTGTTTGTTTGGTTTGATTTAAGGAACATCTACCTGGATAAGCAAGCTAATAAACTACCTGTTTGTTCTGAAATATGATTTATACACAGTGCAACTTTATTCTTATTTTTGGAAATTAATTCTGTAGGGGAAGGAAAATAATTTGTTCTTCAACCCTCATAGGTTCTTAGTTGGAACAGATCCCTGAAACAAAAAGACAGGTAAGAGAAAATCAAACAAATTTATTAACAGGTATATTTCATATATACATGGGAAATATCCAGGGGAATGAGTAGCTCTCGAAGAGGTGGTTTTGAATTTCAGCTTTTATAGTATCTTCAAGAAAGAAAAGTGAATTTTAAGAATTTGTGTGAAGATAAATAAACGGCAGATAATGAGTAATTAGTGAATCTTGTCAACATAGATTGTTCTGGTACTATCACCAGGCCAATAAAGGTCTAAATTTGTCTTCAATGGTTAACCTTTGCTCTCCCTGGTTGAGAGGAGAAACAAGATATCTTCTGACTTTGTAAAACTATGTACTGCTTTTAGGCAAGTGAAGGTCAGAGAGCTTTACTGCATCTGCTTCTAAATTCCCTTCAGCTCAATAACCCTTTGTATTTTGTGTTTGGAGGTGGCATAGTTTAGTCTTTTACAATTTTAAAAGAGCAGATAAATTAAGATGTATAATTTTAAAAGTTAAGATTGAAGAACTATTTACTTGCTAAAGATTAGATTGAGTATTTAGCTCTCTCTGTATGTATATGGATATGCACACTCAAATATAAAACTAAAATATATAAGATATAATAAATTCACATAACTAATGCATATATTAACTGATATATTATAAGTATGTGTATATATTAATATGTGTATACACACACATATGGAGTAAGTATGGAGGTAAATAACACCTCATCTATTTTGTGTAGTATACACTTCAGTTAAGGATTAATCTGATTTTAAAAAATGAACATTATAATAATGATTTCCCTATTCTCTGAGATGGCTTTTTTCCCCCCTAGGATTATTTTTTTCTTACATTTTGCAATTTTCAGTAGAGATCTGGAGTTTAAAAAATAAAAGTTAGCTAAAAAGGAAAGAATACTGAAACACTTACAAATAAGGTGGACTCATTTTATGTTTCTATATTTTTTTCCTAAAACAATCATCTATTTCATCCTTAAGTATTTCTCCAGAATTACTTATTTCCAGCCAAAAGGAAAAGTACAGTGCTTGCCATGAAGATATATTTTTTTAAATATTTAGTGCACCAGGCATTTAGAGAGAAAATTTCCTCTCAAAGTTAATTTAGATATGTTGTTCTATGTTATTGTATTGGCTTTCAAGTGCTCAGACTTGAATGGGACTGTTTCAATTTTAACAAAATTGGAAGCTGTGCTATATTGCGAATGATTTTTAAAAATAATATTTATTTGGATACTTTAAAAAAATTACTTTCAAAAATTGTACTTTTCTGGTGGCTGTGGTGGCGCATGTCTGTAATACCAGTAATTCCAGAGGCTAAGGTGGGAAGATCACTTGAGCCCAGAAAATCGAGGCCAGCCTAGGCAACATAATGAAACCCATCTCTAAAACTAATAGTAATAAAAATAAACAAATAAATTTTACCTTTTAGTTGGTTAAGTACTTTTGCATGTATTACCTCTTCTAATTTTCATAACAACTCTATATAGAAGTTAATATGTTGGCTTTAAAGATGAGGAAATAGAAGTCGAGTAATGAGTTTTGCTCATAATGCTACTCACTGGCAAGCCTAGAATTGCCTTTAATTTAACCTATTAATTTATTCATCCAACCAAGAATTCTTCCTACTGCTTAACTATATGCATTTTTGGATGTGGTAACCAATTAGTTGTCAACTCATCCACCCTCCCCCATTTTGTAACAAACATAATTAGCGGCATTGAATCTCTTCTTAGCTCCAGGGATTGGACTTCGGTCATTCTAATCAGCAAAGTCTCATCTCTCTTTCTATTGGTAGTGTTTTAGGGAAGGATTTAGAACCCTGGCCCAGGTCAATCAACAGCCACAATGACTGGCTCAGGAGTAGTCACCTAGGTTGTTCAATGATGGTTGAAGCGAAAAGTTTTCATCTGATGTTTGAGGAAGAGATTCTTGCACTCTCTTTGAGTCTGAACAGAGAACCATGTCCTTTCTGGAGCTGATGTTAGTTGTCACTGGAAACAAAAGATAGCAAGCTCACAGTGAAGAAGGCAGAACAGTAGAAAGAATGCAACTGGATTCTTAGTTGTCACCCATTCAGGGTTCTGGATCATACGGATGCTGACAATAACCCTACTTTTTAAATATACAAGTCACACGGAGTAGTTAATTCCGTCTATTGTCTAAAGCCACTTTCTATTACATTTCCTTTTACCTACAATTTAAAGACACAGATAAATTCTAATATTATGTTACCTCCTAAGCTAAAAATAAAAGTTCCTTTTTCTTATATACAAAGGCAAATAAAAACACTGTCTAATTTATAGTCAGAAAGTTGTTAATTTATTTAAATGGAATGTTAGATATTGTTTTATTGACTTTATTTAACAGTGTATCTTCTTATTGATTTTTCCTTCTGACTCTTTGCAATGTAAGACGTGCTATGCAGCAGTTTTTCTCAAATGAGGTTGTAGACGGCGATGAAATTTCCAAACGTCCAGTCTGCTGTGATTAAGAAACAGAGATATGCAAGACTTCAGTTCCTGTCAATCACTCTCACAGATCACAGCTGAAAACATCTTTGTCTCAAGACAGTTGTCAGTCTGAAAATTACCACCCAAAGTGTAGGACAGTTGTTTGGATTAATGACAAAATGACTGGCTGAGCTAGTAAAATGCATATTTGGTCATATTTGGAAGTAAATACATGAATAAACGTCGCCAGGTTTAACAAAATGAATAAGTGAAGTAGACAGCTGAGGCCATAACCTATCTCAAGAAGGTTAAAGGTAGACAGATAAGAGCAGAAGTGCCATGTGTTTAAAATGAAGCTCCTAGACCTATCAACATAAACTTGGGATCAGAAAACTTCAGAATGTCAGAATACAGAAGAGAAATTTGGATCTTTAAAATTAAAATGGAATAGGCTTTCAAGATCAAGTAAATAGATGTCAAATCTAAGTAGTGATACACATATGAGTCAGAATGCAATCTGAATATAGGGGAAGTATGATAATCTGAAGAGGCAAGGTGTGAGAAACTTTGAAAGATATATAAGCAAGCCCTGGATAACTATGCTGTTTAAAAATGACTTGAATCCCATCCTTCCCAGTATGTTTCTCATAGCCAATTTTAACATATGGAACTGTATTTTCTGTGTCTGATACCCAGGTCTATTAGTTCTCTTCCTTTGTCATTATTTACCAAGAATCTGTTATCTAAAATAGGCATTTATTGACTCTTTACATTTTAGGCTGATTGTGTTGGATCAGATGAAGACAGAAGTGATTGAGTAAATGTAGGTTGAGGTATCATATTATTATCTCCAAAGGTAACTGCATAGTATTTTTTTAGTTTTTTAAAAAATTTAGTCAACTACCCCCCTCCATATCTAACCGAGAAGCCACTGATTTATTCTCTGTTCTTATAATTTTGTCTCTTCAAAATTTCACAAAAATGAAAACATATAGCATGTAGACCACTGAATTTGGTTTCTTTTATTTAGCAAAATGTAATTAAGATCCATCTGTGTCATTACTTGCATCAATATGAATCCAAATTTATTCCTTTTGATTGATAATAGTTCAAACAGTTCAAACATATCCCATTCAATTGATGTACCTTATTTTATTTGTCTATTCTCTAGTAAGGACATTTGATTTGTTTCCAGTTTGGGGTTATTATGAATAGAATCTCTATACACATTCTACAAAAATTCATGTACATGTTGTTTTGTGTGTGTGAACAGAAATTTTCAATTCTATTCAGGAAATACCTCAAAATACGACCACTTGTAAATAAAATAAGCATAGGTTTAACTGCATAAGAAACTATGAAACTGTTTTCCAGAACAACAGTTCCAGTTTCATTCCCAGCATCAACATATAGGAGAGTTCCAGATGCCATATATCCTTGTCAACATTTGTTTCCCCAGTTTTTCCTTCTGGTGTTTTTTTTTTTTTTTTTTTTTTTTAGTCATTAGCCATTCTAATAGTTACATATCCTTTTTTGACATCTGTATAGTTTCTTTGGTGATGTATTCAAATCTTTTATTTATTTACATTGGATTGTTTATTCTCTTATGATTGAGTTTTGAGGGTTCTTTCGGTAGTCTGGATACAAATACTTTGCCAGATGTTTGATTCGAAAATATTTCTCTCAGTCTGTTGCATGTCCTTTATTTTTCTTAAAAGTGTCTCTAAAATTTTAGAAGTTTTTAATTTTGATAAAGTCTAACTTATCAATTTGTTTTTAGTAGATTTTGGTGTTTTATCTAAGAATTTTTTGCCTAAGTCAAGGTCACAAAGATTTTTCCCATGATTTCTCCTGGAAGTTTTATAGTTGTAGGTTTTTCACTTATGTTTATGACCATTTTGAGTAACATTTTATTATAAGGTATAATATATGGGTTGAGGTTCATTTTTTTTGGAATAGACATATTCAAATATTCCAGCATCATTTTATTGTTAAAAAGGCTACCCTTTAACCATTGAATTGCCTTTGCATCTGTGTCAACAATCAGTTAAACCCCATTGGGTGCTCTTATTTGTAAACTATACGTTCTGTTCCATTTATATTCTAAATTTGGGTTTTTTTGTTGTTTTTTCTTTTCAAACTTGTCTATTGTAATTCAAATGCTGTTCCACAGAAAGTTTTGGATTGAGTTGTCAATGTCTACATAAGTTTCTAATGGGAATTTAGGAAAAGTTAGATTGGATGGAGAATGACATCTGAATGATATTGAGTCTTCTAATTAATGAACACTGTATATCTCTGCATTAGTTTAACTTTTCTCTGGTGTCTTTCATATTTATTTCTACGTTTCAACAAAAACATTCTTCTCATATTGTCTTAACTTTTATATCAGAATTCCATGCATTGCCATCCTATTATAAATGGTATCATTTTCTTTCTTGATTTGATTTTTGATTATTCATCTTTATTATATGGAAAGGAAATTAATTTTTACCTACTGACTTGTATCCTCTGACTTTATAGCCTCAATTATTATTTATTAATTTTCAGTTTTATGGCTACTACTTATTTTCTTGTCTTATGACCTCCAGTAGGACTTCAAGTACAATGTTATATAGAAGTTATCTTCCTGTTATTAAATTTTTGTTTAGTTCTTTTATGTTCAAATAATATACCTGTTATGATTTCAGTTCATTTAAGTTTGTTAAGGTTTGTTCTACTGTCCAGATTATGGTCTAACTTCTTGAATGATTCATGTGTTATTGAGAAAAATAAAGTATGTTTATACTCTGATATTTGTAGGTAGAGTGTTTTATAAACATCAGTTAAGTCAACATGATGGATTACGTTGTTCAGTTTTCTATAGGCTTGCTGATTATCCTTCTACTTTTTAAATTTATTTTTGAAAGATAGATGTTGAAGTATACAAGTAATACTGTGGATTTGCCTATTTCTCCATCCAATTCTGTCAGCTTTGTTTCATCTATTTTGAAGCACTGTTGTTAGGTGCATGCATATTTAGAATAATAATGCCCTCTGTGAACCGTCTGCCATTACATAATGGCCCTCTTTATTCCTGGTAATATTTCTTCTTTTGAAGCTTACTTTGTCTGATATTAATATAGACACTCCTGCTTTCCTTTGGTTAGTAATTGCATGGTATATAATTTCCCTATTCTCTCATTTTTTATTCATCTATCATTTTATATTCCTTATGGTAACCACAAAGCAAAAAACTATGAGATATACAAATTATAAAGAGAAAGGAATCAAACAGCACTACAGAAAATAACCAAATGACAAAGATAAACAAGAGAGGAAGAAAGAAACAAAGCATCTAAAAACACCAGAAACAATTAACAAAATGTCAGTAGTAAGTTTTTATATATCAATTGTTACTTTGAGTGTAAATGGATTAAATTCTCCAATCAAAAGACATAAAGTGGCTGAATGGATAAAAAATATGATCCAACTACATGCTGCCCACAACAGTGCCTCTGGTATTAGACTCCTTTGGTTTGAATAAGTACCTTTAGCATTTCTTTTATAGCAGATGATGAAGTCTCTTATTTTTCATTCAACAAAAAGATGCCTTTATTCACTTTAATAAATGAAGAATATTTTTGTTGCATATAGAGATATGAACTGAAACTTTTTTCTTTAAGTACTGTAAAGATGATCTAACACTGTCTTGCGCAATCCTCCATGGTTTCTGATGAGAAATCAGCAGTCAATTGAATTATTGTTTTCCTACATGTAATATGTTATTTTCTGTAAATACTTACACATTGTTTACTTTTATTTTTTATATTTTTCTTTCAGCAGGCTTATTATAATGTATCTAGGTATGTTTTTTGTGCATTACCCTGTTTGGGGCTCTCGGAGTTTTTGAAATCCCTAATTCACTCATTGAGGTCATCTCAGAGTAGTCACATGTTGATTTTCTATTCCCTTGAGAATTGGTCACATTTTTTTTAATGGCTATTAATTTTCAACTGTATCTTAGCTGTTTTAAATATTTTGTCTTGAAACACTGAGTCTGTTGAGGTATGCTAATTTTTTAGAGTATGCCAATTTTTGGATGTTTTGTTTTATTTCTTTAACAGGTAATAGATCTGTACATATATGACTCAGGATTTGTTCTGACACCTATGAAGTGTTTTACGTTGTAGTTAAAGTCCCAGATTCTTTGCTGTGCTGCCTTGAGTCTGCCCCTCACACACATAGCTAAGGACAAGCCAAGTTTTTGTGCTGGTTGATACTCAGAACTAGGGGGTTCCTTTATTCCATCTTTTTTCTATTAGAACTTCTCCCCCAATCTTCACATTTAATGGAAACTATTTTGCTTATTGCTGAAAAAAGCAAAGTTTGTGTTGTATATTTTGCTGCCCACACAGTTGCATAACTATGCAATTTAGGCCTGCCTTCAGAAAAAGACAGCAAAAAAAAAAAGAGGGAAAAATCACTACTGTATTTACTCCCATTGAGTTCTTTTTTGAAGTTTCAGTCCCTTTGACATCAATCAAGAGCACTGAATCTTGACTCAGGTTCTTTCCACACCCAAAGCTTCCTGATTCCTACCTCTTGCCTTCAAACACATCACTGGGCTCGTGCCTGCTTGTCTCACTAAGATCCACTGAATACAGCTTTTGATTCATCTTAAAACACAAATGTATCTGAGAAATGTAAATTTAAACATTTGAGTTTATTTATACTTCAGGATGCAGAAGGCTCTGAAGAAAATGTAGCAGGGATGGCAGAGAAGACGGCACAGATGACAAACTGCCGAAATTATAATTTTGCCTTAATTGAAATGTGTATTCAACCTACATAGACATACAGTGCTCAGATACACAGCAAATTCAAATAGGGTACAGACAAGTTCATAGACGATGATTTAGAATGGAGTATATTAATGATCTAGTGGCATACAGTGCAATAGTCCCTCCTTATCTGCAGTTTTGCTTTGCACAGTTTCAGTTACCCAAGGGTAACTATGCTCCACAAATATTAAATTGAAATTTCCAGAAATAAACAATTCATAAACAGTTGTAAACTGTGGGCCATTGTGAGGAACATGATGAAATCTCATGTTGCCTATTCTGTCCCTCCCAGAATGTGACTCATGCCTTTGTCCAGCTTATCTGTGTAGCAGATGCTAGGCGTCCATTAATCACTTACAGTGTCTCCGTTATCAGATTGACAGATTACAAGACAAAGGTTGAATACAGTACAATAAGATATTTTGAGAGAGGGGGAGAGAGAGGGAGAGACAACATTCACATAACTTTTGTTACAGTATATCGTTATGATTGTTCCATTTTATCGTCAGCTATTGTTAATCTCTTACAGTGCCTAATTCATAAATTAAACTTTATCATAGGTATGTATGCATTGGAAAAAACATAGTATATAAATAGGGTTTGGCATCCGCTGGGGGTCTTGGAACATATCCTCCAAAAATAAGAATTACTGTGCCACAATCACCTAAAGAATTTTTCTGAAAATATATTTGACTATGCATATTTTAAGACCAAAAAAGCCATATATGTTTTAAGAGAGTTGCTTCCAGTGAGCCAAAAAAAAGGAAATCTCATCATGAGTTGATGATTTGTGCCAAATCTGCCTTTCAGGAACAGAAAATTGGTATTCAGATTAAAAATTAAAATGTGTAGAATTGTGAACTACCTATACACATTTGGACATTTATTGACTTAGGAAAGAAATTCAGTGAAAAGTAGTTCAATAATGAACATTTTTCTGGGCAGCTAAAGCTTATAAAATTCCAATATAATTAAACTTTTGAATAAAAAATAGACTCAAATGTCTTCCATTAGCTTATGTTTGAAAAAAATGTATATTCTGATTAAAATAATAAATGAGTTAATTTTGTTTAGTATTTTCTGTGTTTTTCTTCTAATTGATGAGATAACCCAGAGTTGAGTTTTTTGTTTCCCCACATCGGTATTTTGTTTATAAACACTTCTCAACAAGAAAAAATTAAAAGTCCATATTTAAGAATTTTTAAAGACTAAAACGTAATCATTTTATTTTCTACTTTTAATATCAATGTTTGATATGATAAAATAATTTTATCCTATTACTTCAATGACTGCTTTTAGGCAAGAACATTATGCTGGTCAGTATCATCGCCCACCACCACTGCAAGATGTCCATTTTCTAAGGCTGTGAGTGTTTTAACTTACGTGGCAAAATGGACTTTGCAGATTTGATTGAGTTGAAGACCTTGACATGGGCAATTATGCAGGTGGACCCAATGTAGTCAGAAGGGTCAGAAAAGGAGATGAGAGGACAGCAGCAGGGATCAGAGCCAGAAGGAGAGAATGGAACAGAGGAGAAGCTGCCACACTACCGGCTTGAAGAAGTAGGAAGGGGTATGGGCCAAGGACTGTAGGCAACCTCTAGGAGTTGGAAAAGACATGGAAGCAGATTCCCTCCTAGATTCCTTAAAAAGGAATGGAGCCCTGCTGCATTTCAGTCCAGTGAGAATGATTTTCATTTCTTACTTCCAGACTTATAAAATTGTTTGCAGCCAATAAGTTTGCGGCAATTTGTTCAACAGCAATAAGAAACCAATAGAATCATCCTGATGTAAAGTTCCAGAAGTAGTATTACTAAATTTCTTATTATTTTGTTGAATCCAAAAACAGGCTTTGTTTTTCTTCCCAGGTTTAATCAATGGTCCAAAATAGATTAATTTTAAAACACTGCTCTAAGAATAAAACGTGTTAATATTTGTGTAATATTTAAAAGCTATAGTAGTTGATGCTTACGATGAACTTAGTGAGTAAATGAAGGAGCCATGCGGTACCTTTACAACGTGGTCCCAAATTCTTTGACACTGCTTTCACTATGGGGTGAGTCTATAGCACCTCCTCTAGAATCTAGGTTCTGCGATTACTTGACCAATAGAAAATGGTAAAACTGATTTTTTTTCTGGGTCAAGTCCTTAAGAAACTAGTAGTTTCTTCTTCCTGTATTTTTAGATATTCTCTGTTGGAACTTATCTATAATACTATGAGGAAACCAACCCAGGCAGAGGCCTAAATGTAAAGGAACCAACAGCCAGAACCAGTTTACCAGCCATGTGAGTGAGTCACCTTGAAATTGGGTCTTCTAAGCCTGTTGGACCACCTTACATTATCCAGCATAGAGCACAGATAAACGGTACCCACTGAATCCAGCCAAAAATTGAGATTCATGGACAAAAATTAAATGATGTTTTATTAAGCCACTATTTAGAGGTAGGTTTTTAATGCAGCAAGAGTTAATTGGAATAAGTCATAAGCATTCTTATCTGATTTCTATATTATAAACATTTGGAGTCTTTAAAAAGTTTCTATTTTAAATAATACATATTATGAATCAACATAAAAAGTGATTATGGAAAAAAATGACTTCTTTCAATAACTAAAACTCAGAAATCTTTTGTGACTTTTGAGAATATTCAGAAACTATTGTTTGGAAAGTGGTGACACAGTATGTCACAGCATTTGTCAGTTACTTGAGGGAATTGAAAAGTGCAGTCTGGGAATAAAAATGCATATCCCATCTTCCTTGTAGCTCAATAAATATGAAGCCAAATATGTCTTTCTGTATCATTATAATAAAATATATTTTGATAATATTTCCAGGGTTAAATTTAAATAAACAATTCTGTAAATTTCTTAGTCTTTTCCATCATCAGTCTCACACGTTGCTGTCTCTCACTTATCTCCAAAATATAAGCCCCTTAGGCTTAAAATTTGATGTGACATAAAATCCATGAATCTAGGATTCTTTTCTTTCTATTCTATTCATGAACACGCAGTGGCTTCACATTGTACATGATGGAGTCCAGCTTTCTCTGTCCAGTCCGCACAGGGACCAAAGGATTCCCCTCTAGTCACTGCAGAAGTTAACTGTCAAAAGATGGCTTGTGAAGCTGAGATTTAAGCAGTATTCTGTTTTGTCTGAGAACTACACTTTTCGTATATATTTCAAGACATTGAAACTTCATATTAGCTTTTGCTCAAAATAATATGAAACAAATATAAAAGTAATTATATGGGATTTTAATATCTTAGTGACGACACTCTTTCTAGATTTACGAGTCGTATATTTTAAATCCTTTAGTATGTCTCCTCTGTTAATATCTGTCCTATTTCTCCATGAATCATGAAAGTGTCCTAGAAATTTCCTAAGTTTGGGATTTCAAAAGTACCCCTCATGTACTTTTTCCTTTACTCAGAAGCACAAAAAACACAAACAACTAGATCATATCACATTACCATGTTTTATTTTGTGTTAGAGATATATTGTTTCCAAAATAAGTAGCTTCAGGCTGTTTGCTTCTAATTGGATCCACAGAGAAAGGCTCTCTGCCTTTCATTTAGTGAAATTTGACTGATTTTAAAATAAAGAATTTAAAAACTTTGTAACATTCATCACTCAATTGGTATTTCTTGTAAAGTTTAAATCATATTCAGATTGAAGATAATTTGATGACCATGATTGATCCTTATGTTATTAATATTCATAGCAACTCTAGTACCTCATGTATGAATGCATATGATTTTAGAAATAGGACCAATTCCAGTATAAGTTTTGCGATAGTATTGTACCTATAATAAGCACAATGTTAAGAGAATATAGAACTTTACTATGATGTTAAATAGCAGATTTTTTGAAGAAAAGGCTGGTCTCTCATGACTAAAATTAATTGAAAGGCTCTAAATGTGTGTAGAATTCTCTTGGACTTAACTATAAAATGTTCAGTGTCAAGACAATCATCTTCCCTATAGGTGGACAGTAAGTTGTACCTTTTTCCTCTCTTTTCCTCTAAATACCGGGTTCCTTGATAAACTCCTGCCCATCTTGCTTTTGCCACTTGAGTCAGTATTGATTAAGTGGCAAATGCCCCAATGCCCCAATGCCCCAATGCCCCAATGCTCCAATGCTAGCACTCCTCTCTGCTGATATAGAGATGCTGGACTAGGTTCCTGCAAATGCTACAGTCCTGCCCACAGCTGGCATTCAAATCCACTCCAGCTCAGCCATGTTTAGCCAATGTTCCTAATCCAGAACAACCTTGCCAAAGAGGCTATGTCTGTAGTGGCCTTGGAATGGCCTCTTCCAGAATCAAAATCAGTCCTTGTAATGGTCCTCAATAATCCTTACTGCCTAGTATTCCATTTAAAAGTACCCTCCCACATCAAATCAGGGCAACTCTGTATGCCTATTATAATACAGCAGAAAAGATGTTTTTGACTTCCAAAGCGAGGCCATACAAGGAATAGCACCTTCTGTTTTTGGCTCTAGGGTAGCTTATTTTGGAAGAAGTTAGTCACCCTTCCATGAGGACATTCACCAGCCCCTTAAAACATGACCAAGCAGAGAGAAACTGAGACCCCAGGAACTGAGAGCCAAGAAGTCTCAGGTGAAAGGTCATATTAAGGATATAGCTGTTCAACAGATGTCAGACAGCCTTAAGGCATCCCTCTAATAATTAAGAGGAAGAGAGAGAATTAAAAGGTAAAAACACAAGAAAAAAGCAAATAAACAAACAAAAAAATCTTATAAATGCCAAAGACATCATTAGTCTATACTAAAAACTCATTTAGGCTTAACACACTCTTAAGTCTTAATTTTTCTTTAAGGAATAAGTAGGCTGAGAACACGACACTATCTCTCAAGAAGGGTATAGTTTTCAATAGCTACTTTATGTGTGTCCAAGGTAGAGAAAGGAGGTGGAAAAAACTCCTATAAATCTCATACATAGTAGTCAAAGGTCGTGGAGGGAATTGAACAAAGGGGCTTGTTGTAGAAAGTAGAATCAGAGGTTAGTCATGGACTTTTAACCCCTCAAGGGTAGGAGGGCCTGACATATATCTTCATAAAAAACTAATTTTTCATAGGTGCCAATGTTAGGTAGATAGTTAGAATCTCTGGTTCTTCTAGGATCAAGGGTACCCTGCTTTGGTGATGTCTCCAGCAACTGCTCCACCTGGGAAGAAGGATAAGCGTGGGCACTTTGTTTTGGTGTTACCCCACCCTTAATCCAAGAAACTGGTACACCTGGGGCAGGAGAGCTGCCCTACTTTGGTGATATCTCCAGCAACTGCTCCACCTGGGAAGAAGGGTAAGCGTGGGCACTTTGTTTCAGTGTTGCCCCACCCTTAATCCGAGAAACTGGTACACCTGGGGCAGGAGAGACTGCTTTGTCAATATGGGAATTCCCCATCCCAAGCATGGTAGGCTTTGGAAAGTGACCCAGAGTAACCTAAGGGTAATTATCATATCATTACCTTAAATCTACATTGTGGTTCACTATGACCCCCGTGGGCTTTCAGAGAGGGAGCTTGTGTCCACAGATGGAATTTTGAGGACACCTGTTGATTATTTGGTACTATCCCACACCTCCCAAGAGCCCGCCCCCAGACCAGGCCAATAAAAGGAAACAATCCCAGAATTCAGAGAGAGTGAGTTGGTCTGTCTCTCTCCCTTCGTGGAGACAGACCTGTTTTGTTCTACAATAAAGAGCTGCTCTTGTGAAACTGCTTCCTGCCTCGGGTTATTCCATCTTATAGACCCTGCTGGTGATTTTTCCAAGGTAATAGTTTGGACTTGACACTTTATTATCATCAATTTAACCATGTATTATCATTTCTTTGGATATGTTACCCAGACCTTTGGGGTCCCAGAACTTACTACCTTCTGAAAGTTGTTCCATAAATAGACAAAGTGTAGTAATCCCGTGCCCGTAGTGTGTCTGGTCATTCTTCCACCAAGAGCTCACAAGAACTGAGGGCAGACTCCACCCTGACACCATGGTCTAGGAATTAAGTCAATGACTTATAATTATGTGCTTGGTTGTAAGTTGTGAGACTTTCCATCTTAAACACAAATGGGCTTCCTCAAAGCAATTATTTACTATGGTTTCAAATTGCCTTAAGAATGCTTGCATTTAAGAATATTGGTATTTCAATTGATAGCTCTGAAACTCTAGCAGATTGGCAAAATGCATTTTAAAACACTAAATATACTTAAAAATTTTAAGTTTATTAATTGTATTTGAACTAATACTAAATCAAGATATAGTTCAGGATATAGTTCATTTCATGGTTATGGGAAGTCTGGAATAATTCAGTCTAGAAAAATTTAGTCAAGAAAATTCAGTTTAGAAGATTTGCCTTAACTCAGGAAACATTTTCAATTTTGGGAGTGTAGAGGCAGGAAAAAAAAAGTTGGAACATAAAAATTTCACAGTTTACAACTTATTTCCTTGTCATTTCCTTTTTAAGTATATCCAAAATGCAGTCTCTTGAGTTATACTTTTCTTCCAACAAGAAAAATCAAAGGTCTTGCTTCCCCAAAGCTGTTTTCTTTCCATCTCCAATTTTAAAGTATGATTTTTAAAGATACCTTTACCCTTCAACACTCTCTTCTGATCAAGAGGGCTTTTATTTGGAGTCTGTGACTAAGTTTTTCATATGGTTAATGTGTAAGAACCATTATCTTAATGTTTCCATTCACAGACTACTCTTCATTTGATTCAGACTTTCACAGAGAGTATCCCTAATATTTTCAAAGGATCTCATTTTCTGATCATGGTTTGCCACATAAAGGTAAGGTATTTAATATTTTATAAAGCAAACAAATGTCATAATTTTACATATATTATGCCATATTTAATTCTTCCTGTAATTCCAGGGGTCCTAGGTATTATTGTTCCCATTCACAGAGGTGGAAGTTAAGGCCCAAATTACATGAGTTGCCCAAGGTTACAGGATCATTATATTCCTACTGCTTAAACTTATAACCTTTGCTCTATTGCCTATTTTGTGCAGGTCCTCTCAATATAAGCTTCGATACATAGAAAAATTAATCTGTCAAAGCTATGTGGCATTGGTTTCTGATAAAAGACTAATTTCAGAGCAAACCATTAGTATGCCCTGCCCCCTTGTCATTAAACACTGGGATCTGTCCACATACACGGCTGTTGTCTGTGGGGCAGGCATGAGTGTCTTGTTTATATATTGCAGGAAATTCTTGGTGTGGGAAGTAATAAAACATAAAGTTTTATTATTATCAATTTAACTGTGTATTATCATTTCTTTGGATATGTTACCCAGACCTTTGGGTTCCCAGAACTTACTACCTTCTGAAAATTGTTCCATAAATAGAGTTTACAGTAAACAATATTGGCACACAACTGGTGTGTCCACTGACTGAATTGCTATCACTAAAACTTGCAGATACCTGCAATAGCAACTTCCTTCTGGATCTTCTCGCAACACCTTTCTTTTCTCTTATCCAAAAGCTCTCAGACACAGTGCTTCCGCTCTCTTACTGATAATCTCCAGTAGAGTCTCCTACAAGGGTTAGGATGCTTCATAAGCAAAGTTTACGTTAGAGTCAAGTTTGTTCTTTTTTATTTTATTTTATTTTTTTACCAAAGGTCCTTTTAGGGGAATGTGATTAAGAATTTGGATTATAAATAAAACTAAAAGTAGAATGGCTACTTTAGGAAATTGAAAAGATAAACTATTTTAATTTTTCATTCCCTCTTAGATTTATAAATTATGTCTTGCCATGAAGTAAGAGATTGTAGCTTTTCTCAACTTTGCAGCAGGTAAGATAGATCTATGCCCTTATCAAAGAAAGAACACGGTAATGGCAGTATAAAACATTATTTATCCCTGTGACTTAGGGATGAAGAATAAAATGCAGCAAAGGCTGTTTGTTGCTAAGCAAAGGAAAGTAAGAAATATATAATTAGAATATTTAGGTTGTTTGTTTATCCAATTCCAGGGAGTCACTTTATATACTCTGAAAATTTTCATACATAGTGGACATATCTTCCTGCTCATTTTTGAAAATGTGTGGATAATTCAATTTATCATTGTTTTGGTCCTCACTGACAGATTACAAGCTGTCACTGAGTTGTTAATGTTTTAGTGAATGGCAGACATGGGACAAAGTGTGATCACGTTAAAATATTTGATCCAAGCTCTCCAATGTTTACAACTTAGCTGCTTAAACCAATGCTGGCTTCATTTTCTTCTAAATAGATAGAGAAAATAGAGTCATCTTTCACAAAGACCATTACAATTTTCTGCCAAGCTTAGGACTAAAAGGCTGATCATGATTTATTTGTCTTTCAGGTGGGTGGTGTTCAGGGTCTCAATGTTTATAAGGTATATACCACCAGTGATTGACTCCTATGCAGGCTGAAATGGAAGTTTCTTTTTCTCACATTACGGACTAAGTGGGAAAGAATCACTAAGAAGTGTTTCTTTTAGTAATGAGTATAAACTTGACCCCAGTGGGCAGTTCCCTGATATAGCATGAATTTATCTAGAATTACTAACCAGTGTCCTGGAGGTAGAATAGTGGCACACAGTGGAACTACAAGTATTACAAGACCATAAACTCTTAGGTTAAAAATATATAATAATTTCTCATCTTTAAGTAAAGTAAAACATTTGTAAAATATTAGTTTTTTTTCACAAAGAAAGAGGATATATTGAGAAAAATGAGATTTTTATTCATTTGTTCAAGTCTCTGTATGAGTTATTTTTACTATCCCTTGAAGTCTCAACTAAACATCATTCCAAAGAGAAGACTTTCTCCATCTCTGACTTGGATTTTTGTCCCCAGTTTGTAATCACATATCATATTTTCTTCTGTCATATTGTTATTAATTCCATACTGTCTGACTTACCCACTCACCTATAAGTGTCCAGAGATTAGAGAACATAAATATTTTTGTTAATTACTCTATCCCTTATTTCTAGTATAGTGGTTAGCAGTGGTAGGTGCTCATTAAAAAAAGTAATATGTGAATACTAATAAAAATCATGATTATTGTAACTAAATTTATAGATACATACAAAAAAAAAAACTTTGTGTGTGAGAGGACAACAATATGGTATTTGATTTGCTGAAAGACCAGCAAGACCAAGTAGATATAAGAGCATGTACAAAGGTATGGAAGTCCAAAAGCCCAGCAAGTTGTGGCACTACAAGCAGTAGGGTATGACTGAAGCACAACATGTGAGTTTTAGCGGGCCAAGATATCATTTTAGACAGATGATAGGAACCAGTTTTTGAAAGACCTCCTACACCACCTTAAGGAGTTTTCATATGTGTCATTATGCTGATGAAGACACATTGAGCAATTTAAATCAGGATAGTGACAGGATTAAATCTGTATGTGAGGAGAAGGAAGTTTGCAGTGGATTTAAGAGAAGGAAAGAGTACTAAACTCCCAACACCATTTGTCTGGAGTATGTGGACAGCAGAGTCAAACCAATCTTATCTCTGGTAAGATAAATGCCTAGAAACAGAGGTATGTAAATTTATAATTTGCCTGGAGTTCAAAATTGTTCCAGACTTTTTTGGAACTTTAGGGTAATTTGTCAATTCACAATTTTATATAACTTTTCACATTTTAAATGTAAATTTAAGCCCATAAAATTCTAGGGCACATAGCATGATTCTATCCATTGATTTGATTCATATCACCTTCCTGGAAGTAGATTTTTCTTCACATATTTATCACAGAGATTTTATAAACCAATCTTGTACCTGAGGATAAGCACTCAGTAAGCATTTACTTTTTATTAAGCAACAGGATATATAAGAAAGTAAAGTTTTATTGTTGTTCAACATATAGATATTTCTATAGTCAAAACACTTCCCAAAATAAAGATTTCTGTTCTGGCTACTAATAAAAAGTAGGAAAAATAAGAAAATGAGAGCATGCATTCTTTGCTTTTTGTGAAAGCTGTTAAATTAAAATTTATTTCACATTTAATACCATGAAGAGAATGTCTATCTAGTTGACAGAATTATGACATCTTGATGTTAGAATCTAATTCACTCATGTGACATTTATTATCTGATATACACAAGGCCCTCTTCTAAGTATTATGGAGTTACACTGAAGAATAACACATTGTATATATCATAAAAAAGGCAAAGAGTAAAGAAAAACGTTATAATAATTGTGATAACTTTTATAATAGACAAATGCACAGATTGCCACAAGGGCACTTAGTTTAGTCATATCTGTGTCAGACTTAGGCACAGACAGGAGATTATCAGATATGCCAAAGCAAGGAGAATGGCAATGAAGTTCTAGAGATATAAAGATGAAGGCCATGTTAAAGGAAACAAATGCAATTGTGTGTGTGCGCACAATTGTGTGTGTGCACACGTGTGTGTGTGTGCATGTGCTTGAGAGTTGGGGTATTAATTTAAAAGTGTCTGAACACTATCCTGGTGAACAGGCACACCAAAAGCCATAACTTCAACGTTATCCGATGTATCAGTGGAACAAAAACATCTGTACCCCTTAATATTTTGAATTAAAAAAAAATAAAAAGTAAAAGTGCCACAAAAAAGCACCAAAAGATGAAACTGAGAGGTTATGTTGGAGTCAGATCTTGAAGGGTCTTTGATCAGCTGCTCCAGGTCAAGGCTAGAATTACTAATTTAGCACTCCTGAGAGAAATAAAGGATAGGATTTGAGATGAATTTTGATGATAGATATTTTTTATATGTGGGAATTATAGGGAGGGTAGAAGTAAAAATGGTGTTGAGATCAAGCTCAAATTGATAGTGATGTTCATTCAGGACCTTGGGGAATCCATTCACAGAGCAAATGGAGTAGGTTAATGAGAAGGACCTTAGAGATCACTGAGGGTAGAGCAATCTTTCTCAGATTCCTTAGTCCATGCTATTGAAAGTTGTTATTGAAGTTGAACAAGTAAATTTAAATGAAAAACTCCAAGCCTGGAAAACAGATATGGCCAGTTAGACTTAAGTTACACTTCGTGGTAAGTGAAGAATATGCAAATCAGTAAATTGGCGTGAGAAATTTTGGTAAATCTTTTAAATATTGTTATGGGACTAACGACTACTACACAGAATTAGTATGTTAGGCATGAGCAATCTCTTCTCTTAAGAGTTACTAACATCCACAAAGCAAGTACTGCACAAATATAGACAGTTTGGTGATTGTTATAATTCCATGTGGGACAGAAAATCAAAAGAAATCTATTGTATTTATTAATTAGCATTTCCTCTGGCATGTGGCCCTTGTAACTGGACACAGTTTCCAGTGTTGTAAAAAATACATAATATTTGCTCAATAAATGTTTGTGAAATGAAAGAATACATGACAATGAATCCAGTGGCCCAGATATTTTCTGCAAACTGTAGTAAATTCAAAATATTCTGAGGTGTAAAATTATAGGTTTTTTTTCAATATGACCTATAATTATGATATTCACTTTAATAACTACATTATCATTTCAGTTATTATTAAGTTTGTAATCAATTAGAGCACACAACAGTGCTTTTAAAATTTCTGCTTAAGGTTATACTTCCCAGTCGCTGAACTCAGCTCCAAATCGGGAGTGTTCAAGATTTATTGTGTTGAGAGTGCCAAAGGAGAGACTGCTATCTTTTCTGTGTCTTTAGCATGGCCTAATCTAGGTTACAAACTAGTGAAACTCAAAGAGGGCATACATGCATCTCCTGCGGAGAATCAAATCCACTTAGATGATGTGACTATAATGTAGACGTGAGAGCTGGTAGCGGATTCTCTCACACCTGGAGGCCTGGGTTTGTTCTAAGCAGACAAGACTTTTCAATAATTGGGGAATTTGATGCCGTGGTAAGCACAACCTGATAACCCTGATATAAGAAGTTATGAAATATAGTATAGATAAAATTTAAGACATGGCTTTGCTTGTATCCTAGTTCTTTCACTTGCCAGATTATCTCTCTAGATATTTATTTGTTCATTCATTCACCAAATATTTCCTGAGTACCAACTAATTGCCAAACACAGCTCTATACTCTGGGCTTGCAGCAGCAAAGAAAACAAACATGTTCTCTGCCTTCAAGGAGCTTACATTCTTGTGGGAAAAATAGATAATGAGCAATTTAAAAAATAATTTCAGAAAATAATTGTCATGAATGTAAAGAGTAATATGACAGACATTGATGCATGTGGTGGAGGAAAGTGATATATAGAAGATTGGACTAGATAATGCTTTCTACCACCACATGCATTAATTTCTATTGTATTACAAGAATGTTGATCTGGAATCCTTTCTCAGAACTGTGATCCTTTTATAGTTTCTCTGCATGTCACAAACACTTGCTGGTCTCAGAAAGGAACCCACTTTCTTTATCATATTCTCTAGGCTGACCTGATGGGCTACAAATGTGATGATTTCGTCCTGCCAGACCCTGAATTTACCTGGCTCTGTTGATCAAAATTTGCATTATAGAGCCACCTTCATTATTGAAGCTTAGATTATTTGTACGTTCAATTATTTCCTGCCTCTTAATGGCAAGCTTTCAATACAGAGTATCTCCTTTCTATCTGCAGTTAATTCCACTTGATGTCTCTATCACATTTTTTAGGTGTAAAGTGCAGTCTAGAGCTTGAATGCCCAATTACCAAAAAAAAAGAATTAGGAAAATTACAGGAACTCCAAATCAAAACTATAAGGTACAGCACAGTGCAGTGGTTCAAAATTACTTGTGTTTGCCCTGCACAGTGCATTTAATAATAATGAAATTATAACTAAATAAGATGTATAAAAAGAAGTTAAATATTATTGGAAAAAGCAAAGTAGGGTCAGCCTGGTTAATTGTAAATTTTTTAAAAATAGGCCGGGCGC
>CM052438.1:153401580-153459918 GCA_028533085.1 Varecia variegata | reverse complement strand
CCCAGCTACTCGGGAGGCTGAGGCAGAAGGATTGCTTAAGCCCAGGAGTTTGAGGTTGCTGTGAGCTAGGCTGACGCCATGGCACTCACTCTAGCCCGGGCAACAAAGCGAGACTCTGTCTCAAAAAAAAAAAAAATTTTTAAAATAAGCTGTTTTTCTTCATTTTGGAGTCTGAGCTGAATTATTCAGGAAAAGAGAAAAGTAGCTAAGTTCTGCCAGCAATAGACTTCCATTGCAGAATATGCCCCTCCACCACTCCAATATAGGTACCCTTTGTTTATGAACCATATACATATTTTCAAGAATATAATATTAAGGAATGCCAAATTACTAGTTTGATTACCATGTTTACATTTCAAGGTTAGAGATCTAACTCTAAAGTATTTTTTAGCAACTTTTAGGTAAACTAAGAATAAAAATTGCTAGTCCCGGTGAAATCCAAGTAAGGCAGTATCTCCTTAGTTTTTGGCAATGGCAGTCACTGAGTCTTTATTGTTGCTTATTTCCTGCTCCAATAACAGTGTTTGGCACCTAAAAGGCAATCAGAATACAGAGTGTGTTATTGTGAAGTAGTTAAAGCGTCATATATGGGAATGGAACTTAGTATAGCATCCTACAAATAAGAAGAGAAAGGATTGTAGTGACTATTGATGCATAATAGTCTTTGAAATGCATAATTTTATTTTTTACTAAAAGCTTTTTTGGATCAAATCATTTGGCAATTGCTTCAATTCTTATCTTTGCTTTCTATGCATGTACAGTATGCATATGGTAAAATGAAAGTATTCTAAAATTTAGAAGAAATAAAATTATTGACCCAAATTACATGAAACTGAATATAACATTTTCAAATTTGGAAAACATCTTTAAAATTCTCTTCCTGGAGCTTAACTCTGCCTGGCTCCAGCAAACATTCATACCTTTTTCTGTTTTAATTTCAAATTCCCTGGTATTGTTAATCTTGCTAATATATCATGGTCAGATTGCTTTTCTGAAAACCTCGGAGATAAATTATGACAATACAATTGGGCCTGAGAAAGAAGAGGTAACATCTTTGGAATCTAAATTAAATTTTACTGCTGTAAATTTTAGGCTACAAAATATATTATGGACAGAGAAAATTGCAACCAAAACCAAATATTTTAATATACTTTTATTCATCTTTCATAGAAAAATATTATTCATAAAATACTTTTTTTCCTGGCTAGCAAATGTACTGTAAGTGTTGCTCTTATCAAGTTACATTTTAGCATCATGTAACATATCCATGCAGAGGCACCTTAAAAACACATTGCTGAATAATGTCACATTAAAAAGGCAAGACATAAATAACTATATACAATATAGAACCATTTCTATAAAGACTTAAGAAGCAAAATTAAATGTATTTTGTTCTCATGGACATATGTGAATGATAAATCTATTTTAAATAAAGGAATAATAAAAAAATAAAAACCACATTCAGAATAATGGTTACTTCTCAAATGGAGGAATCAGGAGGATGAGATAGGATCAAAGAGAATATAAGAAGAATATTATTTCTTAGGTAATGGCTCACAAGTGTTTATTATAATACATATCAATTATGTGTAGCTTTATATATTTGTTAGTTTACATATGTGTCACAGATGCAATTTATTCTCTATGTTTAAATATATTATTTTGTTCAATTGAAATATTTTAAAAGTAACAAGCTATATATACATATAAAATTAAAACATGATAAAAAATTATCTATGCATCCATACACATTACAATAATGAAAAAATACTTTAATGATACATACTTTTGCTCAGGAAGTTTCCAATAGTGGGACTCAAAAAACATACATCTAATTGAACTTTGTCTTTATTAATATTACCAATGTTTCTGTGTCATTAGATTAAAGAAAAGCTTAATTCCTAAATCTTGGAGATTTTTGTCCATTTAATGATGAAAAAATTAGAAAGGACAAAAATGTACCTTATATAAGAAAATACATGCTTTACTTTTACACTCTTCAGTTTCTATTCCCCAAAAACTTATTTTCACGTTTTTCCTAAATAATAAATGGTAATTTTTAAAAATATTAATTAATAAAAAATACTAGACTTAGAGATGAGAGATTTGGGTGTAAGCCTTTGCACTCTGAAAACAATCTGATCTTAGAAATAGCTTAAGTTCTCTGAATTTTAGCTATATTTTTAAAAAGAGGAGCGTGGGCTAATAGAGCTCATTCAGCACTAAAGGTTTATGATCTATGCCATAAAATTCCCAAGTTTGATAGTTAGTCTTTTGCTCTCTCTTCATTCTTATGTGGCAAACATTTATCTAAGTTTGAGTTCTGCTTCTCAGAAGGAACCAAACATCTATCACTGCATAGCTTCAGAGGGCAAAATGTTCTCCAATCACGTTTCAAAATGACAGAAATGTCTTCTTAAGTCCATAAGCTGGAGAAATGGAATAGTCAGAGAATGATTAGAACAAAGGTCAGGGACACAATTCATGTCTATGTTTGCTTTCTTCATCTTCTTAGTCTGATATTTTCAGCATCTTTTTTTATAGGCCTACTAGTTATTCCCGTACAAAGCAGTGTATTTCAATTATATTTTGCCTTTTGGATAATGTGAGACAACATTAAATTAGAGCAAGACATCATGGTAGGAATCTCTAATAATGATAATTTCATAATGTAGAATTGTCTGCCATATTTCACCAGGAGGAATGTGTGTGAACGCATGTGCACGTGTGCACACGCCTATGTCTGTGTTTGACAGCAGCAATTATGCAGGTGGAGAATAAACACAATATAATTTCACATCACATTAATAACTTATATATCAAAGTAAAGGACATAAATGATATAAAATATAATAGGCAATCTCATAAAACCATAAGGGGATGAGCTATTCTTTTGTATTCTCAAGTTTAAAATCTAACTAAGGTGGGGGGTGGGGGGAGGGGATGGGTGTATATCTACATGATGAGTGCGATGCGCACTGTCTGGGGAATGGACACGCTTGAAGCTCTGACTCAGGGGGATGGGTGGGACATGGGCAATATATATAACCAGAACTTTTGTACCCCCATGATAAGCTGAAATAATAAACAAACAAAAAATCTAACTAAAGTAAGAAAATGGTCCTATTTATATTACAACCAAGAAAAACAGATTAGAACTCTGCAGTGTAAATAACTTTCAACAGATTCTTGAACTTAAATCAAAAGTACATGCTTTTTCACCAATTGTAGAAACAACCAACTTTAGTTTAATTCACTGTGCAAGGCCCTGTTCATATTTTTATGGCATTTTAATGTGAAAAAGTTTAATGTAAATCCTTAATTATAGAATAACTTCCATTTAAACTATTTGCTTAAATCAATGCAGTTTATATTTGCTTTATCCCTGAGTGTGCATTGCAATTCCAACAAGATATCATCTGTGATCTGAAAACTTTGTTAATAATCCTGTTTGTGCTAGGAAATTATCTGTGACAAACATACATATTCTTGGAAACATAGTGCTTGCCTTTATCAACCTATCAGACAATGCTGACTAACTCACTTTTAATAAATATTATGATAACACTGCTATTGATATTTAAGCTAGTAGTGAAAAGAAAATGTAATTGATTTTATGCAAGAATTCCGTTTCCCTGCTCCTCTCATCAGACTATAAGCCTCTTGAGGATAGAGACTACATCTTTTTCTCTTTTTGGCCTATGTGCATGGCAGATTGCATGGCATGTAGTAGATGTTTATTTAATATGTACACAATGACTAAAGGGATAATCCTTGAGATATCTGTGTTCATTAACTTGATTGAAGGAAAGTTATATTATTTCATGTGGATGATATGAATTAGCATTGTGAAATTTGCCAATATTAAGATTTAGTAGCAAAAGAAAATATTAGGTGATAATTTAATTTCCTTCAGTTTAAATTTTCCCATTGTTCTGTGCAGCATTTCTCAACTGCCACTTCAGTGCTATGTTGATTAGTTTTATGTGTCAACTTGGTTAGACCATGATACACACGGTACATGATTTTTGATCAAATATGTGTAGATGTTGCTGTGAAGGTATTTTTCAGATGTTATTAACTAATCAATAAACTTGGAGAGAAGTAGATTACCTACCATAATGTAGGTGGGCCTCATCCACTCAGTTGAAGGCCTTCAGTGAAAAGGACGAGGCCCTTGAGGAAAAAAAAAAAAAAAGTTCTGCATCCGGACTGTCTTCAGCTTCAGCTCTTCACTTGGCTAATACACCTGCTATGGAGGCAATGTTTGATCAGCCTTATGCCCAGTTATTTCTTTGCCCTTCCTTTGGTACAGGAGCAGTAACTTTTTCTTTGCAGTCCTTTCCCTTCCCCCCTTTGTATGCTTGGAATTCTGAGGAAAAAAAAAAAATGTCTACCTGTTACTGTCCCAAAGTGTAATAGGTATTGTGGGACACACTGTATTTTCTAACATACTCAATTAGAAATAAGACAGACCAGAATTTGAAGCCCAGCTCTATCTCTCACTAGCTGCATAGCCCTGAGTAAAATGAGCCTCAGTTTAGCTACTTGTTAGACAGGTTTTTAACCATTAAAGATAATACATGTGAAGTAAGGTCCTTAGCACAAGGTTAGAAAGAAATGATCAATATTATTATTAGCTATTTCATCTAGGAGAATAAAATGTCAATAAAAGATTTCCTTATGTTTTATTAGCGCGGTTATAGTTATACTGCCCAAAAATCCATTGCTACTAACACTGATGGGCATTTTACATTGACATTTTTCAAATTCACTTATTCAAGATAAAGTAAGGTTGGTAACTAAAGTTCAAGATTGTTCTCTGGGGCAGATAATATGACAAAAGAGTAAAAGATCACAAAGAAGTGATTCTCTACTGTGTGAAAATTATTTCCATCCAGCCTCTCTCTTTGCACAGGTAATTAATTACAAACTATGGTATGGGCGTAGATATTGACTGAGGGAGGACTTTCTGCACTGTGATAAATTCTGTTTTGGATGTCTATCTGGGAGTCATATTTTAGACGATATCCCAGCAAATCAGCAGCACTTTCCATGCGTCAGTCAGAATGGCTTTTAGCCAAATCCCTCTTTCTTCTTCTTTCATATTTATCACTATGGGCCACATTTCCACAGGCTCTTCAGTACAGAGTGGACCACACAAAGCAAGGTTTGCATCTGCCTTTGCCTCAGCAGTCTCCACACACGTGCCCACCTCTTCACCTGCCGTGACCCAAGAGCCTGCAGAAAAGTACACTGGTCTAATTTATCTCCTTCATGGGGATGTCACAGCTCTGCTGCTGCTGTGATCACCCCTGCCTAATATTATGGCCTGAGTATGATGAAAGGAAACAGGAACAAAAATATTTATCTCAGATACTAAAGGATTCTACCTTCAGGACTGAAGGCTAGAATTTATGCCATTAGTCAGAATAAACATAACTTGTTTTCTGAATTTTGTTCCTAAACTTCTGATATTAATGCTAGGACTTTGCCAGGAAGAATTTGATTCTTTTTGCCTCACCGGAAGTCACACGACCTATCCAAAAGATAAACAACACTTTCTTGCTAGGAAAATACAAATTTTGTTTGGGTGCTAAGAGGTCAGCTCCAAGGCATTTACTAGTAATTTTTCTAGAAGGGGTCGGGCACACAGTGAGATAAAGCAGGGATGTTCTTAAGAGAGTCTAAGAAAGATTTTCCTTCCTAGTATAAATAAATAGTCAGACAAAGAGAAGCCCATTTAATCCCTGTCCTCTTCCTTCCTATTTGGGATGCTGTCTTGTGAGATTGTAACACCTGGAGATGTAATTGAAATACTGGGACCATGAGGAGAGATATTCCTAACATGCTTTCCACACTGTGCACAGACATGATGTATCTGGGTCATTGATGAAATTGATAGTTGACTGCACAAAGTCTGAAACTTTCTATATATAGATTTATTATTCAGTAATATAGTGTCTTTTTAATACACGTTTTAATTGAAGATTGTGATTCTTGAAGCTGAATGCTTTTCAATAAGTATGGAATCTGGGTCCCTCCTTGTACCTAAGAAAGGAAAATGATATTAGCTAGTGAATTGATACCAGAAAGTGTGTCAGCTAAGGAGACAGTGTGGGTCAGGAGAAAATGAAAATCTAAAGTCCAAAAGAAAGAACAATCATGGAAGGTAATTATCATTTTAAATCATAGAAATCTCAGAAATTTAAGCAAAGGGAAAACAATGTCTTACATAAAATCCCAAGGGTACACTTGAGGCTCAAACTAAGAGGCAAACCAAGGAATCTTAGAGAACCTCCTGAAAGAGGAGCAGATGCCAGAGCAAAGATCAAAAAAGAAGTTTATACAAATTCCATGAAAAGGCTAGGATGCTCAAGGCTGGTGTTTTTGTAGTAAATATGCCTTAAAAAACACACACTAAGAGTTACGTGTGGACTCATTCCTAAAATTCCAACATCCTTTCAATTTCTCTTGGCCCGAGTCTCATACTACACACATCATCTTGTGTTAGGGAGAGGGCTCACAGGCACTGAGAGCTCTGCATATGTGATTTCCTGATTTATTTGCTAAGATAATCAGCCAAATCAGCCTTTTTGTTCAGCAAATGAAATGCCAAGATATACAAAGGACATTTCCAAATACTGTGTGCTATGGTCTGAATGTTTGTGTCCCTTCCAAAATTAATGTTGAAATCTAATTCCCATTGCAGTAGAATTAAGAAGTGGAGCCTTTATGAGGTGATTAAATCACAAGGGTAGATTAGCCTCAATTTTAAACTTCCCAGTTTCCAGGATCATGAGCAATAAATTTTTATTGTTTATATATTGCCCAGTGTAAGGTATTTTGTTATAGCAGCCCAAGCTGAATAAGACACTGTGCTTTATAGAGTCAACTTGAAAAGCCTTTCCTGAGAGTCCTCTATGAGCTTTGGATTTGCTTTGGGTTTGTTATCATCTTTAAGGAATAACAATGCCATATATATTGTATGGGTATTTTTATATAATCCATATAGACATAAAGCAAAGTACACTCTTTTCCATAAGCTTGCTTGTCCCTTTTAAAAGTGATTTTGTTGCAAAAATATAGTTAGATAGAATGAATATTTGATAGCACAACAAAGTGACTATAATCAACAATAAGTTAGGGTTTACTTTAAAATAACTAAAAGAGTGGAATTGGAATGTTCCTAACATAAAGAAATGATAAATGCCTGAGGTGATGGATACCCCAATTACCCTGATTTGATTAATTCACATTGTATGCCTGTATCAAAACATCATATGTACCCTATAAATATATACAACTATTATACACCCATAATGATTAAAAATAAAATTAAAATGATTTTTTACATTTAGATTCAGTAGTTATTTTTATACACAATATAAAATAAACATCCATCATTTTTTTCCAGAGTGTAGTCATCAATAAGGTGTGGTTGGCCTTTCCAAAGTAGAATATAAAAACCTGCTCTCAGAATGAATTATTAATTATCTCTACATCTTTTGTCAAGACCTCCTAGAACATATGAATACATGCATTAACTGCTGCATCCATTGGGGTTATTAGTTCAAGCAACAAAAAACAACTCTAGCTAAAATAAGCAGAACATTTATTCAAAGGTTATCAGGCAGCTCTCAGAATCTCTATGAAGGGCATAAAACCAAGGCAGCAACATTTCCAGTAGAGAAACAATGCTCTAACTTATGAGGAAGTGCTGCCGTGGCATAGACACCACTGTTTTTGTCACTGGCCGTGGTGACGGGCACTTACTCCAGCGGCATGGGTAATGCTGCTGCCTTTGGACTGGTCACAACTTTTGCTTCTGCAACCTGCTACAGCTGGGGCTGCTGATGCCAGGCTCAGCAGAAAGGACTCTAGAGATTCCTCAATTCTTTGCATCAATAGAGTATTATTCAAATTCTTAGATGGATACACGTGATTGGAGGCCCCTGGGTTATGCCAATTAGCCTTATTGTAAGAGTCTAAAAGAGCAAATATCTAATGTTTTATATTTTATTGGAGGACTTTTTATTTAAAAGGAGATTTCCTAGATGTTGCAAAGAGATTCAGGTTCTGGATTGCTGAAAGAATGGCAAATATCCACCACACAGTAGCCACTTATGATTTTTTTTCTTTTTTTTTTTGTTCTTTCACTGTTGATCATTTGTTTTGATTATAATTTTCTGTCTTTTGTAGGGAAAATAACATATGAATATATTGAATATATGAATTTGATAAAACTGACTCAGTGTTTATGAGGAAATATATTCAGAGAATGGTTAATTTATCCAGTAAGTGGTAGAATCTTGATTCCAACCCATGGAAGACCCCAAAACTCATGTTATTTCTACATTGCCTTCTATGACCAAAAACACATTTAAGATTATTGGTTGTGATTATGAATAAAGTCTAGATATAGTATACAACAAATAAACAATGACTTGACCTCACCCTGGTGATGGATGAGCTAAGTGGATACAGGAGCCATATCCACCTACTCCAGATGATGTCTCAGCCTCTTTCGAGCGGAACTCTAAGCAGAGCTTCACACACAACTGATAGTATTAGGTTGAATGGAATAAATAACTTGTTATTGTAGGATAACTTTTGTTTCTCCAGACGTGGGGCCTACGCAACATTACATTTAAAACTGCATTGGGGCCAGGCACAGTGGCTCATGCCTGTAATCCTGGCACTCTAGGAGACTGAGGCAGGAGAACCACTTGAGCTCAGGAATTCGAGACCAGCCTGAGCAAGAGCAAGACCCTGTCTCTATTAAAAGCAGAAAAAATTAGCCAGGTGTGGTGGTATGCACCTATAGTCCGAGCTATTCAGGAGGCTGAGGCAGGAGAGGATCACCTGAGCCCAGGAGCTTGAGGTTGCTGTGAGCTAGGCTAATGCCACGGCACTCTAGCCCGGGCGATGGAGTCAGACTGTCTCAAAAAACAAAAACAGACCAAAAAAAAAAAAAAAAATACTGTATACCCCTGCAGTGAGATGTGGAAATATATGAGGTTAATCAAGATCAGTGAGAGGTATAAGAGGTTATGTGAGAAACAGGTGGACTATATTTGAGAATCCACGTATAATAACAGCCAGAGCTTCCTAAAGAGTGAGTAATAAGAGAAGCTTTCTCTCAAGTGTTCCTGATTATGCCATAGCACTCCTTTTCTTTCTTTCCTGAAGTAAGAAAAATACCCTCTTTTCTCTTCTCCATATTTCACATTACCTCTGCACAGGGTTGGCTATATAAATGTAAGTTTCAGTGCAAAATGAAAATGCAGGGCTCCAAGTTCACAAAGCAGGAGAAATATGTGGTTAATGGTACTAAAATACAAGACTTTTTCCTTTCTTCAATTCTCTCTCTCTCTCCCCCTCTCATCTTTGCTCTCCCCTTGGTTTTTAATTACTATTTAATAGTATTCTAAGTAAAGAAAAATAAGGTTTAAGTTATTAGCCTGAATTTTACCATAAAACTTTATATTGTAGGATATTTTGAATGTTTTAAATTTAATTTTAAATGTTTTAATGTTAAAAAGTTTAAATAAGAGCACTTAACTCAAATATAGAATCACTAAAATTACATAGCTCATATTTCACAGCTCTGGCATGCATATATATTGTTTTTTACCAGAACAGTGGAAAGGCACAAACTTGATTTGGCTGTTTTTATTTCACATCTTGCTATGTGTACATTTTACCAATACTCTCTACTTTCGACTTACTGATGAATAATGAGGTACTGAAAAGAGAATCAACTGTGGTTTACCCAATCTTTGCCTTTCCTTTCTCTGTCATCATTTCTCCATCACTGCTTGGCTAATAAAGGAGAATAAGATCGAGTGAGAAAGAATATGACAGGGTTACTTGGCCATCCTTGTTTCTTAGAGCAATACCACTTTCTTTCTGGGTCTGAAGCAAGTTTCCCCACCCCTAACATAAGTTTAACATAACCTGCTTACCTTGTGCTGACTTTTGGTATCACTGAATCTTTAGGTCCCCCATAATCCTGGGCTCACAGTGCATAATGAATGATATATTCAAAGAACAGCAGCAAGGAAGGGGGGCAGAGGTCACACATATTGTACATACTCCTTGTCCACGTGCATGCCCTATTGCTTCATCAGACTCAGAAAGAAAATACAAGTTCAAAAATAAATATATTAAGAATTAAAAGATGGCAACAACAGAGCAATAAAGCGTGAGGCCCTTAGAGGATGCAAGTCCATGAAGCTGGCCCTGACACCTTTGTAGGCGACTCCCAAAGCAGCATTTTTTGGTGTGTTCATGTTGTTATACCAAAATATCAGTCATTTATCTCACTCTCCTGCTTCCCTCTCTCTTTCCCGCTCCTCTCCCTCTGTCTCTCTTCTTTGTACAGATCACACTGACATAAGTTCTTGGATGGGAAAAATGGGAGAAGAGAAAGATAAAAGAACCAGAAAATAATCAAAACAACACATCCTCTTGAGTTCTCAAAAATAATGTTCTCCCCTCATATCAACTCCAGTTTTAGCCAAAGCTTGTGTGCTGTATAAAATTAAAACCATTTTCTAACCTCTGAATATCTCCCTAGTATCTTTTAAAAAATAATTCTCAGAAGATTCAATCAACCAGAGTTCTATAAACGCCCTGATATGTTGCAAACTTCTAGAAGACAAGGAGCTTTCTTCATTCTGGTTCCTCTTCCTCCTTCCTCTTTCCCAGGTCCACAGCCACAGTCAACATTATATGTGTGCCACATGTATACAGTCTGTATGGCTGGATCTTGTCTGTCTAGATTTCACGTATCTTATAGACATTTCCTGTATAATTTCCATTACAGGAAATGAACATTTCTTCTAAAATAGAAATTTTCAGACTATAAGATAGCTTTTGGTTTATAGGTCCATAGCACACATTAATTTTGGCATTTTGAAAAGACATATAGGTGAACCATGATTCATGAATGTGTGCTCTGGCTAAGTTCCACACAAAGCAAAATTTTATAAATCAGGTTTTAAGTGAATTTAAGAAATGTGATATATAAATAAATTCTCTAGTGAATTCATTTGTACAGTGAAAATAACCATTCTCTAATATACTTTCTTTGGCCATTTGCAATTTTAATTTATAGAGATTTTCAAGTACATAATTTTTTAAATAAGCAAACCATATAATTCCTACTATGTATATCTTTTTCTGTACTTTGCATATCTACAATAGAGCCATGAAGGTGCAATATATTGAGCTTTAAAAGGTGCCAGATACAACATATTGCATAAATTATTTATTTAATACTTTCAACAACCAATGGGGTAGATAATTATCTCCACTACAGACATGAAAATAAAAGAGACTTAGATGGTTTACTTTCCAGTCACACAAGTGACAGCCAACTTCTCATCTCTCTTAATGTCACCCCTAAAGTCTCATGCTGCACTACATTAATTTAGTGTTGTAGTTCTGTAACTAGATCTAATGCATTCCACATCTATTTATGTGTATTTAATGAGTTATTCTGATAGAGAACTGAGCATCATTCATAAGCATTTTTAACATCACACATATGTGATTGTAATATCACTAAATGGAACAAATAAAAAGTACATTGATAAGGAAAATGCTCTACTGGCAAACTTTTTTTTCTGATACATATCACAGAATAAAATGTGCAGATTAATTCAGAACATCTATTATACAGAAACATTATGCATTTCTGAAACTATATATGCATTTGGAAGTGTACATTTGAAACCACAACAGAAGACCACAGTTTCACGTCACTGTTTAGAGCTACCTGATTCAAAGCAGGTCCAGATGCCAACCTTTGCTCATGAATTACAGCGTTTCTTAGCATCATTAATTTATTGCTGTCATTTCCTAGGTAAATGTAGGCTTCTTTGTAAAGCTGTGGGGGGAGGGGTGGTGTTATTTTTTTCCTTTCAAGTCTAACCAAATAAAATTTTTTTTCATTCTCAGTCCTGCAATTAAAATTTCAAAGTTCAGTTTTGAAACTTTATTTATTTTATCAAGAAACAGACATTCTAACTGAAGAGTACAGAAACAGGTTTTGTATTTTATTAACATGTTTAACTTGTAGGTTAGAATTTACTGGTGTTTTTGCTGAGATTTATTTTTATATATTATTATTACTATTTTGCTAGATTTAGGGAACACAAGTGTTTTCTGTTACATTGATGAATTGTATATTGGTGAATTCAGTGCTTTCAGTGTACTCATCACCAAAATAGTATACATTATACCCAGTAGGTAATTTATTATTGTTATTATTATTTTGAAATACTTTAAGGACTATTCTATGTTTATTATCATTACTTTGAAACTGGTTGGTTACTAGAGATGAAGAACAGATACCACCTACCTCAGAACACTTTGAGACCTATAATTATGAATGGTAATAGTGGTAGTGGTGGTGTTAATAGTGATGGTAGTGGTATTGGATGCATGTGATGTGTACATGTATGTGTGCTTGAAAGTGTGTGTGCACATTTGTATGTGTGTGTTTGGCATATAAGTGAATGTGTACATTTTTCATTCCCAATATCTCTAGTATTCAAAACTGTCTTAGATTTATATAACTTAAAAATATCCAGCTAGACCTTTACATAAGCCTTCATACTGCATTATAGTTAGTTTCTTACTGTCTTTGCTTTGATCCTAAAATGCCACGGATTGTAAATACAGCATTGATTTATTAATAGGTTTTACTTTCAGAGAAAAAAGAACATTACCACATTGAAAATGCCATCTAGATTTTAGAAATATTAAAATGTGGGAAAATAACCATCTTTAGATGAAAAAAAATCAATATATGTTTATCTCCTCAACTATACAGTAAGCTCCTTGAGGGTAAGAATTGATGATTTTAATTTCCCTTCATTATTTTTAGACAGTGAGAAAATGGGAAAATCATTATGAATGGAATCCATATATACCCTATTTTTTTTTTTTCAAAAAGCAAGTGATTTTGTTTTGTCTTAGGTTTGGTGGCTTTCAGTTTTGAATTTTACAGAAGGATAGGTTTGGTTCATGAGATTGTGGAGCCTGAAAATTATTGACTGAGTGCATATTAGATGCACCCTTTGGACTCAGGCCCATCTTGCTGATGTACAATTGTGGCTGAATACAGCACTAAAAGGAAAATTGTTTTAATCTTGAATCACAAATGACCCCTGTATCCTCAGGCAGGTACATGTGTTTGTGGCATTGGCAGGTCCCAAGGCACAGGACTCAGTTCTAACCACATATTTCAGACACATCTGCAGCAGTAAGAATGGGATCCCTTGGGATGTTTTGGTGTCAGCCGAGTCATGCAGCCTTTGCCTTCATCACCAGCCAGGGTCTATATAGCACAGCAGCTTGTTCTGGAACAACCAACTTCAGGTGGCAGGAGAAATTTTAGAATTTTGCACAGTCCAGGGGCATATTTGAGTTCTGACTCCAGGTTGGTTCTTTGGCATGAATAAACACTTATCTCTGAATACTGTAGAGAAAGATGCATTAGGTAAAAGGACTAACAATGTGGGTGTGAGTACAAGTGGGTTCAAGTATTGCACTTCAGACCATTAAATAGCAGATGCTATTCATACCCTAAATTATAAGTCAGGATATTTCATTTTTTATGTGTTAATGCACCTAATTCTCATACAATCTTAAGAGACGCATCAAGTACTATTGTTATACTGCTTTCTAGATGATGAAGCTTTGAATTAGGGAAGTTATGTAATTTGCCCAAAATTATACACTGAATTGGTAGTGTTGAACCCAGGTTCATCTGACTTTAGGTTCTGGCCTTGTATCCATTATGTTTGACTGCTACTCAACAACCATTCTTTTCTTTCTAAGGAAGGTGGAGGGAATGTCTTAAATTTGAGCATTATATCTACTGCATTTTATCACTCAGTGGTATTTTGGAAGCGTTGTCTTCTAAACTTTTATCTTGGATTGCCACAAGGGGGCATCCTTAGAACTCTTAGGAAGGCTCTCATAAAGTTAACATTTAGTGGGAAGAAATCCAGGATTTTCCTCTTAGAGCAGTGGTTCTCAAAGTATATCTCCAGAACCAGCTGTGTTAGCATTGCCTGAAAACCTATTTAAAATGAAAATTCTTGAGTTGCTCACCAGATACACTGAATCAAAACTCTGGGGGTAGAGGCCAGTAATCTGTATTTTAAAAACCCTCCAGATGGTTCTGATGCATGACAAAGTTTTAGAACCAGAGCACTACTGATTTTCTTATAGTACATATGTATTTTTTTAATTCAAGAATATTAGATTTTTTTAAAAATTTTTCCTACACTGTGAGAACCACAATCCTAGAACAGATTATCATTTTCAAATTGAGGGTCATGACCTATTAGTGAATCATAAAATCAATTTAGTGGACCTATAGAAAATAGAATATAGAAGAGAATTCCAGAGTACATTACTCCTAGTAAGAGAAAAATTTCCTTTGTGAAAATCTGTTTTCACTTGGGTCATGATATACGATGTGTATCTTACTGTGAGCCATGGTCAAAAAGTCACTGAATGTTTTAAAAGCTAATGAGATATACTCTTCACAACATATAGTATCATCATGGCATTGCTTCAGCTGAGGAGGGTGAGGGGAACATAGCGGAGTGCTGTTAGAAAAGTAGTGTTCAAAGAAGAAACTTTTGTCATAGAATTCTATATTGTAGTAAGGAGAGAACACTGCTTGGGAAAATAACAAAAAAAAAAAAAAAAAAAAAGAAAGAAAAGAAAAAAAGAAACATACAAACCAAAAACACTGAGAATAGTCTAGAGAAAAATACTTTGCCAGTCTATTAAGAGATCACTGATCACTGGTTCTCTTTGACCTTAAGGGAAATATTATTCCCACACTATGATAATATGGAGTTACTAAGTAACAGTTTTGATGAAAAATCTGCCTACCTTAATTATCTTTTTGCTGGAAAGGTGAATCCTGCATCAGGGCATTAGATATTCCCATTATGAAGAAAAAATACTTCCCGCTATAAGTAGTAACAAGTGGAATCCTGGCTTATTTGTCTCTCTAATGAGCTTAGTTTAGGGGAAGTCTACCACAAAAAGATAAATAATAGCACATGGAGAATACGAACATCATACTTTCTGGGCAGAAGCTCATTCCAGTTTTATTTCCTAGTAATCAGCAGAGAGTCTGCTCTTAAGGTTGTTTTTTGTTCTTCCTCAGCCTCAGTCACTGACTGCAAATCTGTAAGGTCCCTGAGCTAAATGTCACAAAATAGGCTATATGGCACAAGTTTAGACATGCTTTTCAGGAAAAGACTAACAGGATCAAGAGAAAAGTTTTATCATACAGACATAGATTTCAATAAAAATCACAAGAAAACAAGTCAGAGACATAGAAAAAAAATCATTAAAGTTAACTTGCAGCTGTCTAATATTTAGCAGCCCCTCCCCTTTCATGGAATACAATCACCTGATCCAGACAGACGCTTTCAGATCAATATACATGATAATGTCGTCAAAGTCAACAGCAAAGTCCCAGCAGCGTGCTTTGCTTCTTATATTTGAAGTCAGTGATATTCAGATATCATATTACTAAATACTGACTGCAACATTCGCTAATTGGGTGACTGCAGGAGAAAAAGATCACTTGACCTTTTAAGGAATAATTTCTGTTTCTACAAAATGCAGATGGGGAGCAATTGGGAATAATCATGAATATAAAGAATTTGTGTAGGGATTAAATGAGATACATGCAAAGAACTTAGAACCACGCTTGAAATATAATAAGCCCTCAATAAACAATCCCTACCATTATTATTTCATTCTGTAAGGAATTACAATGAGAACATAATCACAGCCATAAACTCCAGTGCTCCTGAACTGTTTCCTTTGTTTTTTTATTTTGCTATTTATTTATTTATTTTTGAAAATCTACTGAATGCCAACTCTAGGTATTGGGGTAAATGAATAAAACAAACTTTCTACCTTTTAGGAGTTCACTCTCTAACAAAGGAGTAAAGACATGCAAATTAATAGCTACAATTGATATGATACAAACTTTCCTGTGCCATTAAAACACTGTTGAAACAAATAGAAAGCTTAAAGTAAAGCTCCACAAAGCAGCAACATCTTGATCCCACTGCTACATCTATATATGGAGTAGAAAATAAATGAAAAAGCCCTGGGTAAACACAAAGGAAGACTAGAATATAATGTTTGTGGTTTTATCTTTCTTGTCTTCAAATAATGATTTCTTGTCCTTTGTTACAACCATCCAGGATTTCTGAAATAGTGGGAAGCAGTTTGAAGTACCTAATATCTATTCACCATTTCCAGCATGAGTTAGAACAATATGGTCAATAGACCCCTAAGAATTTTTTTAAGGCGTCTGTAGGTAAAAACCATTTCCTTTATAATGTTAAGATGTTATTTGTCTTTTTCTCTGTGCTGATATCTGCACTTATGATGCAAAAGCAATAATGGGTAAACTGTGGGTGGTTCAGCTTGAATCAAGATGGTGGCACCATATTCTAATAATAGGTATGGTATTCTTCACTTATGTTTTGCTTAAGCAGTAAAAATATTAATTTTAATAATTCTTTACTCTTTTTCATATGTTTATGCAATAAAACAGCAAGTGTACATAAAACACTTCCACTATAAACCAGACCATGATACATATTTGCTCGGCCTAGTCACCTTTTTTTTGTTTTTAAGAACAAATATTTTTACTTGAAAAAAACATTAACAGATAGCTATGGTTAGTAAGAATTGGATGTTCAGTAGGCATTTTTCAAAGTGATATGAAGTGAATTTATCACTTCTAACTTGGGTAGAGCTGATTCTGAAAGATGCATGTGCCTGATAAAGTTAGAAAAGAACTTTGAGGTCAGATTACAAAAGGCCTTGCTTATCGAATTGAGGAGATTACAGCATTCCATAGGCAAATGTGAAAGAAAAAAATAAAAGGTTTTGAGCTGGGAAGATAAATGATCAGCTTGATGTTTTAGAGCAGGAATTAGTTGCTGAATATAATAGTGTAGAAATGTTGAAGATTAGGTCATGAATTAGAAGGATACTTCTGTTTCCAGTTGCAGGTGACATATGGCAAGCATGTGATAGAGCAAAAGCACAATCTGGCATAACGGTACTAAATTTTACCACAAGGGGATGTTCTTAGTTTGTGTTTGATTTTAGTTTCTAACTTGAGAAAAATTGCCAATGCTTGTTAATAGGACAAAGATATTTGAGACGTGTGTTTCCATAAGTTATATGACTGATTCCATCCATTATCATCTTTCATGTTCTATTGTGCTTAAATTGTTGTTTGTATTTTTATTTTTTCTCCTTTGGACTACTTCTTATGGTTATGTTATAACATTTACGTCAGCATGATATAAAAGTTAAGCTATCTAGATACACAGAGAGAAACAGACACTCAAAAATGGAATTAGATCTCTATCAAGAAAGAGAGAACACACTCAAATTAACATAATTCAAGAAGATTTTATTTACACAGGAATTATACACAAAGGTTCAGAGACAGACGAGGAGAACTACAAGGGGATAGGTCAGTGACCCTACCCTATAACAGCAGAGGTGTTGTCATATCTACCTCTAAAATGGGAGGAGAGGGAAAGGTTATGGGACCCAGGAAGAAGAGAGTCATGTAGAGAAGATTAATGACCTTTGGACAAAGGACCCAAATTACTTGACACAGAAGTTAGGGAAAGAAATATACCAACCTTACTCTTCTCTCTCCTTCAGTCTTCATTAGGGGATCTCATTGGCCAAACTCCCAGAAAACCTGAGTGCAATTGATGTAGATCAGCATCCCAGGGCGGAGAGTAAGGCAATAAAGAGCCAAATTCACAGGCAGAAAACACCTGGCATGCCAATATGCACACACACACACATAAACACATTGAAAACATACCCATGCCAGGTGCAACTGAAGGATCATCTCCTTGAATGCAACGAAGAAATTTTCTGTCATTAGAAAAGCTGGATGAACTATCGTTGTTTGGTCAGAAGTTTAGCTTCATAGCAAGAGTACAGTTATGAGTCAGCAATATTTAAAACAAAACAAAACAAAAAATAAAACTGGAAAACTAAGCTAATTTACTTCTGGAATATTTGGCTTAGTAAAAGATAGCATCAAATGAGATGGTAGAACAAAAACCCTAACAAAGTCACTTTCTGTTACAATATACTTAAAGCCAGCAATCACAGGGACTAAGACATTGAATCCAATGTCCAGAAACACAATACACTTTTAGAGCAGTCTTTCATCCTCCACACTGTTGACACTTTGGGCAGGTTAGTTCTTGGTTGTGGAGTCTGTCCTCACATTGTAGGATGTTAGCAGAAACCCTGCCCTCTACCCACTTGATAGCCACTGTACCAGCCCCCACCCAGTTGTAATAACCAAAACTATCTCCAGAGGTTGCCAAATGTCTCCAGTTGTTAGGTGTCAGTTGATAGGCATTAGTGGGGGTGGGCTTGATTGCCCCTTGCTGAGAACTACTGAGCTATACCTTCAGTCTAGGCTCTCATAGGGGCCGGTGTTTTTTTTTTTTTTTCTTTTTCTTTACATAGGTCAAGTACATTCATTTCAACATATTGGGTAATCTAAAATGAGTCTACCTCTATAGTAATTATACTGAATCTTATTCAAGAGGATTAGACTAGTTAATTTAAATATGCTTCAAAGTGTATTCAACTACATAATCTCTGTGTCTAGGGGAAAAACAACATGTACTTTATTCTGGATATCACATACAAGTATATTTGTGTGTATGCACTTATACACACATACGTGTGTGTATATAAACATATGTACATTTGCATTGGAGTTGGAGACACAATGTTTTAGTAAAGGGAGCTACTATTTCACAAGTCATATTATTAACAGTAAATTTCATTTCACTATCACAGATGTTTTTGAAATTGTTAAGTGGATTATTATACATAGGGTTTCAGCTCCCCTGAAATCAAGCCCTGAGCTCCTCTCAGAGGGAGACTAAACCCAGGAGAAAAAGGACTTTCAGTTCCTTCTCATACCAGGTTCTCAGTTACCAGGTAATATGAACATCTCTCCTGACTCTGGTCCCAAGAGAACATGACATTGCTTTTAAAACCAAAAGCACAATACCTAGTCAGAGACAGGAAAGGAATCCTTTGAACAAAGAGGACTTGCTTGATCTGTCAAGAAAGTACAAGCAGGAGGAAACAGAGGATTTGGGGGAAAATTGCTGCTTCAACTCTGTCCTGGCTCCCATGAGAAGTTTGGCAGCTTATGACCTCTTTGCTGAATTTATTATTCTACGGCTTCTTTGGGCACTTTCTTCAATTCCACATCTTTGGCATATCCTTCTGTAGATCCTACTGTGGACCTGAATGATCTGGTCTTTCTGACTTAGTGATGGCCCAGGTGCCTCTGAGTTTGCACCTCGGTGGCTCTGGGTAGATCTAGGATGGCCTGATCAAATGTTTCCCATATTTTAGCCATTCCCATGTTATCCTTAAAGTTTTCACTTTACAAAATAGCACCAGAACTATTCTTTACTATTTTTCTTAAAATGAATGGTTTAATATAGCTTAGGCTTATATAGTCTATATTCCTGAAATAATTATTTGATGTGTCCATGTTTTAAAAATGTTACTATTAATATAAAAAATCCATCTATGTACCACCTAAAACCATCTCTTTTATGTCCACTTACACATATAATACACTTTAGCAAACTTTGGTCCAAATTATGGCTTCATGCACTAACTACCTGCTGTGGTAATAGCTTTAAGGGAAGCAATTGTTACAGGAAAGGAGGAAGGAAACTTACTTATGCTACTACCCATTATTCTGCCTACTGCAATCCCTTATAGTTTATTCTTCACACAGCAGTCAGAGCAATACTCTGTATGTGCACTGCTCTTTACTATTTTTCTTTGGTCTTTTTTTTTTTTTCTGAGACAGAGGCTCGCTCTGTTGCTCTGGCTAGAGTGCCATGGCATCAGCCTAGCTCATAGCAACTTCAAACTCCTGGGCTCAAGATATCTTTCTGCCTCAGCCTCCTGAGTAGCGGGACTACAGGCATGTGCCACCATGCCCGGCTAATTTTTTCTATATATATATTTTAGCTGTCCATATAATTTCTTTCTATTTTTAGCAGAGACGGGGTCTTGCTCTTGCTCAGGCTGGTCTCGAACTCCTCAGCTCAGGCCATCCTCCCGCCTCAGCCTCCCAGAGTGCTAGGATTATAGGTGTGAGCCACGGCGCCTGGCCTTGCTCTTTACTATTTTATTTTGCCAATGTGACAGATTCTGCATTAGCTGTTTCCTGTCCTTAGATCTCATGTGTACAAGATATTTCCGTGACTTTTGTTTCCCTCACATTCTTCAGGTCTTTACCGTAATGATAACTTACTGAGACCTCCCTCCCAGCCCCTCCCCTGGAACTACCTGTTGCATTTCTCTGCTTTATTTTCTTCCAGAGCACTCATCTAACTGACATTCTACACATTTTGCTTATTTGTTTTTAATCTGTTTATACCAATTCACATATAAGTGACATAAAGGTAGAGATTATTTTTTTCTGTTTTGTTCACTGTTGTATTCAGCAACATTTATAAGAGTGATTGAAACATAATAGGTAGATACTCAATGTGCTCAAAGTGTTTTTTGATTTAATGCGTAATCCATTAAACCCAAATCTTTCTGACTTAAAACCTATGATCTTTCTTTTCTGTGTGTATACCTCAAATTGCATTTTATGATCCACCTGCATAAGAATCACCAGGGTGTGTTTATAATGCAGATTTCTATGACCTACACAATATGTAATGAATTTGAAATTTCTTGGGATGGAATTTAGAAATACATATTTTAATAAGAATTTCAGGTGATTTCTATGCATTCAGAAGTGTAGCAAACAATAGACTATGCAGAAATTATAGGCAATACATTTTTGTAGTATTTTTTGAGCATTATGACCCTATCATATTCAGGAGGAAATAATATATGCAAGTATTTAGAGTGAATAGACAACCCACAGAATGGGAGAAAATATTTGCTTATAAAGATTTAATAAGTTATATGAAAAATGCTGAGAGCAGTGTAACTATTGTGTAAATGCTATTTTTCAAAATTATTAAAATTAATAATATGAGACATTAAGGATTGTTCCAGAGCACACATTTAGATTCACAAACCCTGGGACTGGAGGGTGAAGATACTAGATGATGTTAGTTGATGAATTAGAAACATAGAGATATGAACAAAACCTCCTTTCCACTTCTGTCATCTTCAGCATCAAACGAACCCCAAAACAGCTGTAGATCATTGAAGTTTGTACCCTGATATGGGAAACCATGATAACATTGTTAACTTTGCTGCATGTGATTATGTAAAATTCTGGAAATCATAGGCCTGGCCCAGAAATAATTCTGTAACCCATAATCTGAACTTTTTCTATATAACAGAGTCCATATGATTTACTGGTGATATCCTGTGCCCTATATTTGCCCGTTACAAAGATATAAATTATCAGCTTCTAGAAAGTGACAAAGAAAAGTAACTCTCAGTTCTGGGAATCACTTCAAGTCCAAGTGGGCCCTTAGCTTCGTGGAAGAAAGAAATCAGGAGAGAGCCCACAGTATAAAAAGAAAGGGAGTTTTATTTAGAAAGTATAGACTACTCCACAGACAGAGTAGAGGCTAGTTCTCCCTGCAGAGGAGACCCAGTCCGATGGCTCCTTTAGTCTCTCTACTTACGCAACAACTTAATTATAGGCTAAACAAGGGTAGGAATATTCTTGTTATTTCTTGGAAAGGGACAGTGTTTTCCTGGAATTAGGGTGACTCCCTCCTTTCACTAAATATGGTCAAGCCGGAAGTGTCATGGTATCAGGTGTATGATGGGAAAGGAAGGTTTTCTTAGAGACTTTTATGGTAATGAGGTGTATCATGAAGCCACAAGGTCAAGAAGCAGATCATGTCTCTGCCATCTTGATTCTAACTGGTTTGCTGGTCCTGCCCCTTATCCTGTTTTGATCAGGGTAGTTTAAAACTTTGTTTGGAGAATTCCTGACTCAGTTAAGCAAAGCTTTCACAATTAAGCAATGCCTGAAGCAGTGCCTGAAGCAATGCCTGAAGCAGTGCCTGCCAGTTCCATGTCTCAAAAGGAGGAAGTTATGTCCTATTTATTGTTTTATCCCAGTATCCAGTACCATAATTCTCATACCCATTTGTACTTACATCAGATATTTACTCTGATATCATTTTTAAATGGTATAGACACAAATAAGACACTAATATTCATCAATATGCTATCTAGCATTATTATCCCAATATCAAAGAAAGGCTAGACACAGAAAAGAGAAAAGATTTGCTTGCAGACTCTTAAAATGTATTGCTTTGCACATCTATTTCCATTTTTTTATCCATTTCTGTTCCTAATAAATTGCTCTTTGAAGCATGTCTGAATTTCGCTATTATTTCATTCCCCTTTTAAGAGTTAGATTTAGCAAATCTCAACATGGAGTCAAAGTTTTGTTGGAAAATAAAAAAAAAACAACTTTAAATGATATTTTGACAAAAAAGATGGGAAAAAAATTTATGATACTGTTACCTAGTCTTTTCTCCTCAAGGATATAAATAGGCCTTTTAAATATTGGTTTGAAGTATATTTGTTCTACTACAAAGCATAATATCTCACACTGAAAGAAAAGCCCATTTTGACCACTGAACATGAACTTTTCAAAAATGGTCTTTTATTAGTATTTAGTTGTATCAGTATTTAGTCATATCAGTTTTGAAGTTCTTGTGATGAGACTAATAAATTTATTCATTCAGTGGGCATGGTGGTGGTGAAGAGTTAGTCAAACTGTTATATCTAACAAATCAAAAGTTGTTGAAATTTATCAGTTTCCAACATTTCTGGCATTGTGTAATCACAGCTTACACAATAAAACTATTAGAATGAGAATGCTTTCAGAAATCTGTGCTAAAATTCTACGACCAACTGTTTTTCTAAATGTTTCCTTGAGTAACAGAAAGTAGTTTTCTAGTAGATCACATATGTGGTTCTCTTTTGTCTTTTTCCAGTATTTACATGACATACAACTGAAAAATGCTTGTCATCTTTCATTTATCTAAACATTCCGATTCTGGGGACTGCATAAGCAAGACATCCAATGATGGATTGTATTTCCCCTTTCCCTTACTTGTTTGTTCTTTTGTACGTAGTTTTGTTGATTATCTCCTTCCTTTTTTGTTTAGAGTGTCAAATAGAAATAAATATTCATTGTCTGTTATTGGTAAATGATAGGGAATTGTTTTGAGGAGCTATACCATAAATTAAATATCTCCTGATCTACCACAAAAAGATGAGTCGTAAGGACTGAGATTTAGGAAGACAGGTGTCCTTCCATATCAGTGCAGTTGTCTCTAACTACACAGTTGAACTGAACGTTGTAATAGCAACATGCTGAGAAAGTGGAATTTAAAGGCATCAAAAGTTGAAATCTGACTGAGAATTCCAGTTTGGCCTCTCCCTACAGAATTGTCATGTTTTAAAGGAAGATAGCTAGAGATGACAAGTACTTTCATTTCACTATCATAAAATAATGATATTCTAATTTTAAAAAGCTATTAGAAATGATCACATAGCAAACTAATGTTTCCAAACATTTTTTCTATATTAACTTTTTTCTTTTCCTGTAGTACATAGCATTCATCTGTTAGGTAGATAGCAAGGGACCTCCAGCTTTCCTACGGACAAAGACAAGCACAAGGCCTTGGTGCTGCCTTGAGCAATTGCCACACCTAGGGAAGAAGGACAAGGACTGGCACCCCACCTCAGTGCTGCCCCACCTTAATCCTGCCCCAAGCAACTGTCATACCTGGAGGGAAGTAGGAAGCCCCTGCCCATCTGCAAAAGAATGCAGGGAATTCCCCAGCCCACAGGCCAGGCAGCCCAGGCACAACAGGATCTGGAAAGTGACCTACAGTGACCTAAGACTAATTATCATTTCATTAACTGTCCATCAAAGTGGTTCCATGGTGACATCTGAACCACGAGGGCTCAATCTGGACAGTATAAAACAGGACCCCAGACCATAAACAGAGCCTCTTGTTACAACAGGGGGCCCATCATCTGTGTCGAATGTATCTTGCTCCTATTCTATAAACCTATCTTGCTCTTTCTCAGTAAACTTCCTTTCATGCTTGCCTTGCTTTTGGTGTGTCTGGTCATTCTTCAGCCAAGAGCACACCAAGAACCTAGAACAGACTGCCACTGGACGCGTCTACTGATTGGCTCTGTACAGTAGCACATTGTTTATATTCATACATGCTTGGATTTTCAGATCTTCATTTTTGAAATGAAGATATTTTAACTTTTAATTTAAAAATCATTCTTTTTTGGATTAGAAGTTCTATTTTTGATAAAAAAATTTAGGATGTTTTATGATTATCTCCTCCTCCTCCTTCTTTCTCTTTAGTCTTAGTACAGCATATTTGTTTTCTATTCTTCATGTGTGCCCACTAACATAAAAGCTAATATAATATTGATTTTTTTAAAGTTGTGTTTATATTGCAATTGGAAGCATTTTTGCATCAAATGATATACTCTTTCTTCACTGTGAGACACAGCATGAGAAGAATTGCTAACCTGATGGCACATGTAGGACAATTTTTTCTTTCATTTATAAAATATAATGAAACAAAAAATATAGAAAGGGTATTTCAGAAGCAAACATTTCCAAGTCAATACTTAAAAACCTATAAAGAAACTTGAAATCAATGTGTTGTCTTACATTCAACAAAGAGTTTGAGAGAATGGAGGCAGCTGATGAAAGTCTGAGAAACACAAAGTTGATTACATTTAAGTGCACTGTCTTTAGGTTCACTGCCAGCTAAATGACTCAAGATTTGCTTCACTATTCTTTATATCATGACCTTGCATCTCCATTCTCAGCTGTGGGATTCCCCTGCATGGCATTAATTTATAAAAGATATGTCCAATAAAATATAAATAAAATGTAGTTGAAGGGAAAAGGGGAAGAATTTCTTTCTTTACCACATTAATACTAAGGTTATGTGCTCTGCCACTTTCATCTACACATTTTATACCAATTTTAAAGAAATAACATATCGTAAGTAATAGCAATGTGTGTTTCTAGAAAGGTCGACCCCCAATATTTCCATGAGACAGAGCAAGAGTAAAAAATAAAATATTGTTTTTCCTTCTAGCTTGAAAAATATGCCTTCATAATGACCTGGATGTGAAGGTTTTAATTTAGAGTTTTTGGAAACCATGGAGTTCTTCCCAGGGACACTGTAACACACGAAGAATTGGCTACAGGCCTCCAGACCATGGCCCACCCATTTCTTCCTAGTTTTCTGCCCCATCCTCTACCAGGAAAGGCTTCAAGTGGGCATTTGTAGATTCCTCTGCCTACATTCCCAAGCTCAATTTGTATATCCTCAAAAGCCAGCCGTGGCAGTTTCTTGAGCCTGAAGTTGTACACATGGTGTGGTCAACTTTTGGGAGACGGAGCTGGGGAAGAGGCTTGAGCAGTCTATGGAAGCAGGCATGAACGTTGTGTGCAGAACACTGTAGCCTCAAGTACCAGTGTGGAGGCTCGGAGAGGTTTGGAGAGGGCTCCTAGGTGGTATATTCCCTTTGATTTAGGGACTTTTTTCTCTGTGGAGAATACAACAGAAGGATGGCCATAAGAGGCCCCTCAGGAATCTGGGAGCCAGTACAGAGGACGTTATTGCCTGAGTCTAAAAGCAACCATTGCAAATAGACCTCAGATTAATATTTTTTTTCTTATCAACTATTAACTACTTGTCCTTAGTTACTATCTGAACCACTCTAATACCTAGTTTAAAGCAAAAATGGCTAGATTTGAATTCCTTTTCCACCAGTTAATCGCTATGAAATTTTGGGCACATTACTTCATCTTTCTTTGTTTCAAATTCCATCTGCAAGATGTGGGTGATAATACTATGTACATAAAAGGTTGTAATAAGATTAAGTGCGTTCACATTTATGAAGTGCCTAAATAGTATCCAGTACATTATGAACATTATAAGAATTAAAAAAAATAAAAACAGCTTTACAACTGAACATAATCTCATCATATTTGTTATGAGATAGTTGCAAAGACTAAAGAAGAGAATGCATGCAGTGATCATCCAAGTGCCAATCTCATAATAAGTGCACCAAATTGTAACTAATAATGTAATTTAATGAAAACATTGTACCCAAAATATATATTTTAAGAATAAAAATCATAGTTTTTTTTTTACATTTTTATTGTTGTATAGCTTAATAGTACATTGATTTATTACTTTGATAGTCAAGGATATTGCTTTTTTACTGCTTGCAAAGTTATAAGTTTAATTTCTATTGTTTTTCATAAAAGTTCAGTTGAATGAATAGAAATTCCTTATTAATTTTATCATTGGGATCCAATCCACTTACTCAGAGTGCGACTATTTGTTATATGTCCACATTAGTGCAAAGGTATGATGGAGTATAAATGAGTACAAGTCAAATACATGAGCCTACTTTTTTAAATTAATATTTTATTATTTTAATTGACACATAATAATTATACATATTTATGGAGCATAGTGTGATGTTTTGATACATGTGTACAATATATAATGATCAAATCAGAGTAATTAGCATATTTATCACCTCAAATATTTATCATTTTTTGTGTGTTGGCTGCATTCAAGATCCTATCTTCTAACCATTTGAAGTCAAGGCAAGGGATTTTTTTATATTGTCTGCAAACAGGAAAAATTTGCCTTCCTCCTTTGCAATTTGGATATCATTTCTTTCTCTTGTCTCAGTTCTCTGGCTAGGACTTCCGGTACTATGTTGAATAAGAGTGGTGAGAGAAGATATCCTTTCCTTGTTTCAATTCTTAGAGGAAAAGGTTTTAGCTTTCCCCCATTCAGTATGATGCTACCTGTGAGTTTGTCATATACAATTTTTATTGTGCTCAGGTATGCTCCTCGTATACCTAATTTGTTGAGAGTTTTTATCATGACAGAATGTTGAGTTTTGTCAAATGCTTTTTCTACGTCTTTGAAATGATCGTACAGTTTTTCCCCTTTATTCTATTGATGTGATATATCATACTTATTGATTTATGTATGTTAATCCATCCTTGCATCCCTGGAATAAATCCTACTTGATCATGGTTTATAATCTTTTTGATGTGGTATTGGGTTCTGTTTGTTAGTAATTTGTTGAGGATTTTTGCATCAATGTTCATGAGGGTTTTGGCGGTAATTTTCTTTTTTTGTTGTGTCCTTATTTGGTTTGGGCATCAGGGTAATGCAGACCTCGTAGACTAAGTTTGGAAGAATTATCTCCCCTTCAATTTTTTAAAACAGCTTGAGAAAAACTGGTGTTAGTTCTTCTTTTAAAATTTGGTAAAAATAAGCAGAGAAGCCATCTAGTCCTGGTTTTTGTTTTGTTTTGTTTTGTTTTTTTGAGGCTTTTCATTGCTTACTCAGTCTCATTACTCATTAACTGATCTACTCAGGTTTTTTATTTCTTCTTAGCTCAATCTTGAACCAAACTTCTATTCTGAAAGTTACTTTAGATTTGGAATTGAAAATGAATAAATTTCTTATCTTTGGTATTTGTTTCTTGTATTCAAAATGAAGATAGATGGTTCCTGACTTAATGCAGCAGAAAATGTCAAGTCTGTCACCTTAAAGTTTCTAGCATTTCCCATTTACTTTAAAATAAACGTTCATATGATAATTTATAAAGATTCACATAATTTTGTAAATACCATATTATTTAAAATCTTAGATTAAATTATTTATAATTCATTTGATAGAGATAATGATGTTATAGCCCCATTTAAAAGCTATTTTTTAATAAAAAGTCTTGGAAATACATTATGCATTTGTGCAATGATTGCTGATGTGTTTAAATGATTCAACCCTGTAAATTATTAGTAATTATTTATTTATTAAACATCAATAAAGACATAAATATGCTTTTACACTTAAAATGTTTTCCAGTCATTCACATTGTAATGATCTTGCTTCTAACTGCTTTCTTAAGAATGTTACACCCTTGTCCCTAATATGGCAAATGTATATACATTTCCCACAAAAGTACAACTTCCTTTGAAAGTCATTAGTTAAAAGGCACATGGAAACAACTTTGAAATATAAAGATCTCTAACTTGGCAAAGATAGAGTTCAAACAAAAGATCTATTTCTGACAAATAAGGGTCGGTTTCAATCTTAATCCAGTACTTTATGAAAGGTTGCTTTTTAATTCTGTGCCACAATATAGGCTGTGGAGAATCTGAGTAAAATGATTGATCTGGAAGTGGGACCCCATCTGTTGGCCTGTCATAGGCAATATTAATCTTCAATGCTGAAAATTCATAGGGATGGATATGTATAACTACTCAGAGATATAATAGAATATTCAAAAATTGAATGAACCAATTTGTCTAAAGAAAGAAGCTGGGAATACAGAGATATTTATAAAAGTTTGGTGTGTTTGTTATAATTGTTTAGTAATCACAGTAATGACATTCTTGGAAATGTATGTCAAGCTACCAAACTTTGAAATTTTACTTGGAAAAAGATCACCAAAATTATTCATTCTATGCTCTCAAAACATTAAGATTAGATAAATATAATTTTCATTCATAAACCTCTAGTTTAAAAATAATATTACTGATAATGATATTCCTTGTTGAATCCTAGTTATCTGGAGAGAGATGCAAGATGCCACACTTGTGTCCAGCCTTGTGGTACTAGAACTGCTAAAACTTTCACTTTCTTTGGCTTTTTATTAACATTTTGTTTCTATAGCAGATCTGTTATCATTTTTTTTGTTTCTTAAAATAATGTTTTCCTTTGTTTGCCAATGTGTACTAAGGGGTCTCTGGATTTAAGTATCTCGCTATCTATATTTTATTAAAAATATTAAGATCATTGGGTCATTTGGCATACTTAGTACATTTAATAAATATGAAAAAAATTTACCTCATTATGACATTTATTTACTTGTTATGGTTACAACTGAAAAATTTTAAAAATCTGCAAAAGTCTTTGCAAAGAAAATAAGGACTTAAAGAAAACTGATAAGAAGTGAATTGGGTCCTGTTACCCTGCTTCTCTTAGAAGGAAAATGCTAATATTGAATTTCTTGCCTATTTGAGTCCAACCACACAGCTTTCTTTCTTATTTCTATATTGTGTCTGAATTTTCCACATCTTTACAACAGGCATTTCACAATTCAAAAATGGTAATACATTTTTAAGAAATACAACTCCCACTAACAGCACAACATCTGCTAGATTTTGTATCCCCATCATTGTCAGTGGAGCATATGCTTTCTGAAGGGTTTTCAGAAAAGGTCTTTTGCTTGTGCTACAAGGTAAACAGCAATGGCTTCCAGTGGAACTTTATGGGCAATCTGGGTGGTTCCTTGGCTTTGCTGGGGTGACTTCAACCATCTTTATGCCAGTCACCTTGGAGCTCACTACACAATGAAGCTAAATAAAAAGCATGTTGTCTTCAACATTGATTCCTGAAAATCCAAGAATTCATAATTATTTGACATTCTTATTTGGAACTACCCTTGTTTTCTTTATTTATGGTATATTAGTGCTAGGTCAGGTCTCCCTAAGTAAGCAATCTCATGGACATGTTTTACTTGTCTCTCCTCAGGGTTGTTTAGATTGACTATGGTCTGTTCCTTGGACTTGCGCCCAATGACCCTGAATTTTTCCACACACTATTGAGTGTGGCTGCTAATCCCTTTAAAGGCCTGGAGTATGCTTCCCATGGACCCAAAGTGAATTTTCTGGCTTTGTAATTGATCTGCATCCTAAGTCAAACCATCCTAAAAATATTCACATTTAATAAAAATTCATTAATCATTTTTACATGGAGTTATAATGGACAAATAGAAACACTGATTTTCTATTATATAATTTGATACAGACTGAAACAATAATGCATTTAGTTAGATTGAGGGATCATAGAAAGTTCTATAACTAATCAAAGTTCCTTACTCAAAGGAAGTTTGCTTAGTAGATAAAATTTAATGTTTTTTAATAAGCTTAAAGTTTTAATGACATGATAGTGGTTTGGGAAGTGAACATTTTTCTTAACAATGTCCCAAATTATGAACGTTCTTGCTCTCTATTTTATTAATAAGCATTTGCAGTTTTCTGCATAGAACTCTCCTCTTTGATCTGTTTGTCTTTCTTTCAATCGTACATCTACACTTCCCTTGAGGTTATCTGCATATTTGCATCTACAGCTGACAACAAATATAGTAAACAAATTACGTGGAATATGAGTTTTAAACATGCACTCAACAACAATAAGCAAGCCTTTTACTTTACATGTGGCCTGAGCTTTAAATTAAGGTTTACTTAAAATCCTTTCTTCAGGGAAGTATTTTATTGGAAGCACATTTTGATCATGTGGAGAGTGATACTCGTTCAAAGTAGGGTTTGCCCAGGTGACAGTCAGGAGGAGGGAGGGTGTGATTCTTTCCACATGAGTTCTCCTTTTCATCTTCATTGAGCCCAGAAATATGAAGCATGAATAATAAACAGAAGGGTATAATTCCAAGAAAATATATATGATGTGATTTGTTCATTTTGATGCACATTTCAAACTAAAATTTTCATAGGTGCAGAAATCTGTCACTTCAAGCTAGTCTTTTAAAAATGTTCCTAAATCATTTGTGTATATTCTGCATGCATATTTCTATTAATGAAACAGAAAGTATTTGGAAGAAAGAAATCCTAGGGAGACACTACACATCCCAAATTTTTATACCCTCATGTGATTGTACTGTTTGCGTGAGAAATACATTGCAGAAAATTATTAATAGAGGGTCAATATAGTGTATTTATAGAGTGCTACACTTCCTGCATTCAGATCTCAGCTCCACTACTAAGTATCTGTGTGTCTCTAGCAAGTTATTCAAGCTCTCTTTGTTCCTGAATTTGCAAAATGAGATAATAATAGCAACTACCTTAGGATTTTTTGAGAATAAAGTATCATAAAGCCTTAAGAAGTGAAACTGGCTAAGAACAGTTCTACCACTTTGCTAACAAGGCACTATTCATGTTGAATTATTTGTGATTTGTGTCTGCTAGGGCACAGCGTAGTATGTGACTGGTGTCTTTTGACATTGTGCTACAAATCATCATGTATGGCATGATGTAAATTAGCTATTGTTATTATTTTGATTTATGCTGGAGTGACCTTACTTCTTGGTTGGTTCAGGACAGTCATGGTCTATTTCTGTCTTCCTGGTAAAATTACTAATAAGAACTTCTTAATCCTCAGAATCCATTTATTCAGGCTTACTTAAAAGAAATTTGTTAGCTCTTTCGTTTTTAACTGTATTGAAGAGTATTTTACTTTTCTTTCAATTTTAGTATCATTGGATTCAGACTTTGTCAAGTCTACACGGCATATTATTCACCAGTTTTCTACAAAGATATTCACTTTGGGCAAAACCCAAGTTTGTTTGTTTTTATTGTTGTTGCTTTTGGTTTTGCCAAATGATTAAAATTTTTTTATGACACTCTACAGAAGCATTTTGACCTAATTCATGAGAGATAAACAAGTTGGCATACATCTCTAATTTTGATTTCTAGAAAATTATAGTGTACACTAACTCAGCATTTCCCAAAGTTTTCACTTTATTACCTCCATGAAAACTTATATTGACATGAACGACTTACCTGAATTATAAGGAATTTGAGGGGCAGTAAAAGAAGGCTGGGAAGTGCGAGGCGAGGTGAGGAGAGGTGGCGCGTGCACGCCCCGCGGTCCGCGGTCGCCCCTCCTACAGCTCTGCAATTGGTCCGACGCGCAGCGAGGAGGCGGGGTCAGGACGAGAAAAGCGGGCCTTTGCGTGGAAGGCGGGAAAATGGTGTATTCCTCGGAGCGCGGCACTGGGTGAGTTGAGGCGCCGAGGGCACGGATGTGTGGGTACCAGAGGAACAGGCAGGGCCCAGGGCCACAGCAAAGTCGGGGAGTAGGGGCCCTCGGGGCGAGTCCGGAGCCGACCCCTCCTAAAACCGCTTGGAATGCTAAGGCCTCAGGAGGCCCTGGCGGCGCGCAGGGCTTTGACGCTGGGCAACCGGGAGCAAGTGGCCTAACCTGTCTGTGGGTCGCTTTCCCGCATTGCAAAATGGGGCTAATGATGCCGCACAACCTGGTAGGTGTCGTGTGAGGTTTATGGACCTGCTTAGAACAGCGCCCGAGTCTTAACTTGGCTGACGACGCTCTTAGAATTGTCGTTATGCAGTGAACAAGGGACAACTAAATAGCTACTTTAGTTCTCCGTCCCATTTTATTCTGAGCTCCCCATGTGCGGAGGAGAGGATGGAGAGTCGGAGACTTTTACCCAGGGTTCCACAGCACGAACAAGAAAGAAGTTGAGCACTTCGCTGGGTGCCGGGCATAATCCTGAGGCTGTTTGTCTGATTTGTTAATTTGGCCAATGTTTATTGTCCTTGGTGTGAATTGACATGAAATAGGCCAGCGGGAGGAATCACTCCACTGCCCCTTGCCCTAACTGTGAGATTGACATTAGTGCCTCCCAGTAACAGGTGAGGTACCTGAGGCTCACACAGGTGTAATGACTCCCAGAAGGTTGGGCCTGGAGCCCATTCGGTTTGATTCCAGAGGCCTGGCTCAGATTCCAGAGGCAATCCGGGTTCTGTCCCTTCCTGCCTCTGAGACTCACCAGGGGTGACCTGTGTAAACAGCCTCAGATCCTGGTCTGGAAAATGAGGAGAAATCAGGTGAACAGTTAGGAATCTGTAGGATTGAGAGGATCCCGTGAACGAGTGTAGCTGCTGGCACCTGGCGAACATTTGTTAAGTTGCCTCTCCCCATGATGGGCTGGAGGTGTCCCCAACACTTCCTGGGTCTCACTTCGGGGTGCCAGGAGCCCACTCCAGAGGAGGTGGCTGCGGTGACCACTGGAGCCGCTCCTAGTGGTGGCGACAGGAGTTCCAGGGCCCAGCCTTGTCCCTGCTCCAGTGCCACTGATCTCTGTTCCTGGCTTCTTCCTCCTCCCACTCAGGCTGAAACCCAGGAGTCATCCCGGACTCTCCCACACCCCACAGCTGGTTAGTCCGCGATTCCTGTCTCATAGCCCCTTCTTTCCCATGGCATCTGGTGTCGCTCATTCTATGTTTAAATTGAGGTGAAATACACATAGCATGAAATTAACCCTCTTAAAAGGTACAATTCAGTGACATTTAGTGTGTTCACAGTGTGTGAAAAAAACCATTGCCTCTGTTCTAGTTTCAGATTTTTATCCCTGCCGAAGGAAACTCCGTCCTCATTAGCCCTCACACCTCACCTGCCTCCCCCAGCCCTTGGCAGCTGATAATCTGCTTTATTTCTATGGATTTATCTATTCTGGACATTTCATATAATTGGATCCTATATGACAGGGTCTTTTGTATCTGGCTTCTTTTACCTAGCACAATGTTTCAGAGGTTCATCCTTGTTAGAGTGTATGAGAACTTCACTCATTCCTTCTTAGGGCTGAATAACATTGAGGCTTCCTTATTTCTTGACAGGAGTTTGCAGCACCTTCTAAGTCCTCTCTCAGTCTTCAGTCCCAGGCTTCCAGTCACCCACTCACCACGGCAGGGGCTCTCGGCCTCAGCACTGTTGACATCTAGGCTGGATCATTATCTGTGGTGGGGGCATCTTGTGCATCGTAGGGCGTTGAGCAGTGACCCTGGCCTCCACCACTATGCCGAAAGCTCACTCTTTGTGTGACAATCAGTAATGTCTTCAGATCCAATAGGATCTGTACCCCATAGGGAGAGACCCTAGACAGCTCAATTGCTCACACTCTGTTCATGTGCCCACAAAGAAGAGGTCATGTGAGCACACAGGGAGATGGCAGCCACCTATAAGCCAAGAGAACAAGCCTGAGAATGAAACCTGCCTTGGTAGCACCTTGAGCTCAGCCTCTGGCTTCCAGAATTCTGAGAAATAAACATATGTTGTTCATATGTTGTTTAAACCAAAAAAATAAAAATAAAAATAAAAGAAGGTTGGTAACATTATTCGTTACATTTTATTCAAATTTATACAATTATAAGAAAAAAGATAATAGGGAAAATAGTAAATATTTAATTTATATAAAACTTCCAAAAAGCTTTTTATTTTTCAAAGGAAAAACTGGATCTTTCCTCTATGCACATAATTTTTATATCAGATTTTGTTTTTAAATGGATAAACATAATTCTGATCAAAGTTTTTGAAAATAATCTTTTCATTTAATTTCCAGTCGCCATCAGTGATAAATCTGACACTAGTATGTAGTAACAAAAGGTAAAAAGAAAAACAAATATGTTTATCACTCATTGCCAGGAACATCTTTCTCACCATTACTCCAAATGTGGTTAAGTTTATTTCTTTAAAGTATGTCAGGATATAATTTTTCTTGATTCCTAATATTTAATTTTTTAAAAAATAAGTGTTGTGTTGAAATGTCTGTGAAAATGAATTTCAAAATCAATGGAAATTCTTCATGTCAATAATTTAAAAGTAATGGTGATTTCGCTAAAGCATACACAGTTACTCCACTAGTCTGTTTTTTTTTTTTTTTTCAAATTTTAGTCTTTTCCCCAAAGTTTTTTTATCCCCTCTGAATTGATATACTTCATCAGCATATGTTAGTCAATGTTCATGGTCCTGTTAATTTCTATTAGGTTCATTCATGCATTCAGAAATGTCACTTTAGTAACCTATTTTTAAGGGCAACTGCTTCTACAAATCTGCAAAATAGCAGTTATTTTGGAATTTTTGAACATATAAACTTTGTTTTTTTATTTTTAATTTAAAAAATGCCAGCTTTATTGAAATATAATTAATGTACAAAAACTGTACATATTTTATGTATAACATTTCATTAGTTTGGACATATGCATATATCCTTGAAGCCATCATCACAATCAAGGTAATAAACATATTCATCATTGCAAAAGTTTACTCATGCACCTTTGTTTTTGCTGTTTGTGCTAAAAATACTTAACATAAGGCCTACCCTCTTAATTTTTTTAAGTGCACAATACAGTATTGTTACCTATAGGCATTTTGTTGTACAGCAGATCTCTAGAACTTACTCATCTTGCGTAAGTAAAACTTTATACCATTGAAAACAACTTCCCATTATTCCCTTCCCCCAGCTTCTGGCAATTGCCATTCTACTTTCTGCTTCTATAAATTTGACTATTTAGATACCTTATATAATGTCTTTCTTTGGCTTATTTTAGTTACCATTATGTTCTTCAGGTTCACTCATGATGTCCCATATGGCAGGATTTTCTTGTTTTTATGGCTGAATAATATTCCATTATATTAAATACACATATGCATACATACCACTATATATATGTATATACACACACAAAATTGAAATCAAGATCTTGAAGAGATATCTGCACAACCATGTATATTCACAATAGTTAAGATATGGAAACAACCTAAATATCCATCAATGAATGAATGTTAGATCACATAACCTCTTGACAATATCCTTCCTCTGGACTATCAACACTTTTGCATCAAACAGTAGAGTGCTTATATTGAGCCAATTTTCTTATATGGAAGCTGAAAAGAAGCAAGTCTAGCAATTTGGGTTTTATAGATTCATAAATTTGATATATTTATTTATTATTAAGCTCTACAAGATAATGTTTACATGTGCGAACTTCTCTGTGACTAAAACCATTTTTATTTGCATTCCAGTGTTTTCTGAATAAAAATGTAAAAATGTTTCATTCATGGCAACAGCACCATTATTGCACACACTTATGCAGGTTTCCATTGTATCTATTTTTTTTTTAAATATTCACTTACTGGTTTGAAGTTTGTTTTGGATATTTTTGCAGAAGGAACACATTTATTTCAACTATTTCTTTTCAGGAAACCTATCTAGTGTTGTTAACTGTGCATAGGGAATAATATGTGTAGATTCACCAATATGAAATGAAAGCTTCTTAAATCTAATAATCATTTGGATTTGCATTTCTTTATATCATCTGACATGTTAGCATTTCATGTTGTAAGAGTTTGTTTTGATAGTAAATGTTTTATTTCTTTGCTGAATTGGTATGAAACAAAGTGTTAAAAAAATTGCCAGTAAGCTGGGGAAATAAGCAATTTTGCAATTGTTTGAGACATTTTGGATTTAACTCTTGATTGCAATATTTTCTAAACAGCTTCCTGAGCTTTATCTGAAATATTGTAACTGATCTCATAGAAACATTTGAGTAATTGTTAATACAAATAGCTAAAAATCAGTCATCCAGAAACATGTTCAAAACTATATTCTACTGGGAGGCCAAGGCGGGCGGATTGTTTGAGCTCAGGAGTTCGAGACCAACCTGAGCAAGAGCGAGACCCCGTCTCTACTAAAAATAGAAAGAAATCATATGGACACCTAAAAATATATATAGAAAAATTAGCCGGGCATGGTGGCGCATGCCTATAGTCCCAGCTACTCGGGAGGCTGAGGCAGAAGGATCCCTTGAGCCCAGGAGTTTGAGGTTGCTGTGAGCTAGGCTGATACCACGGCACTCACTCTAACCTGGGCAACAGAGTGAGACTCTGTCTCAAAAAAAAACAAACAAACAAACAAACAAACAAAAAAACCTATATTCTATATAGAAACATCCAATATCAAATATTATTTATAAAGATGTAAATCAGATATGCATTATTTACAAACATATTCTGAAAAATTAGACTGATTTAAATCAAAAGAATACCTAGACTTTTTACACATACAATAAAAATAAAGAACTGTGTTATATCTAAATTATGTCTAAAGTAATAATCACACTTTCTGCATGTTTCAAGTAAAAGGTCAAGGTGAGGTTCTGTGAGACCCCAGAAGAGAGCTTTCTGGGTGCTATCCATTAACTCTTTTATGCCAAGATTAAAAAATATTCAATGTATTCATTTTATGGAGGGAATCATACAAATATTGCCCAAATATTGCGGCTGTTACAAAATTTCCAGTGGTTGTTAAAATGATTTAGAATGTTTTGTCACTGTAAAAGTTTACAAACATTTATATTTCTTGGTGCATTGTACCCATTTGTGGCTCACCTGAAGGCCCAGTTAGAAAGCTTTGTGTTATTTATCATTTTATGCAGATAAGAAGTAGCTTAAAAGTGAAAATTGGTGAATCTTTACAAGCAGGATATTTTAAATATTGTATGAAGATTTTGAGTATACACAGATATATTCAGTGAACTGTTTCCCATCACTGTTTTGACTAGAGGTTAAGAAAGAAATATTTGCTGCGAATGGGTATTTGCCATAATGAACAGGAGGTTACATAAAAATATAGAGCATCTTTAAAGTATATTAATTATAATATTGCCAAAACTGTGTCTTCATACTGCTTTAATGTTAATGAAGTATTTTATAATAAATAACATATATGAGCCCTATAAAATTCTTGTCCATCAGGTGCTTATTTTATAGAAAAGGAAATAGCCTTAATTAAACAAATTTCACTAAAATTGCATGCAAGATTAAAAAGTACTGTAAAATTTAAAAGTTTGTCTGAATTACATATAACTTCAGTTTGTTGCATGCATCTTGATGGATGAGATAAATTCCCACTAAGTAAGCTAAAATAGCACCAATTATTAAGTACAGAGTTTTCTAAAAATGGCACTTTTTCATATTCAACTCATAGTGACAGAGGCGTTTTGGTTAGTTTGGACAATACATTTCCTAGTAGAAAATAATAATATGTAATAAATAGCTGTCACCTACATATATTGAGTTTCACAATTTAGGAATCTTGCATTGTTCATTGGTGTATTTCCCTTTACCTGTAATACGTTTAGGTAATACCTAAACCATTTTGCGGATAATCTTTGATAATACCGAGAGAAGAGTAAATTAGCATTGTGTGTATATATATTATATATATAATACACATATATTACACACTTTAATTGCATATATTATTATTTGTTTTTGATCTGTCACATATCAGTATTTTATTTATTTATTTATTTTTATTTCAGCATATTATGAGGGTACAAATGTTGATGTTATGTATATTGCCCTTCCTCCCCCCCAGTCAGAGCTTCAAGCGCGTCCATCCCCCAGTCAGTGCGCACCACACCCATTAGGTGTGAATGTACCCATCCCCTCCACCCCCCTCCCATCTGCCAGATGCCCGATGAATGTTATTCCTGTATATTCACTTAGGTGTTGATCAGTTAATGCCAATTTGACGGTGAGTACATGTGGTGCTTATTTTTCCATTCTTGAGATACTTCACTTAGTAGAATGGGTTCCAGCTCTATCCAGGATAATACAAAAGGTGCTATATCACCATTGTTTCTTGTAGCTGAATAGCACTCCATGTTATACCACTAAATGCATATATTATAAAATAATATTAAAATGCTAATGGGCTTTTCATTCTTTTGGGATTTTTTTTTTTTCTTTGTACAGAAAAAAATGAAAGCTGAAGAGTCAATCTACTGTCAGGTTTCCTATTACAATTCTTTTTGCTTTAGCTTTAATTACTTGAATTAAGCTTCTTTTCTTTTGTATTAATCCATTCATAAACTTTGTCTTCCTCTACAAATCAATTCATCGTCCAACAGGAAATACATTCTATTTCCTTCTGAGAGCTACCACATTCTCTGCTCCATTATTTTGAAATTATTTGTTTGTCTATGGCTCTTCTATATTTTTTCTTCACACAGAAAGGGAAAAGTTGGCTCTTTTAAACACAATGAAATATTCTTCCCCATTAATTTACAGAATTATAACTTTTTGGTAACTTCCTGAACCCTGCTTAATCAGTAATAACAGTTACAGGACACACTCACTGCTCCTGCATAGATACTTGTATTTGTGTATCATGGATGGTGAAAGCATTGTAGTTTAACTGCACACAAAAATTTTACGTTTTCAAAAGAAGACAATTAATACATAATATTGAAACATAACTTATGAAGATTTTTAATAACAAAAATCTATAAATAATATAAAAATATTTTGCATAACAGTTTTTACTTTCAAAATAATGATTACAACCACAATTACAACTGGAATTATCATTTCATTATTCCTTTTTTAACTTAACTAGTTATATATTCTTTTATACCTCCATTTCTTTTTGTATTGGTTTTTTATTACTCTGCTGCCCTCTAATCATAGTTTGAATACAGTTCTCCAGTAGTAAAATCAAAGAACTCAAAAGTTGCAAACTCATAATGCCCATGTTTTTTTTAATAAATAACTTATATTGATTATAAAGCATTTTACTGATTGTGCTAAAATACAATGTTATATTAATTTTTTACTAATGGAAGAAATTTGAAGGAACACAAAACCAAAATCTAGAAATAAAAAACAAAATCAAACAACAAGATGGTATATATATTGATGTGGATAATCTTTATTTCCTGTAGTCTTCTTCAAGTTTCTAGCTTGAAATTATCTAGAATATAGGCTATGAATAAAGATTTTATTATCATTTTTATTTGACATCTAGCTGAATAATGTTTGAGGACAGACAATGCTTTTTTTATTTTTGCTGAAAAGAGGTTATCGTGTAATCCCGACATTATTCTAGAAAATAGAATTGCTGTAGAACTCAAAAAGAAACAACAAACAAAATAATGGAAATTTTTCTAACAGCTTTTCAAAAAGCAAGTTTGAACATGCAAACAAGAAATTTTGTTTTTTGATGACAATTCTTTTTTTTCAGAAGTATTTTGTCAATTATTTTGTGCTATACATAAATGGCAGATTATTCAGAGGACATAATAGAGCAATAGATTGTCCCATGTGAAAAATAAAGAAAAAAGTAATTATCTAAGTGTCTAGGTTAGTATTTTTTGCTCTCCTGACAGATGGCAGAAATTAGAAGGAAATTCATGAAAAATGTAGGAGAAAGCCTAATTCTAGATAAAAGAAGAAGGAAATAAAATATCATAAAGATGAGAATCAAGAAAGCATCAACGTGGTGAGCTTTAGGAGGGTAAGGTTTTCTGTCTAATTTCTTCATCGATGTATCCCAAGTACCCAGAGCACAGGAGACACACAGTATTTACTGAATGACTGGGTGAATAAATGAAGAAAGAATAGCTACCCAGGCTTGCCTGAGATAAGATAGAAGGTAAAACTCAAAGGAAGAAAGGAAATGCAAAAATATGAGCCAGAGATGGACCTAGGTGACAATGAATCAAAGACACCTAAAATGATCTAAACAAAACTAGGCTATAAAAGAGGGAAATCTCTGTGGACTCTGAATATCATTATCAGATGATTTTAGTTACTTCATTACTTATATGTTTTTTCCGTGTAGTGTTCTCATTTAAGTTCAGTTGTGCCTAATTCAAGATCAGTTTCAGTTTATCTGTAACTATTAAAATATTTTTATGGACATAGAATGTATGGAAAGTAGACTAGACATAGGAAAAGTTTGCTTTCAAAGATTAAATATAATGACCCAGATTGACTATTTCCATTTACAGTCCCCTTTTTTTCCCCCTAATAAAATGTTAGGTTTGAGCCACCCTACATATTCGGTGAAAAAGTTCAGAAGATTTGCTTAAAGACTCACACATATTCTATCGCATTTCTGGAGGTGAGTAGGTTAAGCAAACATAGAACAACTTGCCACCTAAATCTTTCTGAGATAAAACCTTTCTTCTGTTATAAAAAGATTACAAAAGCCTGGAAGTCATAGTTCTCTTGAGGTGACAGAAAAGCTGTTCTCTGAAAACAGAAACGAGATACTTTTCAGTCACAAAGAATAGCCCCAAAGATCAAGCTCGAATGCCAGACTCCAGCCACTGTGACATGTGGGGAATGACATTTGAGCTCCATATATATATACATGTACACGTTTTGCTTATGTATTCATCTGTCAATGAACATTAGATTTTTACCTTTCAGCTTATTATGAGTAATGCTGCAATGAACTCCCACTATTGAAAAAAGTATGGAAACTCTTCAAAAATTAAAAACAGAAATACCATCTAATCTAACACTCCTGGGCCTTTATCCTAAGGAAATTAAATCTGAATCTTGAAGAAATATTTGTACATCTATATTCTTTAAAGTTTCTTTTTAGCACTCATTATCTGACATTATCTTACTGACTTGTTTAATTCTTTATTTTTAATTATTATGGGTACATAATAATTGTAGATCTTTATAGGGTGCACGTGATGTTTTGATATAAGCATACAATGAATTAATAAAATCATAGTAATTGAAGTAGCCATCATGTCAGGCATTTATCATTTCTTTGAGTTAGGAACATTCCAATTCCACTCTTTTAGTTATTTTAAAGTATACCTTAATTTATTATTGGTTATCACTTTGTTATGCTATAAAGTATTGTTCATTCTAACTATCTAATTATATTTTCTTTATTTTTTATCGTCCCTACCAGAATATTAGCCCTTGAGAACAGAGGCCTTACACATATTCTTTACCATTGAATCCACAGCTATCAATACACTGCTTGCCACTTAGTAGTTGTTCAATAAATAATTGTTGAACAAGTGAAGGAAAAAAAGCAACTCAGTGAGTGACTGTTTCTTCCTTCCAATTTGTACTCTCTTTTAATGTAGGTCAGTGTTAAACTATCTCAGAGTGTTTACAGCTGTTGAGAAGGAAGGTATATGCCAAGTTATGGTACTTTGAAATCTTTAGGGATCATAATTCCATTCTGTGGGATTTTTGCTTAATCTTCTGCAGTGGATTTTGGCAGGCCCAGTACAGGCCCCATGACACAATAAGAAATAGGATGTGAATGCTTATGATTTTGGGCACAGCTAGGAATTCCTTCAAGCTCCTTATGTGTGGGACTTTTCTTGCGCATTCTCTAGTGTATCCCTTATTCCTAGAAAAATAGCATATACTATTCTTTGAGAAGTATTTGTTGAAAGAAGGAGAGTGGGTAGACCCTTGTGTACTTGTGTGACCTTACCTCCCAGTGATAAGGCAGTGGGCTTGTTTTCTCTTCACTTCTCTGCACTTGTCCTGCAGTTCCTTACTCTGTGTCATTGCTTATCTATCTATTCTGTTCTTAGATAGGCAAACACTTTTCAATTCCTTTAATTGGTCACTTACAATTGTGATGTTGAACTTTTACTTGCTGAAAGCAAAAACTATCATTGCATCTCAAATGCTTACCATAGTGCCTAACACAGAGATGGTGCTCACAGATATTTGTTGAGAGAATTATCAAATGTATATTGTGTACATCTTATATGTGATACTCATCACAATTCACAAATTTTGCCAGTATTCATTGAAAATTTAGTGTTTGCAAAGATGTATGTGTGCCAGATGCCAAGGGCAATATATTAAAATGTGAGAAATACTCAAAGTCCTCTGGGGACAGTATGAGTGTGTAACCAGATGTAGTTAAGACAATCAGGTAAGTAAAAAATATGAGATTCTCTATGTGAACACTTCAGAATGAGAGGCATAAAGAGAAATTGTTATAAAAATGTAGTTAGACTGAACACGTTGGGCTAACTGGAAAGGAGATAATTTGAACTCAGCTTCAGAGAGATTGTGAATTTGCATACAGGGGATGAGGAAGAGAATTGCATTAGGAATTGGTTACATTAGTGTCATGCTTTCTCTAGTTCACTGTGCCCCAGGCATACTTTTCCTTTTTACAGTTACTGAAATGAGCCAAGTTTTTCCCCTGAGGGCTTTGGCATGCAATTTTCTTTGCCTAGAATACATTGCTCTCCTCCCTTTTTCCCAGTTCACACAAGTTCCTTTTCAGTTCTCAGCTGAAATTTTACTTCTTTTTTTTTTTTTTTTTGATTTCAGCTTATTATGGGGGTACAAAAGTTCTGGTTAGATATATTGCCCATGTCCCTCCCATTCCCCCGAGTCTGAGCTTCAAGCGTGTCCATTCCCCAGACAGTGCACATCGCACTCTTCTTGTAGGTATACACCCATTCCCTCCCCCACCCCCATTCCCCCAAGTCAGAACTTCAAGCATGCCCATTCCCCAGACAGTGCACAAAAAATATGGAACGCTTCACGAATTTGCGTGTCATCCTTGCGCAGGGGCCATGCTAATCTTCTCTGTATCGTTCCAATTTTAGTATATGTGCTGCCGAAGCGAGCACTGAAATTTTATTTCTTTATGAAAAATTTCCCTCTCTCTCCTCTCCCCCTTCACCCTAGATGATCACTGCCTTCACCCCAACTGGGCCAGCTTCACCTAGAATGCACTTTCATAGCATTTCATAAATCTTCCTGGGACATTTGCCATAAATGTAATTTAATAAACTAATTAATTTTTAATTTGTTGTTTATGGTCTTAATTGTTTTATCACTGGATTGTTAGTTCCATGCTTGAAAAGATTTTATCATCCAAATAAGCATCTAGAATAATAATTTTGACACAGAGGGCACTCATTAAATTCTTATTAGGTTACTAAATGAGCATGAGCTTTCTTAAATATAGGTCCAAACAGGTCAGATTCCTAAAAATGTTTGATTGACTTGAACCCTATAACATCTGGGGTAAAATTTGGTAGTTCCACTATGGAAAGACTTGAAACTTCTATGCCCTGCAAATGGCTATAACAAAAAAAATTGAAAATTCAAAAAAAACATAATTCTTCCTGCTACAAATTTATGAAAAGGAATTGTTATTGTTTTAGGAGATGTTCAAACAACTCAACAACATTCACATTGAACGTTGAACAAAGACTTCTGTCTATATATGCTAATCCCTTATAATTTCAGCATATTATGGGGTGCTATAAATATTTTCTTATGGTATGGAGGGAAAGGAAATGTCTAGTTTCTGAGAGAATATGGTAGCATTTGATAAACCATGGGGACTATGAAACATGTCAGAAGCCTGAAAATCCCCAACTACTGCTTAATTTTCTAAAAGTGTTTAAAGTGGATGTCAGAATCTATATAGTCCCATAAGTTTAATGGCAAAACCCCTTAAACATTCTGGAAAAGATTTATATGGATTCTTTTTGAGATCTCTGGATAAAGAAATTAATGAGCCATCACAAAATACCTTTCTATAGCACTGCCTCTTTTTATAGATAATAACTCAGGCCTGGTAGGTAATTACCTGATGGGTAGGGTAATAACTTAGCCCTGAAGTGTCTTGATTCAACAATGCGTTCAAATAAATCTTTCATTATACAGTTGTAAAGAGTAGATACATAATGGTTGAAAACCATAGAGTTAAATATATGCATAATTGGGTTACAAAATCATTCTCAAAGGGCACTACTAAATGAAGCAGTATCAATCCAGAAAAGTATCTCAAGTACTAGGACACAGGGATCTATTCCTCACAATTTCCTTAAACACTCGGCTCAATGAATTATATGAAGACATGTTTGTTGCCTTTTCCAGACTATATGGAATTATTAATATATAGTATGTAACCTTTTAAGTCTGTCTTGTTTTCCTTTGGTATAGTGCAGTGGCTCCTGTTTTAAGTGCAGTAGCTCCTTTTCTAGAGCTACTGAGTACTGCTATTGCCTACGTACTGGGGGGTTTGCAGAGCTGTCTCTTGGCTCTCTCCACTGACTGCTTAGCATTTAGGTTTCTCTCTCCTAGTTTGGTAGCAATCATCATCTGCCTTTCAGTTGGGAAAATTTTGCTACTGTTGCCTCCTGTTTGTATGGGTTTTGTGGGCCCTTTAAAAATACATTTTATTATTTTTCTGTTACCATTTTAGAAGGCAACAGAGGAAAATATATACGTTTAAATTCTTCTGCTTTACATGGAAATAAACCAAATGCTTGTTCACATTCAAAATATCTGTAGGCAGGGAGGAATGGGATAGGACAGATTTCTAGTTTTGGCTATGATGAAGTAACAAGGAAAGGAATTTCCTTCCCACCTCAAAGAACAAAAAATAAAAATTATATTGGACAAAAAGCAGCACAGGATTAATTATCCCTAGGATTCCAGGGGGACATTAAAATGTTGTTCAAGAGGGTATGGAATATTTCATGTATCTCCCAGACAGAGTGCAAAGACCTCCTAATACAATGGGTATTGAGTGGAGTCCTTAGGAAGATACTGGAAGGGAATCCTTTCATGAACAGGATCACATTAGCCCAGACTAAAGGTTGTTTTGGCTTCACCCAACAAAGCTTAATAGCAAACTTAAAAAACATCAAACTGTTTCTAAAAACAAAGCTCAAAATGTAAATTTTTAAAGGTAAGCAATGTAAAATACAAAATTTTGGTAAGAAAAATCAATAGATGATAGAACTCAAAACTAACACAGATGATAGAAGTAGTAGACAAAAAGATAAAAACTTAGGAAGTGGGGGAGGAAGTAGGGTAAGCACAGCAGGAGGTGAGCAGCAGATGAGCAAGCAAAGTAGTCTCATGTATTACAGCCACCCCATCACAGCCTGAGCTCCACCTCCCTCTCTTCCCTGTCCATGGAAAAATTGTCTTCCATGACACTTGGGGAGGGAGTGAGGGGAGCAGCACAGCAGGAGGTGAGCGTCAGGTGAGTGAGTGAAGCTTCATCTGTATTTACAGCCACCCCATAGCTCCATCATTGCCTGAGCTCCACAACGCCCCCACACAATCATCCATGGCAAAGTTGTCTTCCATGAAACCAGTCTCTGGTGCCAAAAAGGCAGGGGGACTATTGTCTTGTATCATCACATGACATTGGAAAATGGAAGTAGTTTTTCTGTACATCTGATTTTAGAGGAAAATAATTTAAATTGTTTAATACCTAGCAGGTGCCAAGCCATTGCTAATCCCATATAAATGATTTTCCTCTCCAATTATAATATAGTTTTTCCACTATTGAAACCAATTATCAGCCTTAAAATCATTCTTAACATAGAACTTCATGTGGCCTCTAACTGTGAAGTAGATTTGTCACTTGCGATAAAAGTTACTCGGCATTAAATACTAGAGTAGTTCCAAGATCTCTATTAATTCTAAAATTCAATGTTTTCTATTGTTCAAATTTGTTAGTTTTGAGAAAACATCTAAACATTGATTTTCCTCTTTGGATTTATTGGACTAAACTTTGAGCTTTCTGGCTGACATTAACAGAAGTCACTTTATAAACTCAAATGACACATACTTTTTTAATAGTACTTGGAAAATTGTACTCTACAGTTGTGTTAATTATGTTTCCTCTCAATGGACTAACCACAAAAAGTCAAGAGTCTCTTGAAGTCCTCAATTTAAATGATATTGCTTTAATGGTGGATTTGGAGACTTACTAATATTAACAATCAAATCAAGTCCATACTGAGGCAGAGGTGAACCTAATGCTTTGTATAAAACCTTGTAATAGTTGAAGGCATGTGCTTTTGTAACTGAAAATATTCCTGATCATTTAATAAAATATTAAGTTTAAAAATAAAATAGATAAATATTTCTGAATACTGTGAATATTTGCTAAGAGTCTCTGATTTGCTAAGAGTCTCTCTTTCTCTTTAGCATTTGAAACTGTGTAAATACTATCACAGAGCTATTTCAGGAGAAGCCCAGGACAAATGAACAGTGAACATATTCAAAATCTAGGTAAAATTCTTTATTTTGTGTGTTCAACCTTCAGAAAAGAATAAAGCTTTTATGATAAGGATCATTAAATAAAAAGTCAAGAATAAACAGTAGAAGATGCTATGATTTGGGCATCATACATTTTTCTGAGCTTCCTTAACAGGCAATATAAATAAAGAAAATATAAGTTTTTACATACCTCTCTTTACAAAAAGGGAAGAAACATACAGGTTACTTAAGGGAAAGCAGTAATTTACATTTAATTATTTTCAAAAAGAGTACCACATTAATATTTAATGCAATACTTTCCTTCTTACACTGTATTTTTAAAATATAATAAAAATGCTTTTAAACTAATTAAATCCTATTAAATAGAGATTGAGGAATTTTTAAGTAAAATATTAGAAGAAATTTTATGAAAATATTAACTGATTATTTCTCCATAGTAGTAGCATGGTGATTTTATTTTATGTATTATATTTATAATCAGTAAAAGAATATTATATTTGAAATCAAATATTAACTTAAGACACAGCTAAGATTTTAATTTTAAAAAACATCAGTACAGTTATGGGAAGAAGTGAATTAAAATTAAAGTGATTCATTACTTTTTGAGTTCAAAATTAGAAATATTAATAAGTATGAAGATTTACTTGAAATATTTTTCATTTAAATAATGTTGATTCATTATTGAACTGACTCATAAGAAAGAAAGAATAAAAATAGCAACAACAAAAAAGGACAAACTTGTGAGTCTGGCATCTAGCACCATTTATCCTCATTATTATGAAATAATTTATTCACTCAGCACATATTCATTGAACATTATTCATGCTCAGGTATTGTCTCAGGTGCAAAAGTTTAACAATCTTAATCTTGAAGAGTTCACAGTGGTTGAAAAAAACAATCTCGAAATTTAACATGATTGAGTGCTGTAGGAAGTGCTCTCAGAGCCCAGAATGAAGGGTAGATGAAAAGTTCTACTTACAACTTCCTTTTTACGCATATCCTCTAGGACCCCACTTCATACAGTTCAAGCCCTATTGCTGGCCATTTCCCAAAGAAGGTAATGTTTTACTTTGTTCCCTCTGAATGGAATGCCCTTTCACTCTCTTCCTCCAAATCCACCCCTCCCTTTCACCTTAAGTCCCATTTCCAATGCTACCTACTTCATAAAATATTCTGCATCCTCTGCCTCCTTCCAAACCAGTGCTCCCCCATAATTCTACCCTCAAATAGTGTCCACTTTTCTAAACTGGTAGTTCCTTTCACCTATGGCTAACTTGGAGTTCTTATTGCTTTACACTGTGTAGTTGAAATTTTATTTACATAAATTACTTTGTCTATGTGGTGGCCAGGAAAATGTGTCAGTCAGATCTTCTCCTTCAGGAAGCATATTTTGACAGCTCCAGCTGCTGCCCTCCTAGCTGTATCATTGTGTCCATGCCATGACTGTGCTTCCCACAGTCTACTACCAGCCATTGACTTGGCATTGCTACTAACAGAGGTCCCTCTCTGCAAGATGAGGAACTGTTCTGATAGGAAACTTGAGTTTGAGAATTATACTTTGCTCTCACCAAAACCCTCTCAGAACTGTGCTGCAGACTAAGATTCTTTCTAACCAATTCTCCTTCACCTCCTCTTTTCTTCCAGCTGTCAGCACTGCAGTGTGGTGTGAGGCTTTCCTCTCCTTCTCATGCTTGGTACCCTTTATTCTTCATGGGCCTTTTTCTCAACACATTTCTTGCCTGCATGAGCCTATCTTATCACAGGCTTTTCAGAGGACCTGAAGTAAAACAAATAGAGGCAGGAGTGGCACAGGAAGATAGGCGATAAGATGGAGCTTGGAGACTGGCTCACATGCTACCTCTCAGGTAAAGAGAGTGCTATCCTGAGTGATGTAGCCCCAGAACAAGGTGACATACCAATTGCTGTCACTTCTGGTAATGCTGAGAAATATGCCTTACACGTTTGATGAATTAGACATTTGAAATATGTGAGGAAAACAATGTATGCAAGGGCAAAAGAGTTGGCTGCTTACCGATACATGGTATTGTTAAGAGACAGAGGTCCTTAACAAGCAGTTAAAGGCTAAATATGAGAGCCAGAGAAGCTATTTGATAGCTTAAAAGAGGACTTTATTTCCTGAAGTGGGAAAGCTGGAACAGGTAAGCAGCAGTTTGAGGACTTAATAGTTTGAGTCACAGAAGTATAGAGATTTATAAATGCTCATCCAAGGTAAATCTTTTATTATAAGTTCAGGACCCTGTTTGAGAAAATCTGGGACCATGAAACATGGATAGGGATATTGGGTAGAATCCCTGATCATGTTAGGTCAGCAGATCTCCTTGAAATCTCAGGTGGAAAGGCTGGTAACCGTTCCCTAATAAAAGCTAGTACAACCTATCTGCTAAAGATATTGCAGAGGTCTTTCCATTGCAAAGTGGCAGATGTCTCTCTAATAAGCCATCCAAATCTCCTCCCCTACAACCAGGCTGATAACCTGGGCTAAGTCCCAGCAAAAACTGTCCAGGGAAAGGCTTGGCCTAATAAGGAAAGAAATGCATTACATAACAAATGAGCTGGAGAAATTAGTTTGCATGTTTGGGCAGAACCAGAAAAAGCTCAGGATTTGATGTTGAGGATGTTTAATTAAGTGGGCCAGAGGTTGCTGGAATCCATTGACTTTTGTGCATTTCTTAGGATATAAGATTTAATCATCCTAGCAAAAACCCATAGAATGGTGAAAAATTTTTCCTTAGGTGGCTCTTAGAAGCTTGGAGAACTGGCCAACAAAGAGTAAAGTAATGCCTGAATTGCCCGGGCAGGCTCTAGAAGAGGAGATAAAGAGGCTAAAGTGGCCATGCTGGAATGAGCACATTATGTGAAAACAGAAGACCCACCAGAGTATTATGTTCCATGGAAGTGTTCAAAAAACACACCCTTCACTGAGGCCATTGGGAATGCTCTGGTGAAAGGGAAAGTAGTATCAGACAATTGTTCAGTGGTGACTCTCCAGTGAAGACCAGCACTCACAGCAGGGGAGGTGGCACAGAGCTGGGCTTGTTAATATCTGGTGAGATTGTGGGACCCTATGTAACAGAGCTCACATGGAAATGCTTAGTGGCCAGGAGCCTGGAGGTCTCAGTTATTAGCAGTGTTAGACATGAAGCTCAGGGGTCTTGATCTGAAAGAAATTGTGGAAATGATTAATAGAGCTTGTCCTCCCTGAGGCAAAATAAAGGAGCAGCCAACTAAGGTCTTACTTAATATCTCAACCATAAAAAGAGAAGTATGATAAAACAGGAGGCTTTGAGGGTGGTAGCTCTAGTACAAAATTATGATCCTTTTTCAATTTTCAGATCTAGAATCCATTGACTAGAGAGGATGGTTATCATTTATATCTCTAGACCACTTACTTGCAATGATGGAAGCTATTTGCGCTATTACCCTCTACTCTCCCTTTTCTAAGTTTCCCCCTCAAAAATAGAGGCCAATAGGAACCACCTAGGAGGTATGCTCTAGGCTGTTGGAGAAGATGATCTATGTAGTTCAAGGGTGAGAGGTGGTGGGCATAAAAATGCATTGTTCAGATCTACTATGAATTTCTTTGTTGACCAATAGCTCCAACAGATTACCATGTCAATTCAGAATGGTATTTGTGCCTGGATCATCCTTCCCATGGGTTTCTCTTCAAGGACTGAGAATGGTGAAGGTACTAATTCTGGACATTTCTAACATGCAGCTCTGACTCAAGAACCCTCCATTTGCCTGGTCAAACTTTCCTAGAATTGTGCTGGGACTTTTCTCATCAAATTTTTCTTCCTTTCTCTTCTTTCTCAAAATTGTCAGACACATATAGTGGTCCAAAGGTTCTTCCTGCTTTTTCATGCCTTCTCCCCTTTATTCTCAAAAGTATTTCCCCCAAAAAATATTTTGCACACTTAATGCTGTCTTGTTTTTTCCTTATCAGAGGACCTGAACTAACATACCATAATAGATAAGAACATCTTGGAGCAGAAACCATCTTGTAAATTTCTTTATGTTGAACACCATATCATGTAAAAAGTTTAATAATTTTCATCTAAGTTAAAAACATGGATATATTGGAAGTTAAAAATCTGTGTAATTATTATAATTTGTGTAATTATTTCTGTTCTTTATAAGTTACGATGTGAGACAAGAAAGCAGCAAACCCAAAAGCTAAAAGATGAAGAAAAGGATTAAACATTTACTGAGTTCTTGTATTTAAATTCTTGAAAGAAGGTAATATTCATAAATTATTACTTCAAATGTTCTGAATAGTTTAGAAGGCAATCAGCACTATTTAAACAAAATATAAAAGTCAATAATTGTCCTATACTGGGGAAAGTTGTTTTTTTTTTTTTTTAATTTGGTTTGTTAGAAACATAAGACATTGTGCATGTAGTTATTTAGATAAAACCTAGTAGGATATGAGTATAATAACTGAACATTTGAAAACATCTTTACCTGTGGTGTTGTGAATTTATTAGTCAATGTTTCCTCAACCTCAAGGATTCTGAAAATGAGAAGAATAAAATCAATTATTAGTGAAATGGCATGTTCTGCAGCTTTTTATAGCCAAGCTTTTAATGCTACAAAAATTGTCCTGGCACAGCTACAGGTTACTGTCAGGCAGAATGTGAAAAATTGCCTCTGGCAATTAACAAGTATTTATCAGCATTGACAACCCTAGTGTGCATAATTACAATGACATAGATGTCAACTAAGAGTGCAGCAAATTTAATTGTTTTATTTCCGTGCAACACACTGAATATTCATATAATAGCCTTTCTTCTTGTCAGGCAATTATTTAGGAAGTGTTTAAGAGATTTTTATTTGTTTTCTTTGTGTGTATGTGTGACACAATAAACCATTAGAGCTGAGTATTACTTTTACTAGTAATATGAAGTTTAGTTCTAAATAAATTAGATCTTGTTGATGCCAGGTAATGATACACCTTACAATTTCAAAGTTGACATTCCTAAAAGACCTTTGTTATTTGACGAATAATTTGAGTGGATTGAGAATAAAAAGCACCACTGACTGAGAATTAAACAAGTTTTTAAATAAAAGTTACATATAATGAATTGCATCCACTTATAGTATACAATGTGATAAGTTTTCATGTTGTATATACCTGTGAAAATACCACCACAATCAAGATATAGTGCAATACTGTACAATTGTGTCATCCACAAAAGATTCCTGATTTGCAGTACAGGTATTCTCCCATCCCCAGGCTCAGGCAACCATTGATCTGTATTTTGAGACCATAAATTAATTTTCATTTGTAGAAATTTTATGTACATGGCAGCATACAGTATATATTATTTTATGTCTGACATCTTTCATATTGCATCTTTTTTTTAATTTTTAATTATTATGGGTACATTATAGTTGTATATCTTTATAGGGTTTTGACGTTTGTCTGTTCTGCTGTACCAGTACTTTCTTTTTTTATTGCTGACTAGTGTTTAATTGTATGATCATACCAAGTTGAATTTATTCATTCACTTTTTGGTGGACACTTAGGTTATTTCTTATTAGGAGCTATTGTAAATCAAACTGCAAAGATATTAATACATGTATTTATTTAGATATGTGTTCTCATTTCCCTTGGTAAATAGCTAAGAGTGGAAAGGCTAGACTGTAGGGTAGATGTACCTTACATTTTCAAGAAACTAGTAATATCATTTCACATTCCTAACCACAATGTATGATAATTCCAGTTGCACAATGTTTTGATAGTTTTGATAAATTCTTGATATTTTCAGTCAGGGATTTTAATCTGCATTTCCTTGATAAGTACTGATTTATATTATGCTCTTATATGCTAATTGTTCAATTATATATCTTCATTTGCAAAGTGTTCATATAATTTTCTAATTTTTTGATTTGGCTGTTTGTATATCTATGGTTGGTTGGCTGTCATTTGGTATATCTTACTGAGTAGTAAAAGTTATACATAGATATAGATATAGATAATACGTATAGAAGACCCATGTCAATATATGTTTTGTAAATATTGGCGCTTACACTGAATTGCCTTTTTTGTTTCTTCACAGTGTTTTTGGAAGATCAATTTGTTAAAATTTCAATAAGGCTTGATTTATTCATTTTCTTGTTTTCAGTTCATGATTTCTGTGTCATGTCCCATCTAAGAAGTCTTTGCTTTTGCCAATGTCACAAAGATTTTCTTTCTTCTAGAAATTTTGTAATGTTAGTTTGTGCAATTAAGACTATGTTCAACTTCAGGTATATATTCTTTATAGTGTGAGATAAGATTTGATGACCTTTTAATCCATACCTAGTTGTTTCAGAACAATTTGTAAAAAGATTTTCTTTTCCCCATTAAGTTCCCTTGGTGCCTTTGTCAGAAATTATTTGAACTTATATTTGGAGTCTATCTCTGTAGGCTCTATTCTTCTGTGGATTTATAGATCTGTCATGACTTTACCACATTGTCTGGACTTTTATTTCTTTTTACTAAATCTTGAAATCAAGTACAAATTCTCTCATTTTTCACTATTTTGAATCTTTTAGAATATCTGTCTACACATAAAATTAAGCATCAGCTTGTCAATTTCTACAACAAAACCCTGATGAGATTTTGATTTGGATTAAATTGAATCTATAGATCAATTTTAGGAGCATTGCTGTCTTAACAATATTATTACCTTTACTTAGATCTTTTATTTCTCTTAACAGCTTTCTGTAGTTTTCAGTGTAGAGGTCTTATATTCCTTTTTCTAAATTATTCTTAAGCATTTTATATTTTTAGCACTTTTTAAAATATTCATTTAATTTCATTTTGAAATTGTTTGCTACAAATATATAGATTCAATTGATTTTTTAATATTGACCACTTTGAAAACTTGCTAAATTTATTAGTTGTAACATTTTATTATGCATTTATGTTCTAGATAAACAATCATAACATCTTCAAATAGAGTTGCTACTACTTCATTCTTTCTGATTTTTATACTATTTATTTATGTTTCCTGCTTGCTTATTCACTGACTAGAACCTCTAGTACAGATTAAATAGAAGAGATCACAGTGGGCATCTTTTTCTTGTTCTTAATATTAGAAGGTAACCATTCAAGACTTTATCATTGGGTTTGTTACTAGCTATAGAGGGACATGTTTTACAGGTAAAGGGATCAATATGCTCAAAGGTTCACAGGCAAGAGAGAGTATAGTATGCTGATTAATCTTCAAGCAGTTTAATAAAATCAGAGCAGATAGTGTAAAAGAGGGATTGGAGAGAGATGAAGCTGGAGCAATAGGTCTAAATGGCAGGGGATTGTTGTAACATCTGTTCCCCATACATTCTCTATACCCACTTGCTCAGATTGTCTGTATTTTTAGTCCGTGCCTTAATTGCTGAACGTAACTTGGTTCAATTATTGAACTTACTTTTGGTTAAATAGTTCATACAAATTCTCTCTTTGTTTATTGGCCATGTCTTCACTTATGACCTCTGTTTTTTGTATATCTCAGTCCTACAATGTTAAATATGGCTCAATCACACAATTGTTTCTAATTTCTGAGCAGAGTCTTCCATCTTCTATTTGTCTTCAAGATGCAGATGGAGCCTATGGTGAAAAAAATAAGTAAAAAGAAGTAATTTACATTTAACAAATTCCATGCCCTGTATTTTATGTGTTGGCTGGTTTTCTAGGCACACATTTATCTGGGATCTTGTTAGGCTGAATTCTCAGGTGAGTCCCCCATATTTTAGAATGTGATTCCATAGTGTAGATAGGGTCTGAGGAATCATTCAAGCCCAAATACTTTGCAAAAGGTCCAGAGTGAAAGCCATAAGTGCCAAAAGTGGATAGAATCACAGCTGCTGCCATACAGAATGGAAGAAACTAAATTGATATTTGACAGCTATCAAAATACATTAAAAGCATAGACTTTGTAATCATTTGCACCTGGTTTTAAATCCTAATTACTCCACTTAGCTCTGTGACTTTGGGAGGTTTGCCTAGGCTTTCTAAATCTATTTTAACCTCATAAGCCAAGTATAAATAATACAGAATACTTTTAGAGTTGCTGTGAGGATAGTAGAGGTAATGCTTGTAAAATTCTCCTAAGTGATTCTGTCAGTGACCCACACATCCTTGTGGCCCCACCCTTGCTGTCCATGTCACCCAGCTTAATCTGCTAGCAGTCATGTCTCTTTGCTAGGCCTTTATGTGGCCACTAGAGCCTGCTTTGCCCATAGATGTAGTGGATCAGAAGACCTGGAGAATTATTCTTGGGAGCAGTTCTTAACTAATGTTTGGCAGAAGCTGGTGGATGAACATTTTAGCTCCCTCTCTGCTAGGATGGGATGTCTTGAAGACATGCCGTATACTGACTCTCATCGTCTCCAGTGGGCTTGAGCTCCAGTCATCTATAGCAGCAATGTATTTGATAATTTGTTCTTTCCTGCCTTTCTTCCCTTCCCTGTCTCATGAATTATGGTTTGACTAAGAAGGTAAGACCACTAGGAGTGATATGAAATAAGGGATTATATTAGAATTTACAAGTTTGTGAGAAAAGGTGGAAAAGTTTATGGAAGGCTGTTGCTCTTGCATTGTGTGGTGGGCCTGAAGTTGTTCTAGCTCAGCAGGTCAGGAGGTCAGGAAAACAAGTCTGAAGTGAAGTGAGGGCAAAGAGGATAATTGGAATCCGTGAAGAAAGACAGGAACCCACATTTCTCTCTCCCATTGTCTCTGACCTCAGTGGCACAAGTGATCTGCAGAAAAGTCTGGAGCTGTTTACCAAAGAACTGTACATGTGCCTGTCTAGGACTCCAAAAAGCTGAATGAGGAGATCTCATGAGATCTAGAGGGGCCACAGACCTGGCTGCTTTCACACACTAACAACGTGAGTCAATAGACCAATGAAATGTGCTTGAGCAAATACAAGTCTCTGACATTCTAACCCGACCTCCTAAGCATTATTGCTGATTCTTTACTTCCACCTTCACAATCTTATAAATATTTACCTTGTGGCCAACTTTGACCTAGAAACATACAAGGGAAGTGTAGTTGACATGCTGCAAAATCATCGCTCTTCATTGTCTCTGGCTTGTATTTCTTTCATTGTTAAAACGATTTGTGCTTGAATCCTTCTATTTGGGCGGAGGGTCTGCTTCTTAAATAACACTGTGCCTAGCATATAGTAAAAATGAGAAAAATCTGTTATTTATACTCCTAGTCAAAGCAATCATTCTTGATGATTGTTAAAATCAATACGTGGTTCTTTATCTTTCCAAACCTAATCTTTCTGAAATTACAATATACGTCAAGTTTAGTGTACATATAAAAATTTTTATGAATTTATTTTATATACATATATATTTTTAGACTTTCAGCATCCCTTACACTGATAATATTATTCAGGAAGTGCTTTGAAATGTAGAGATGTCTGAATGTTAAATAAACTAGATGGTTCTAATGAACATGCTTCATGTGCTGCATTTTGAGAAGCACTGATTTAGTATGTGTGTGTGTGTGTATATATATATCATGTTCTCTATAGATCTTTTAATTTTTACTACATATAATACTACAAATGTTCTGAATTTATAGTTTTGAAGATGTAGTCTTATTTATTTCAAACTGATTCAAATGATGAGAAAGTAGAATAAATGGAAGTAGGAAAAAAATGCCGTTTTGTATTTTCCTTGCCAAGAAACACTGAAGTGAATTATCTCAAAGGATAAGCAAGCACCTGAACATTATTATTTTTAAGAGTTTCATAGTATTGTTTTAAAACACTTACATGGAATTATGTTTAGGAGGAAACCTATTGTCTAACAGAAGAATCTCTGAAATTCTTTAGCCAGATATTTCAAAACATGCACAAGAATATAAATATAGTAAATATAGTTTTCTACTTTTGAGAAATATTTTAATTGCTTGGCATTGGCACTGCTGTTGGCAGGTTTTAAAAGAGAACCCATAAAGCTCTGCAAATTTTGGCAGAATTTCCCTTTCTCCCTCCCCATACTATGCAAATAACCATTACAATCTGTCTAAGAGACCAGTTCCTGGAAGGAGGCTGTAATTAAAATGGATCATTGACCTTCTCTAAGAGAATTTCAGGGGGAATTTATCCTTTCTTATATCCATGCTAACCTCAGTAACCACAGAAAATTCAATACTCATAGTTTATGCTTCATTCATCTCTGAAAATTTATTTTTCCTATCCTATCTTCTGATGACTCAAACTTTTCCTATATGATCCCTGGAACTCATACTATAGCTTCAGCAAGTTAACTTTATCCTAATGTTTTGTCTGAACAACTTTATAATCTTACATTGCAAGGATAGTGCCCTCTAGGTCCATATTTACATTTCTATATTACTGTTATCCTCTCCTCCATAACAGCTTCCTTTGAAGCTCATTCCATCAGCAGTATCACCTACTACTCTACCTTAGTGCTGGATGAATACTGTTTGGGATACTCTTTCATTTCCTAGTAATTTTCTCCCTGTCCCTTTCATTCTCTCTCCCCTTCCCCCTTCCCCCTTCCTCCTTCCTCTCCCCATGCATCTCCCTCTCCCTCATTCTCTGGCCCTTTTAGGTCATTAGGCTTTCTATCTCCTATATCCTTCACTCCCCTCTCTCAACACTACCACATGGCTTTATCTTTTCATTTCTAGTAATTTTGTACCTTCTAAAATATTAAAACATCTGATTTTCCAGAAACTGCCTATTATCTTTCCATTTTACTCACTGCCATATCCATTCAGGCTGCTAATAAAAAATACCATGGATTTTTAAACAACAAAAATTTATTTCTGATAGTTCTGGAGGCAGAGAAATTCAAATACAAGATGCCAGCAGACTCAGTGTTTGATGGCCCATTTCATTGTTCATAGATGGCTGTCTTTTCGATATAGACTTGCATGGCAAAAGGAAAAAGCACTCTCTCATGCCTCTTTTATAAGGGTTAATGCAATTCTTGAGGCCTCCACCCTCATGACCGAGTTATCTCCCAAAATTCTCACCTCCCAACATTGTAACACTGGAGGCTAGTCTTCCACATAGGATTTTTGGGAAGACACAAGCATCAGTGTATAGCACTCATTTTAATTACCCCAACTTCAAGAAAAATATTTTTTGATTGGAACTTTCTAGTTATTGATCTTTTTGCTGCCTATTATCTTCTTCATTCTTACTGTATTTCTTTCCTAGTTGAGATACAATGATCCTTTAATAAAATGACTTATTAACTCCATTACCCCTCTATTGCTGTCAGAAAACTCAACTAAGGCACCTCCAATCTCAGTTAAATACTGATATTTCTCTACTCTTTTCTCATGGATTTAGAAAAATAAGTAAGCCTACTAATGAGTTTCAATTTAAATTTATGATCATATGAGCCCTCAGTGGATCCCATCAATTCTGCTTTATTTAACTTCGGGAATTCACTCTCCCAGACATTTATTTCACACATCGTGTCTCCTTAAGTTTCCAGCAAACCCTCCTGTTTCTCATTCTCCTGAGAAGAACAAAGAAATCAGAAAATAACTCTACATATTTCCAATACCAAATCTATCAATATACCTTTATTGGTGCTCTTACGTTCCGTGTTTCATTAAAATTTTAATGACTATGCTTTCCATGAGTCTAAAAACATCATATCTCCCCACTGTGCACTAGTTCCTGTTTGTTTTGCCTATTCAAGGACTGTGCACGAATAGTTAATCTAC
>CM052438.1:153380510-153401080 GCA_028533085.1 Varecia variegata | reverse complement strand
AGTCTTGCTTTGTTGCCCAGGCTACAGTGAGTGCCATGGCATCAGCCTAGCTCACAGCAACCTCAAACTCCTGGGCTCAGGCGATCCTACTGCCTCAGCCTCCCGAGTAGCTGGGACTACAGGCATGTGCCACCAGGCCCGGCTAATTTTTTCTATATATATTTTTAGTTGGCCAGATAATTTGTTTCTATTTTTTTAGTAGAGATGGGGTCTCGCTCTTGCTCAGGCTGGTCTCGAACTCCTGACCTTGAGTGATCCACCCGCCTCGGCCTCCCAGAGTGCTAGGATTACAGGCGTGAGCCACCGCGCCGGGCCATGATGGGCATCTTCTTGCTGTGTCCTCATATGGCTTTTTCTCTGTATACACACATATCCCTGGTATCTCTTCCTCATTTTATAAGGATACCAGTCATATTGGATTAGGGCATCAACATTATGATCTCATTTAATCTTAATTACCTTTTTAATGGTCCTGTATTCAAAAATAGTAACGTTGAATGTTAGAACTTTAACATATGCACTTAGGAAGGCACAATTCAGTGGACACCATAACACCATAATAGGTGTCAATGGTAGAATTTCCAATCTTGAAAAGAAAAATACTTAAATAGGGTATGGTAAAGATAAATGATACTGTATGACAGAAAGAGCCAGGTTTTTTAAGAGTAAAATAAAGTGGGACAATATATGCAGTTGTCTTAAAGAAAGTCTTAGTAAAATATAATGTCCACTCTTACCTACTTAGAATTTTAGTCTCCTCTTTAAATTAAAAAAATAAAATAAACCCTCAATTTTGGATATTCACCTTTATCTAGGCAATGGGGAAAATTAACAAGATGATGCCAGAGCCAGGGATATAGAGTCCTGGTATCTTAACTTTTACACTCTCTCAGCTCAATTAGTTTGTGTCTAATTCATATACCAGTCTTTAAGAAAACTAGAGTTATAGTTAAATTTGACAAAATTTTGTCATAAAAAGAGAGCCTAAAGCAACTACAAAAGACTAGCCTGCAGAAAATATTTAGAGGAGAAACGATGCTTGTCTTTTAATAGTGCCAGATTTGCTCTATGGAAGAGGAATGAGCCTTGTTTTGCATGCAAAGGTTGAACTTACACCATTTGGCAGGAGCCACAGGGAAATTGTAAAGAAGACTGTTCTAATAATTGTGGCTATTCATCAAGTTAAGGAATCACATTATATAAATGAGAATTTCAACTCTGTCAGGTTATCAGCAAGTTGGACAACCACTTGGATGGAAAAAAACACATGGAGAAGCCAAACACTGAGTAGATATTTTTATTATATGACTATAATGTTTCTTCCAGCTCTGAAATATCACATGGTAAAATAAATACGTCCTTCATATTTTAATTTTATCTCTATGAAAGACACTGAAACACATAGATACTACATAGAGGCTAATATTATATTATTCAGTAATTTTCAGGCCATAATTGAGAATTCGAAGGTACCCACTTTGTAATCAAAACCATTATTGTTACTATACCCCAAAATCTCTCCTGAAATTTAATAAAACATTAAAAGAATGCCATTATGAGTCTTCTTAAGTATGGAAAGTAAGACTTACAGCATGTACAGTTAGAATTCAGAGACTGAGTATTTGAACTTAAAATCTTTCATGAATACAAGACACTTTTTAGTGGTTAATAAGTTCTAAATATGTTTTGAATTGTTAAATTTGTTTCTCTAATACAAAGAAATTTATCAAGAATAATTAAATCCACAATTTTATTACTGAGCTGTAGAATGAAATAAGGCGATATAAGAAATTACTCTCCTTACCATTTCAGCCACTCAAACCTACATATCTGTTAGACTAATGAGGAAGAAGGACCAACAGCTGCCAGAAGTTGGGGAGAGGGAAGAGGGAGAAGAGACACCTCTAAAAAGATAGCACCCAAGCCTACACTTCTGAATTGACCCTGAATAGAGATGCTTTGCAGATATAGATGCAGTTGAAAACTTAACCATGAAGAAAAATTACTACTGAATCCATTCTGACTTGCAAATTCCCAGAGAACTAATTCCTTCCCTGCAAGTTATCCTTAAACTCATAAAAGAGAAAAATAGAGAGAGAGAGGAGTCAATGCTGCTTTATTTTTTTTCTATATCTCTGAATATATTGAACCCCTTTTCTTTTTTTAAGTAACTGACAAAAAATGTACCATCAAAACATAAGGTGGATTAGGGAATAGTAAAATAGGCTATGTTGAATTTACTCAAGCTCTTACTGAATCTATTTTAAATCATGACTCATTTCCTATGATAATTCATTAAAGAGCAAATATGAGAAGTTTTGTAGCAGCCATCACTGAGCCTACTCCATTGACCTTTAAAAACTTTCCTTTCATTGATCTTTAAGTCAGAGCCAGGAAGAGAATGGTCCCCCAAATAGACTATTATTAAACTTTCATAATATTTAAAAGTAACAAAGATTAATATATAACCCCAAAGGTTAATATATAAAATAAAGCCTTTTATTTACACATATTGGGGGATAACCAGCTCTTAGTAGGAGTTCAACTTCTCTCTTTTTTTTTTTTAATCCAACTAGCATTATTCCAGAATACCAATACCTTTACATCAAACAAAATGGACAATAATTTAGGCATTCCTAACTAATTAAAAAATAGACCATAAGAATGATTTTGTTATGGAGGGAAAGAGCTCAAATTTTCTCCAATATAAGCAGTGTACATATTCAATTATTTGTGCGTGTGTGTGTGTGTGTGTGTGCACATGCGCATATATATATATATCTCTCTCCAAATTTCATATTTAATTATTGTGTTGAAATTAGTTTAACCACATAAATATGAACTAAGATTTGTAGTTTCTTGGCCTTTAAAACAATGTTTTACTCTTTATGTAAAATGTTTGTTTTCTTTTCTTATTCCCTGTTATTGGAACCCAAATAATTTAAATATAGAAAGTTATGTGCTACATAATGAGGTTCATACAATGGTATTTCCAAACAGATTATAGTACTGTATTTAAATTTTTCATTTTTAATTACTATGCATAAATAGTAGCTGTATATATCATGGTGTATATGTGATATTTTGATACAGCCATATAATGTGTAATAATCAAATCAGTGCAATTGGGGTATCCATCACCTCAGGCATTTATCATTTTTTTGTGGTAGTAGTTGATAGCACAGCAAGGTGACTGTAGTCAACAATAAACTATTGTACATTTTAAAATAACTAAAAGAATGGAATAGGAATGTTAATAATGCATTTTTTCCGTATCCTTCCTATGTGAAAGTATGTTTACATACACAAACACCATTGTGTTACAATTGTCTACAGTACTCAGTACAGTGACATGGTGTACAGGTTTGTAGCCTTGAAACAATAGGCTATGCCATATAGCCTACATGTGTAGTGGCCTATACCATCTAGGTTTATGTAAGTACGCTCCATGATGTTTGCACAATGACAAAATCGTCTAACAATAACACATTTCCCAGAACATATCTGTGTTATTAAATAATGCACAAATGTATTTGTAATTTTCAGGGGAAAATATGAAGAATAAAAAGGTAAGGAAAATTATTTTATAGACCCCTGATCAATCAACAAATATAAAATATGAATATTATATGAATAAAATAATAGTATGAATATGACTCTATCAACATGACTATAGAAGGTGTAATACACTAACAGATTTCAGTGAACTGCAATTATTCTGATAAGACATTGAGCATTTAAGTGAAAGTGTAATAAATCAGGGTTGCCTCAAAGAAGTAAGGGAAAATAACCATTGTTTTTCCTGGGAATTTATTAGGGTGGGGGATTTCCTATTGGATGAGCAGTGAGAGACAAAACAAAACACAAAGGTATTGAGATGAAGATCATTTTGTGCATTAGTGTGTTTAACAATAAACACACTAAAAGAAGAAGATATTCCTCAAAGCCATGTACTTTATGTCAAAATCTATTTCAAGATGTTGAATAGAATTGCATTTTATTCGTGTTCTTTTAAAACTATTTAATGGAAAAAAGAAAATAATCTGTTACCTTCTGTTTCCAAATGCAAATTTTATTATTTCCTATTGATTAAACAAAATTTACATGGTATCGTTTCTTTTATATGCTTATTTCAATGATGCAATAACTTTTTTAAGAACATGTGAGAATTGTAGCACTTTACCTACAAAAGAAGAACCAGACTGAATGGATGTATTATCATTCAGGGTTTCAAAACCAGGACAAAAGAAAATTTCAGTCATACAGAGAATTAAAATGGCATATTTTCCTACAAGATCTAACTCTGGTATATTGTAATAATCGCCAGCTACTTTACACTAAGAAAACTCAAAACATAGGAGAGTAAATTACAGAGCAGATAATTTTGTTGTAGTTTGACATCTTGCTTTTGTACCCCAATCTATAATAGTGCTAGCAATAATAATAATAATTGCCACACTCACGAGAGTATGGAAAACTTACAATTTATAGAGTACTCTCACAAATGTTTACATGATTGATTCTAACCAACAACCTGCTGTGCTGGAAAGGAAAACTATTATTTTACCATTTTATAGATGAGAAAGTTAAGACACAAGAGTCTGATTTGGCTATATTCATCCACCTAGTAAAGCAATATTATGTTCATTATATCACACGGCCCCATATGCATGGCATGAAATTTGCAATTGCTGGAGTGAAGTTACACATGCAATTATGAGGAAAATCATAATGGTATTAAATACACCAAGGGGATATTTATAAACAATTACATCTATCTCAGAAAACAGAAATATAGGTTAAAATTTTATTACTAAATCATTCTTTCAACAGAGTTGATAATATTTTGTTGATATGGCTGTATCTGTGACTCAGGCACTTTTCTTCCTTTTTTTTGATGCAAATTCTTCTGAAGGGATCCATGGTGAACTTACAAATTGTACTACTTGAATCAATTTTATTTTCCTAAAATTTTCTTGCCTGAAAGATTATAAAGTCTATTTCCATTGCTATTAACATCAGGACTTTATATTATTATTACTATTAGAACTTACTGCAAATCATTATTTGTTATTTGCTTAAAATTTTTTATTCTGCTTTTTATACTGCTTCCTAACTCCTTCAGTTAACTCTCTTTATGTGTTGTCTTCTGTAATTTTGAGTTTTCTTTGCACTGCCCTATTCTCTAATAATTTTTCCTAGTTTTAGTCTCTATCATGTAATTTACATACTATAATGTTTTTAATAATTATATTTCATCTTCATTCTGTTATCTCATCTTTCCATATCACCCTGGGCTACCATTCAATGTCACTTTTCCACTTTGATTCACATTGCTAAAAAACAGAGTCAGTCATGTGCCCAGAGTAATTTTGCTTCCTCTTCTAGTGTTCTATGTGACCCATGACTTCCCAGCTACCAAATTAAATGGACAGTTTTTAGACTTTGTCTTTCTGCAACTGTCAGCTGAATTTGGTGCTTTGAATAATGTCCTTGAAATTCTGTACTGTCTTTGATCTTTATAATACTCATTTTTAGATCACCTCATTTCTCTCTGATCTTTGCTTCTGTCAATTTTGAACTCCTTTTCATTCCTCTATCTCCTTGGCTCCCATACTCAGCTGTTTTCCTCACTCTACATGTTCTCTGGGTTTTGTTCCCCCTTCTCTATATGGTTATAATTATGATATTGATGATGCCCAAATAGATATCTCCAAATTGTATATCTCCAAGCTTTACACTCATACATTCAATTTGCTTCTGGACATCTCCATTTGAATGGTACAGAGGCAGTTTTCTTTAATGTATCCAAGATAGAAGTAATTATCTTCCCTGAACTGACCTGGCTCTTAAGCATTACCACTGTTCACCCAGGCTTCTAAGTGGGTAAACATCCTCGAATCCTCACTATTCTTCACCAATTAATCAATCAATATTACTAATTTTACCTTCCATACTATCATGATTCAGACTCTCAGCATCATATCTGTCTTCACTTATTGACACACTGCATGTCTTCAGCTTTAAAGACTATAATACTACGACTTGGCTAAAGATATAACACTTTTTCTGTTGATGAAAGGAACTTTCCCTATTGCTCTTACACTGTAAGTAAAAGAAACAAAGGAATTGAGTCTTATTTTTCCCTAGATAAAGAATGGTGGGTTTTTTTTTTGCCACAATTAGATACTCCATATATAATTTAAAATATAAAGATTTGTTTTTAAAAAGCTTTTAGTTGAAACATATAACACATACAGAAATGTATACAAAGCATAAGACTAGAACAAGTTGAATTTTTGAATTTTTACAAATGAATGCCCATGATTAGGTGAGCCTTAAGATGAAGAAATAGAATATTACCAACAATCAATAATCTCCATTTGGACCATGTACCAAGAATCCCCAAGACTACCGTCAGACTGGATCCTTTAGAAAAGCTCACAGGACTCAGAGGGGTGGTTTTACTCATGGTTATGGTTTATTACTATGAAACAATACAGATTAAAATGAGCAAAGTGAAAAGGCACATTGGGAAAACTCCAGGCACATGCTCCAAGAGGTTCCCTTCCTATGGAGTCACATAGGGATAGGCTCAATTCTCCCAAGAGTGGTGTGTGAAAACACATGCTAAATGTTGCCTAACAGGAAAGCTCCTCTTTCATACAGGTTTGCAGTGCTGAATGATTCAGCTACTCAGACTCCTGCCTACCCTCCACTGCCCCCGACTCTTCCCAGCAAAAACAGGTATTCACCATAAATACTATTGTTCTGAGAAATTAATTTGGTCAGACTGGTACATCATAGCCCAAGGTCTCAGAATCAAAATTAGGCATTCGCCATAAATACAGCATGGCTAAGTCCTCAGGCATACAAAAATACTCTTACCGGGAAGAGTATGCTAAGAGCTTAGAATTTATTATATATCCCAAGAGCCAGCAGCTGGCCTAGGACCAGTACTGAAGATAGCCTTTCTTTGGAATGTGCAGGGTTTGAGCAGCACAGTCTGCTGAGTTAGCCCTTTCCTGCTCAGGCTTCTCCTTAGCCATCCAAAAGCTAACATCTATCTCAAATTATAATATCATAGTTTTGCCTGATTTTGAACTTTACATAAGTAAAATTATTCTTTATGTCCTTTTGTGTTTCTAGATTCTTTTACTTAACAGTCTGTGAAAGATTCAACCATGTTGTGACACTTATGAATAATGTTTATTTCCCTTGCTCTATAATATTGCATTTTATTAGCATATTATAATTTTTACATCTGTCTTATTGTTGAATTGACATTTGGAGTGGGTGTAGTTAAGACTATGACAAGAAGTGTTTCTATGAACATTCATGAGCATATCTTACTGAGTATGTGCGTACAACACAATTCTGATGAGCATATGGAATTAGTGGGTCACAGATTATGCAAATATTCACGATACTGTAACATGTTTTCCACACTACTGAAAAGTAATTATAGTCCTACCAGTAATGTGTCAAAATTCCAGCTGTTCTTCATCCTTGTCAACTTCCAGTGCTTTTGGTTTTTTAACATTCTTGAGTGATGCAGTGGTATCTTACAGTTTTATATGCATTTTTCTGATGATTAATGAAATTGATCCATTTTATATGTTTATTGACATTTAGATAATCTCTGTAAAGTGTTTAATTGTTTGCCTATTTTTAAAATGCATTGCCTTTTTTATTGACTTAGAACAGTTCTTTAGATATTCATTTTATTTTTCATCAGACATATCAAGTACTTCTTTCACTCTGTGTCTTTTCATTCTATTGGTAACTGTTGATAAATAGTAATTCCTTTTAATATTGTTGGTCATTATTCCCCCCAGTGCAGTCAGTGCTTTCTTTGTCCTAAGAAATCTTTGCCTATTCATAGATACTAAATATATCATCCTATGTTATCTTCTAAAAGCTTTATTGTTTAATTTTCATATTCAGATCTTTGATCTATCTGGAATCATATTTAGATCTAAAATCTATCTGGAATCTATCTGGAATAAGATAGGTATCAAAATTTATTTTTTCCATATGGATTTTCCAAGTGACCTAGCACCATTTATTGAAAAGACTATCTTTTCACCTGTGCAATGTAGTGTCACCATTGCCATATGATAATAACTATATATGTGTCAGCTTGAGCCTGTACTTATTATTCTCTTCCCTTTATTTGTCTATCCTTATGCCAATTTCAATGCTGGAATTCTTATTCGAAATTATTTGAGTCTACATAGATCAATCATACAGGTATTTTTTTTTTACCTGATGATTTTTTTCAATATTTGTATATTCTGGAAGAAGCTTATTACTAAGCACCATGAATTCCTATTGTTTACATGTTGCAAGGTCTCATTAGTCAAATAACAAAATAGTTATTTTTCTTAGTTGTAGAATCATAGGGGGGTCTTTTATAGGGTGTTTTCTGTTCTGTCATTTCAATGTGTTTATAACTTTTCTCAGAAATGGTAGCCTATGTATGTGTGATTTGAAAGATTTTTAATAGTTCTCCCATGTATTTCTGTTATCTATGTTATATATACAAGTAGTAACTAAGCAGTCCTATCTTGACAATAGCATAAAATCCAACATAAAAACATTCTCACAGCGAGATTTAAAAGTCCTAAATGCCAATAGCTATTATCAACTCCTTTGCCATTTCACAGATTTTTAAATCTCCTGTGCATATTTGCCTATGTTCATAACACTGAAAACTATTATGATAATACTATTATTTCACCATATTTATTTGACTTGAATATACCACAGTTTGAATAGGAGAGAGAAAAGATTTTAGGCAAGGGACTACTGCTGTAGTGAAATGGGTTATTATTATTTAGACATTTGAGATTTCAAACAGAGCAGGATTTTCTGTCAAAGACGAGCTTCCTTAGGCTATAACCATTCAGTGAGATTAATCAGAGCAGACTACTTTCAAACTCAGGGAAGTGCATCTCATGTCCTTCTGTGAGGAAATAGATCCTAATAAAATTGTGTCATATCAAATCAGAAGGACTCTTTTATTCACAACTAGATATAAAACAAGTATCTACTGAATGAAGGTTAATTTTAATGATCAGGGCTTGGAGGTAGACTGGATTCAAATATAGCCTTATTACTTCTTGAACAAACAAATCTTCAGTGTGTGGCCATAAAAATGAAATACCCTCACTTGCCAAAATTACCTTCATAATATTTCTTCACATTCAAGAACTTACATTGTCCTATTTTATAAAACAATTTAACTTTCACAAGTTGCTTTCTTGTGCTATCTCATTTTATGTTGGAAGCAGCTATAGAGAAGCTACAAATACAAATTAAATAGTTCATTTTCTTGTAGACTTTTCATTAAGGGAATAATGGACAGCATTTATGAGATCCCTGCAGTAACATCAAAGCCTAGTCTTGCACAATATGTTGTCAAATTTTCTGCTAACAAAACTCAACTTGAGAAACTGCAAGAAAGATAAATATGTATATAGAGCTCTTGGCTGGAATCTTCAAATAAATAAAGGTTATGAAAATAATAACATATATCTCCAGAACAAATTTTTCAACTATCAAATTGACAGAAAACACAAAGCTTGATACTGCCTAGCGTTAATAAAGGCATGACAAAATGTGCAAAATCATATAACATTTAAACTCTTTTTAGAGTATAAATGACAATACCTTTCAAAATTTAAAATGCACAACCACTTTGACCCAGGAAGTCTAGTGCTAGAAATTTATTTTATAGATAAAATCATAAAAGTATATGAAATAATAGAAAAAATTGGGCAGCCTCACTTATACCAACAAATGACTGGAAACAACAATCCATTCATGAATAACCAGTGAAATAAATTATTGTAGATCCATACAATGGAATACTATGAAACCATTCAAGAGAATGGTGTTGATCTTTGTCCTGGTATGAAAAGGCAATCTGACATGAGATAAAATAATATTCATAAATCTAGAAAGCTTTTCAGCTATGTAGTAAATGTTCTAAGTTAAAACATTTAAAATGAACAATGTGCACACTTTCTTTCATATTGTGCAGTATTTGAAAAATCATGACAAGAATAAAACGAATTCTACACTTCCTGGAAATCACAAATTCATATGTTGTCACCATTACTGTCTTAGATGACTACCCAGCTCTACTTGTTAATGTACTAGATTATAATTAATCCAGACAAAAATAGAGAGTGACAGTGAGTGGAAAATGTTCCATAGCCAAATCCCAACCCTACAAATTATAAAAGAACACTATATTTTTGCCTCAAGTAGCAGTCTGTTGTAGGTGTCCTGTTCTGTTGTATCATAGACAGAATGAGAACTATCAACATAAATTTTCATGAACAGTAACAGCAATTGAGACAGAATAGCTGAACAAGAATTAGAAGGCAGGTTCTCCGGCTTCACACATCATATGTATATTTAAATTACATCACATTCATTATTCATTTTGTATCTAACTAAAGGAACAAGCCCAAGTGATTAGCTTTATGTTTTACAAGGGTATAAAATAAAAAGAACATCTTAGCACTCTGGGAGGTCGAGGCAGGAGGATCGTTTGAGCTCAGGAGTTCGAGACCAGTCTGACCAAGAGCAATATTCTATCTCTACTAAAAAAATAGAAAGAAATTAGCAGGACAACCAAAATTATATAGAAAAAGAATTAGCCGGGCATGATGGTGCACACCTGTAGTCCAGCTACTTAGGAGGCTGAGGCAGACGGATTACTAGAGCCCAGGAGTTTGAGATTGCTGTGAGTTAAGCTGACGCCATGACACTCTAGCCCAGGCAACAGAGTAAGACTCTGTCTCAAAAAAATAAATAAATAATAAAAAGTACAGCAACAATATATACCAGCCTGTCTATTTTTAATAAATTTACAATAAGGAGTTAACAGAACACATGAATTTTCTAGACCAAACAAGGGAACTCAGGTGATGAAGTCCATAGAAGTCAGTGTCCCTGGGCATGAAGAAGGGTAGAACAGAGCAGAGAGTAAATCCAGTTTGGTAGGAGAGAACAACAGTTAAGGATGGAACATTTGCTCATGTGTGTATGTAATAAAATTGTTTAAGGTATTTCTAACACCTATTCATATTCAGAGTTCAATGTTGCTGAATTTCTTTTGACTCAGTGTTGTTGAGGTCCACCTTCATTACATAACATCATCCTTTGTGTGGTCAAGAATATTGACATATAGTACTTCCTCAAATAGTGTTCCACTGCTGTCTCCCAAGCTTCTGGCAAGTTTTGATGCTGCCACTTTATTTATTTTACCAGAAGATGTCAGTGGAAAGTTTTCAGACCAATTTCACACATGTGCAGGCAATGGCAACTATATAATGATTACCACCTGTATGAAAATGATAGCAAGATTCGTGGGTGGTAAAATGCATTCTACTACCAGAATTGTTAAAAAGTGAAAAAATAAAAAGTTTTAAGATCAGTAAAATAAGGTATCATCTTTCTTACAGATAAATTTTAGGTTGGAGGGCATGGCTCAGAGTGTGATGACAAACAGACTCATATTACTAAATTAATCTAAAAAAAGAATCACTTATTATTGATGAAGGGCAAAATTCTACACTGAATGTATACATGCCAAGAGAAAAAGTATGTAACAAATACCATAGCATCAAAACAAATAAATTGTTAGAAATCTAAGGAAATTTTAACAGAAACAGTGTTAGTGGAACTGTATTTGAATAATAAAATACAAGCTAATTTTAATTATGAATATGCCACACATTATTATAATGAAACACTCTTGATTATAATACATTCTTTTTATCAATGTTTTTCATATGTGAACTAAATGTACAAAATTGCACATACTTTTATATATTCATATATACAACTTAATATTTATTTTTTAATTATGAAGATCAATGTTTGAGTGATACCTGCCTTATACTTAGGGTCTAGAATCTTTTAAAATACTTTGGAAAAGGTATAGTTGGCATAATATCTCAGCAACAAATTCTTGAGATATTTTCCATTTGGTCATAGTATATTATTTATTTTATGTATTACTGAATTCTATTTTCTAATAATTTGTAAAAATACTTGTATTTTTATTCAGGGTGGATATTTGTAAGTTTCTTTTATTGTAATTATTTTGGTCTGAGTTAGGTATTAGAATAATGTTGGCCTCAGAATCAAGTAGAAATTATTCAATTCTCTTCCAGTTTCTGGTATAATTTGTCCAGAATTGCTTATTTCTTATTCCATAAATGTTTGGTAGAAGTTTCCAGTAAAATCATTTGGTCCAGGAATTTTCTTTTCAGTGAGATTTTTTTTATTATACATTCAAATTATTTACATAGATGAAAGCTAGCTATCTATCTAGATAATAAAGAGAATAGACAGATACAGGGCTATTCAGGTTATCAATTTCTTTTTGAGTGGGTTTGCATCTAATCATACATATGAATTACTGTGTAAGTTTTTACCAGTTTAAAAGCTAACAGGTATTAGGATCTTCAATACGGAAATGTGTAGGAGAACAAACAACAAGATACTTAGGGTTCAAGTTTAGAGCATTTTCAATGTTCTCCCCAATAATGCACATTTTTAAAAGCCAAATTTGAAGAGTTAAAACTTATAAAATATGAGGTAAGAAACACAGATTACCAAGGTTTAGAGAACAGAGCATGAATCTACAGTTCTGAATACATAATGCTTCCTACAGTTTTTATAAGTAGTGAAAATTTACTACATTTTATGGTTTCACATAGCATTATTTTTGCTACACGTTTAATTTGTGAAATTTACACTGGTTACATTTACACTAACAATTTTATGTTTTTCCAAGTTAAACTTCTAATCTGGTACAAAGAACAAATGCTTTCCTGTTTTTCTCCAGATTTTCTCATTGAGTTAAATGGGTATGATTCAGCAATCATGTTGAAAGAGGCAGAACCATGAGCTTATAGGGAGTTAAGTATACTTCTATCACCCAGGCATCCAATAAATATTAATAGAATTCTACTGTGTTCTTTTATTGGGTATTTTTTTAATTTTTTTAAATTTCAGCATATTATGGGGGTACAAATGTTTAGGTTACATATATTGCCTTTGTCCCACTGAGTAGGAGCCTTTATTGAGTATTTAAAGAACACAACAAGTTTCTTGATCTCTTGCTAATAGGGAATTTTACAATAAGTAAAAAAATAATAATAAAAGAAGTGTGAATGGTGATGAGTGAAGACATAAAATAATGCATGTAATAGCGAGTGATGGGAGGATCTCATTTAACTGGGTTATCAGAAAACGGCTTTGTGATGATTGACTTTGAGCAGCAAACTAAAGGAACAAACAAGCTAGCAGTGCAAAGATCATCATTTATTTATCTATAGATTTATCAACTATCAAATATCAATGTCCATAATTTGCCAGAGCATGGTTACAAAAGTCATTTAGGTGGTTGATTATCTGACATCAAGGAATTAGGAAATTTCTTTCCATTAGGTTCTAGATACAATATTGTTTTTTCCAACATTAAGAAGTCCATCACAAGGCAAGTCTAATTTAAAAAGACAAATTCTACTTGCACTAATAGAAAACTGCATATTTTTCAGAGTGCCTTTGCAGCTATTAACCCACTAAAGTTTAGTGATATACATGTGATTTCTGTTCTACAAGTAAGAAATCCCAAACTCAGTGAATTTGAGGTACAACATAGTGTACAGAACTACTACACACGTTGAAATTAATTATGATAATTATAACGATAATAAAAGTAACAGCTGCCCTTCAATGACTGTCATTCGGGGCACTTTATTTTCATTGCCGAATTGTTTTCTCAACAATTCTCCAAGTTGCTTTTATCAATTCATTTTACAAATGATAAACTTGAAGCTAAGAGAAGCTCAAGCAAAGAAGCGTGATAGGAAACATCCACAATTTAACCCCATATTTGATGAATTGGAAGTACAATACCCATTCTTAAATGTCAGGTACACTTAAAGATGAATAAGTGTTTTATCACAGTCATTTTGAAGGACGACTGTCAGCAGGAATTAAGTGGTGACTCTTTGGGGACTTTTTTTTTTTATTTTTTCTCCTAGATGATGTACGTTTAGTATTAAAAGCAGGATTGTGAGTACACATAAACCTTTCAGAACAGAACCTTAATCATGCAGGAAAAACATCATTACTTTAAAATAAACTCCCATATTATAATGCGTTCCCACAGCACTTTTCAATTTACAAAATGCTTTCAAAGTCAGTTTATCATGTGACTCACAGAACTCTATGAAGTTACTATTATTAATCTCTTCTACAGAAGAGGTCACCCCATCTTGATGAGGCAAAGGCATTTACATAAGGTCTCATAAATAATACATGATAGAATTGGTTTAAAATCATATCTCTTGACAGTATGACCAGTGTTTTTTCCAATGTACATTTTGTTTTCACAGAAAATGGTCTACCTTTGTTTGAGGCCAAAGTGTATAGGGAGATAAATAGGGGTAGAGTGTAAATCAAGGATGACAATAACCAGATTGGGTGCCTGTCTGCTCTCTCCAGAAAACCCCATTATGTGAATAATAAAACTCTTTAGATTGTACTCTGGGTACATATGTGTCATCATCAATCTTAACACTGTATCACTTTTGAATGGTGGGGGCCGCTGGCTGCTCATGCCCTTAGAGGGGCAATTACAAGACAGGATCATTTGCATAAGAAAACATATCCATATTAAAATGTGTGCAAAAGTAAATAATTGGGGACACAAATACACACACACACAAACACACACACACACAAACACACATACACAAGACCAAGCTCAAAAGTAAAGAATGCAAGATGTCTTAGAATTCTTAGAAAACAAAATGACTGATGCATACTACATGAACAAGAGAAGAAGAAAGACACTGTCATTCTTGGTAGATTGGCTCCACTAATCTTTAGCTGGACTATCTTTTGAGTTTTACCTTTCAAAATCTAGGAAAATAGGAAGAACTTATGAATGAAGAATAAACTGAATGATTAGAGATCCAGGACGTTATGCTTTAGGTTTCAGTTCAGGGCATACGTCCTTTGACAGGCTCTTTTAAAATCCACGTCTCCTTAGAAAACCATATTGGGAATGCCAGGGCAGTATCATCCCCTCTTTGATCTCCAGAATTCTCATAATAAAATAAAAAGCTTCCAACCATGGTGATGATGAGCAGAAGGATTTTGTGTTGAAAAGTTAAGTTTGCAAAATATCTGCCCTCAGACCAGAAAACTCCATTATAGTGTGATTTTAAGGAATATTTAGTCCAAATATCTAGTAAAATGTAGACATTCACTTAGTAATGGATAAGTGGCCAAATGAAACTAGAAACTCTCTACAAATTAAAAAAAAATTGAATATGATCAAGTTATCATTTGATCACATTAAGGAAATGATTAACCATTTTATGTATCTTGCTGGGAAAGCTAACTAACATGTAGAAGAAAAATTATACCAAATATAAATGCTAAATTAACAAAGATTAAATATATGAAACTGCATTTTTTAAAAAATCTCTAAAACTATATTTAGAAGCAAATATAAGAGACTTACAAAATACATGCAATAGGTAAGAATTTCCAAAAGAACCCAGAATATACATCAAAATATTTTACAACTTTTTGTTTATCACACTATTGTTAAAATGCAAAACTTTACAATTTTAAAAGCAATGCAGAAGTATAGGTAAAAATCTTAATATGTAGAAATTCTGAGAAGCACTTCCACTCTATTAATTCAGTGGACATAAATGTTAGTAGAAATAGGGCTGACATTTATCTCTTATGCATAATTATACTTGGCATTGGTTGTTTTACAGGTGATGTCATTTATAGTTGCTTTGGCATCTCTTCTATATTGGTAGACTGTACATTGTGATCAGTTAGTGCCCATGCCTTGCTATTGATAAATATTTTGAATATGAGGTCTATCCAAAAAGAATCCAGCCATGTAATATGAAAAATGGAAACATTTATTGAAGAAGACACAAAATACGAGAAATATTGTATGTAGGGGAAATATTGTATGAAGGGGACAATGAAGCCTCAGTCCCCTTCAAAGTAGGCACCTTGGGACCTTTGTTGATTGCAGCCCTACAAGTTCAACATTCTCAGGTGCTCTGCTTGTTGCAGACCTTCTAGAATGTGGATCACCATCTTTGAAGCATTTGTGCCACACTTTTATTTGCACTGCACTCATTGCATCGTCCCCAAAAGCCTTCTGAATCATCTGAATAGTTTTTGTGGAGGAATGTTCAAGCTGAATGCAAACTTTGATGCAGATTCATTGCTCTACGCACTCAGTCACTTTGAATGCGATACCCACACAGTACACATGCTCACTCAACGGTGTCTAGTGCCTCATTGACTAGAACAGTGCAGTCGTCACTGTTCACACATGTGCATTCCAGTGTACTTGCCTTGGCTGCCAGGTTACATTGATGTCACCCAATCCGTTCCTGTTACACCAACAAGGGCTGGATACTTTCCAGACAGACCTCATATATATGGAAGTTAAATGTGTCTTGGTGTGTACGTGTGTGTATGAATGTATGGATGGCTCCTTTTCCACATTGCCTGTGATAGGCAATGGAAATGATTTAAGTGGTTTATAATAAAGAAATATTTAAATAAATTATTCAATAATCATACTAGAAAATATTCTGCATTTAAAAACTTGAGGTAGATCTGTTTATATTTATATGAAGACACACACACACAAAGGAAATGTATGGAAGTATGGGAACAGAAAACTGTTAAGAGTACCTTTGAATAGTGAGACTGAGTAGATGAAAAAGATTACTTACATAAAACTGTATATTTTGGCTTAATTTCTATAGGTTTATATAGCACATGATGTTTTTATAATATATGTTCCATAATGTATTATATATGCCATTATGGCTAATATTACTTCAGTAAAAATTATGTTTAAACATCATGAAAAAATGTGAGCCTCTACATGTAAAAGAGTTTAGTACTTTATAAAAAGACAGTGACAAAAGTATGAACTAGCTGAGAAAGAACATATATTTTTGAAAGTAAAACCTCTATTTTAGACACTTTACTAAATGAACCAAGATTAAATTTCCATCCTCATTTCAACAGAAGATACAATTTATATTTTCAATCATACAAGACTACTCATTGCTTAAGAACAAATCATGTACCCTCTAGCCTCTGAGTTTTGTTTAGATTGCTCTCTTGGTATAAAATGTTCTTTTTACCACCACCCCCAATTTTTATGTGTTTCATGTGTAATGCTAACCACTCTAGTTATTGATCAAATTATATATCCCCTCTGTAGATTTTCCAGATACGTAATAGACAAGTTAATATCTGTCTATTATGCTTCATATCGCTTTTCCAATTTTCCAGATACGTAATAGACAAGTTAATATCTGTCTATTGTGCTTCATATCGCTTTTCCAATTAAGCATGTATTACCTCAGATTACAGGTTTTAGAATTTTTGGGATGTGGGTGTGAGTGCCCGTGTATGCATGTGTGTGTATGCACATGTGTATGTCACTGTGTTTTATGGGTGTTTCCTATACTTGGCTATGACATCCTTGATCAAAGGATCAATGTCCTACTTCTGCATCTTCAGAATATAAAAAAATTCACAGAAAGTAGGAAGCAGTAATTAAATTTGGTTGCATTCAATTGATTTTAATTCAATAAGAATGTACAAGATGCTCTGAATTTGATTAAATATATATATTTTAGACTGTATTCAAGAGTAAAATATTTTAAAATATTTTTGAATTTCACATCACAAGCAGCACTCTAGTATAGGTTATAGAGTTGAAAATGTAGTAAAGTAAAACTGAATAAAGAAAATAACTAGCCTTTTCATAGACCTTTGATAGCCTTTCATAGACCTATCTACAGATATAGGAGTGAAGTCTATATGTGTGTGTATATGTCACTAAAATAATCTATTACTGATTTATGCTATAAACTTTAGGCTAATAAAATAAATTAATTGGCAATTATGTGTGATGATGATTGCTACTACACAATAGTACATGTGCTATTTAATGAATATTTTAAAGTTCTAATAACCAACTCCTCCCTTTTTACAAAGGAGGATGGAGAGAGGGACAGAGAGAGTTCAAAATGGATTCTATAATAATCCAAATGTCCTTATTAAATTTCTAATATGAGAGTATATATGCTTAATATTTTCCTTAATGCCTACTTAATTCTATAACCATAAGAAATAAGGCTTAATAATAAAGGCTAGGCTATTGTTCTATCATCATCGAGTATTGGATTTAATGTTGGCCACCATCAAACAGAATTTTTATGTCTTTTTCTCCCATTTTCACAAATATAATAACCAAAATAATGGAAAATCTAACATTTGTTATTAATTTATGATATGATTTATGTGTGCTAGACACAGTATATTATATAACAGATAACAATCTAAAACTTGGAAAGTTTAAAATGTTCACCTAAAGTCTTCCAGCCAATAAATATTAACATACTACTTAAATATATTTATGTCTAATTTTACACTCCATTCTCCTAAATATTCCACTACAGTACTCCAAAGAGGTCAATTAATTCATAATGAACACTTCTGTTCTTTCATAGGTTCTTCTAAAAGTACGATGTTCATTACAGTAGTGGCCAGTAGCCATATTTGAAATGTGGCTAATCTGAATTGAGATGGTAAATGTAAAATACACATCAGATTTCAAGGACTTAACACAAAAATATCTCATTAATAGCTCATATGCATATATATAAAATATTGCATTAAACATTTTATATTGCTTATATGTCAAAGTGGTTATATTTTGAATGTGCTTGGTTACATTGACTATATTACTAAAACTAATTTAACCTGATTATTTTTACTTTTTTTTTAAATGAAGCTATAAGAAAATTTGTTTGGATGTTGGCTCATATTATATCTGATTGGACAGCATTGTAAATTAAAAATAAAATCTTCAGCCCCCCATCAACTGAACAGATCCCCCCTTGGGCAAGGAGACCCCAGAAATACCTTAAAACTGAGTTCCCAGATGTAACAGAAAGGGAGGTTGGACACACCTTGCTATATTCCTTCCCTTTTGGAGTTTAGGCACAATTGGTTATCATTAATATTAAAATAGAGATAATAAGACAGACAAAATAGATTTTGTGGCAAAAATATACCAAAAAAGACCTAAAGACATGCCAGGCAAGAGTCAAGTCATGGCTCACAATCTACAAAATCTTGTTAAACAGGTCTTTTTAAAATTTTTACTGGCATGGTATCATAAGACAAATAACAGACCCCTGTAAACTTAGGTACTCCTTCCTATTACTCCAAATTTTTAGGCAAAGCTTAACTCTCTCAACCAATTGACAATTAAAGACTCTCTTAATCTACCTATAACTTGTAAGCCTCCACTTCAAGATATCACACCTTTTTGGTACAAACCAATGTATACCTTCCATGTATTGATTTATGATTTACCTGCAATTCCTGTCTCCATGATATGTATAAAACCAACTGTAACCCAACTGCCTCAGTGTAGTTTCTCAGGAACTCTTTAGATTGTGTAGCTCTGGGCCATGGTCACTCATATTTGGCTCAGACTAAACCTCTTAAAATTATTTTACAGAACTTGGCTTTTCCATTAACAGTGCTATTCTAGATGCTTCCACTCAACAGAAATACTTTTGGGAAAACAGTTAAGCAATATGAACTTTCTTGTAAACTAATATTTGTTATTAAAAAAAAAACCAAAAACTAGGCTTACCAAGTCTTCCAGTTTGCCCAAGACTGAGGAGCTTCCAGAGACACTGAATTTCAGTACTAAAATGGGACAGTCCCAGGCAAATTAAGACAGTAGATCAGTCTATAAATAAAATCTACTTTTCATCATGGTAAATAAAGTTTGGTACCTTTATCTGGAGGATGCACAGGTAGTTAAAAACTAAAATGTTAAGAAACTGACTCCCTCATCATTTCCAACCCCAAGCTCATAATTCCCAATCTCAATTAATGGTGTCACTATCCATTATCTTACAAATTAAAAGTGAATCTATTGCTTTACTTCTGCCTTCACAATCTTGTATATATTTACCTTGTGGCCAACTTTAACCTGGAACTATACAGGGAAGGCAACTGTGGGAAATGTATTTGACATTGTAAAAATCATTTCATTTGGGTCACCCTGGCTAACATTTCCTTCACTGTAAAAAATAAATGACATTAAAAATAGAAAACAAATACACACCTATTGGGTTATTTTGATCTATCAGCATTCATATCTTAACAGTCATAAAACTTATGAATCTAGCCCTCTGCCTTCTATTTTTACTGCCTTATTTCAAATACTCATCACTAGCTATTTGTGGAAAAAAGATAACTTGTTGATTTTTTTTATATATGTTCAGCTTACAGTGCTTACGAGGGAACTAAGTGGACATATATGATTATGACATGAGATAGTAGCCAGGCAGGGATGAGGATTCAAGGAATAGTTATGTAAACATTATAGTTTTTGTACATTGGTATGGTAATGAATAAATAGATAAAAATGATGATAATGAAAA